>VXAL01002286.1:1330243-1377297 GCA_013399475.1 Chauna torquata | reverse complement strand
TTTTTTTTTTTTTTTTACTGTTTGCAAACTTGTGTTGTCTTGGTAGAAATAAGAGGGGTTTCACCACAAATGTTGGTCTTACGTGGAGTCAAGAAGCTGAACTGATCAATGTGAAAGATTTGGGGGAGCTGCTAGCAGTGTACGCACCACTGGAAGATGGCATTTACTATTGATTTTATGTGTACTTTTGTAAATATCTCCCTCCTCCAGCAAATCTGTCGCAAGAACAGAATGGTGTTCTCATGTTAATACCACTTGCTACAAGTGTCTGTGCTTCTTTTAGTTAAGTATTTCCTCTTTACATGCTACAGGATCATGCATTCAGTACCACAGGCAGTGTGTTGATAGAGGAAAGGGGTATGGTGTTGGAATATGTGTGACGACAGTCTTTGCATCTGATTGACAAGGTAAGGTATGTGAAATTATTTGCCACAGTCTTGTAGAAAGAAGCAGCAGGTTCTAAACACAGTTTAAAGGGGTTTGGGGAGAGGGGAGTCTGAAAGCTCTTCTCCTTTCCCTGCAGTGATACCTCTGTGGTATCAATGACCTAATAATCTCTTGTGCCGAACTGAGATTTAGAAGCCAAGAATTTGTGAGTTCTCACAATTGTTTTCACAGAATGATTCATTGGTACTTGGATGAGTCAATTAACTGCTTTGGTTTCTCTTTAGTAACATGAGAGTAATGTTACATCCACTGATGACAAACATAAGATACATTGAGACTTATGTAGCTGGTACTGAATAGATCTTGGAAAGATGATGGATGAATTGATGGCCTCTTTTGGGGTATCCTTACCTTTGAAATAAACTGTCTAGCTCATAAATAGCCTTTGCTGTGAGTTGCTCTTACAGCAATTCAGAAAAGAGGACAGTATAATTACCTTCATTTTTCAGATTGGGAAACTGAAACATAAAGAGAGGAAGCAAGTATTCCAAGGTCAGTTGTTAGGTCAGTAGCAAGCCAGAAGTAAAATACAGGTTTCTTGAGCTTAGTTCACTGTCCTTGAAGTACATTGCAGTTAATTTTAGGGGTGGGGGTGGGGGTGGGAACTGTGTTCAAAGCTGAGGCATGCTTTTAGATCTACTAGAAATCTGGAGCAAGATGTGTTGCTTCTCTCTTCCCTGTTTCCTGGCTGACTGTGCAAGTGGCAGTTCAGAGGAAATGCTGGTTATAATAACTCCATCTGGGAAAATACAGACATCTTTAGGGAGATACTGTTCTGTACCATTGGTGGCTTAAGTAAGCCAGAATCATTCTTTCGTTACAGCTATTAATCCTGCACAACGTTCTTCTGGCACACTTCAGGAGTGAGGAAGCTAATTCTTCCCTATTATGATTTTTAGTGCAGCATGTCTTTGTTAAAATGCCAGGTGAAACGGGAGCTTAGCAACACTCACCAAGTCCAGTTCTTTCTTAAGGTCTTCGTTCTTTTTTTTCTTGTTGCCTTTCAGGTCTTTGTACTTCTCTTCATCTCCTGTCTCTGTTTTTTCCAGATCTTTTGTCCCATTGATCTCAACTGAGTAAACATCAGACTTTTTCTGTAGAAGAAATAAGGTTTTGGCATTGTTGTGAGCACCTATTCTGACTTGAAGCACGCAGTAAAAAATACTGCAGACAAACCAGACTCTGACAAATCCACTTTTATTTTTTTTTCTTTAGAAAAGCTACAAATTGCTACTGTTTTTTTCTCCTGGCAACTTAGAGTGCTAGTTCCTGTAGGAGACAGCAAGTGTTACAGTACTTATGATCTGGTGGACTTCAGCATTTGTAAATTACAAGTGATTCCTTTGGAGAGTGCAACACTTTCAGTAGTTTATGATCTAACACAAAGCATAGGAATACTGCACAGGATCTCAGGAATACAACTGAAAACCATTATCATGTATCAGCTCCAAGGAAGAGATTAATGTAAAAGCAAAAGATGTTTAAAAGAAAAGGGGAGAGTAAAGGAAAAGGGGAAAAAAAGATCAATGAGAACTTTTTTTCTTTGGCTGTGTTTGGAGCTTCTTAGATACATGACTTCAAGATTAACTTTTCTTTTTTAATTAAAATTAACATTTGCATGTTTATATTTACACTATTACAATAGATGACATAGAAATGGAGGCAAACAGCATACTGGTAGCCAAGGAGAACCAAGCCTGTTACTTCTTTCTTTTCTCGTTACTCATATTTGCTGATCTAGTAGCAGGTACAGGAAACTGCTAAATAACCTAGGGATGCTTCCAAACCTCTGATGTTTTACTTTTATTGAGAACTTTGAGGGAGTGTGGGGGAGTTGCTGCCTCCTAACTTAAAGTTAACACTGTAGTCTGAAGGGCAAACTTCCTGTGTTGCCAATTTACCAGCTTCTATAATCATAACATTCCAGATCCTAATTATCTTGTAAACTACATGCCATTCCTTGGAAGAACTATTGGTTGACCCCATTTCAGAGGCTTCCTTAGAGATTAACCATCAGAGCTTCGTGAGAGTCATACTGGATCTTATCTGATGGTGTGCTTTGCTAGTGAGATGGATGCACTTGTATGCTGCTGCTGCTATGTGTCTGTCTAACGAGTACATACACATTTTGCAGGGCATTTGTCAGTGTTCAGAGTCCTGCAAAGGTGAGTTGAAAGTAGACGTCCTACACACAGCCTAAACCAGAAAGCTCAAGTGATGGAAACAACAAGGAGGAAAAAGGTTTTGGACATATTATTATTCTGAACTCAAAACTGGCATCCTGTCCTCAGATGCCCTTTAATTAGAGGAATGTTGAAATCTTGAAGTTGTATCTTGAGGAAGGGAAAAGCTAAGAGCTGGTGAGTAGTGAACATTTAAAAGTTTGAAATCCTTCTTCTAAAGCACTTTGATTTGTTTGATACATATCCCAGATAAAGGACATCTCTGTTACAAGATGTTCTAATTTGTTTTATCTTGCCAAAGATTCGGTCTGGTTTAACTGTTGGGATTTTTCCTTCACACTTCTCGTCCTCCCTTTAACTATCCAACCCAAAATCTGTTTGGCTTTTCAAATCTCCATTAAGTAAAGAGACCAGGATAGAAAGAAAGCAACTGTCTGTTGCAAGAACCTTGCAGGAAGAGAACAATAAAGAAAATTCATGAAGTTAGTAAAAATCTATTGGTCACTGTGCATGATGCACATGTAACCTTTAACCTGCAAATTTTCATAAAACTACAGATTTTAGCACTTGCAAAAATGTTATCATTCATGAAACTGTTGATTCAAAACTAGCCATTCCTAGAAGTGTTTCCTATCCAATCTGATGTCTTTACTTTTGGGGATTAGAAATGCATACCAATCTAGAGTGAAAATTTTAGTCATTACACTGGATGCCCAGCAGTGTCTAGTATCAGTTCCATTTTTCACTTTTCCCACTTTTATAACACACATACATATATTAAAACTTAAATTAATGCTTGTTCTTAGGAAGAAACTCATGCACCAGCAGCAGTTTTGGTGAACAGTCTACTCACCTTTACCATCTTGGTGATTTTATTCCTTTGCTGATGGAATGAAACAGCCAAGCCAAAGGGTCTGGATGAAAAGCAAAAGCCCAGTCGGACAATAGAGTATCTCGGAGCACTTCTGGCTATTGCAGTGCAAAAGCTCACAGAGGTTGTAGTTCCCTCTCAGCTGACAAGCAGACATTAGCTGGAATCCTACTTGTGCTTTGGCATCCTTCAGGCAGGACAGGTTCGTTGTCCAAAGCCTGTGGAGAAAGAGCACTGTTTGCTAGTGCTTTATAAATCAACATCTTGTGCTGCCACTCCACCCCTTCCCTTCCAGGTCCAGCCCATCTTCTGTTTCACCTGTAGTAGGTGGAAAAATACCACAGTAATGGGCATGTGGGTTTCAGGTCAGATAGTTTCTAATTATTCCTTTGTAGTGTTTGCTCACAACGAGGGAACAGATGTATTATTCATCTTGCTAGAAGCAAAAAGTTTCTTTCAGAGACTTTCCAGCACGGGACTCCCCTTCAGATTTCTAGCTGTAATGGCAACATCTGGTGGGGTAAAGGAAGTCTGTGCACATTTTGTATCTCCTAGCTGTTAACATGATGTTCTGTTTGCCTGCCTAGGGTCCCTAAAAGTCCGATCCCTGCCCTGTTTAGGAACTAGAGATTTAGTGGAGCAGTGCTCCTTCAAGTTTCTTAACTTAGTTTTTTATTTTTGGATTGCATTTGTTGTGTTTTTAACCTTCATGCAGATGTGAAAAAAAATCACTTCCCAGTGCATTTTCAGCAAGAGCACTTATCTGAACAGCTTATATAAATTGTTTGTCTTGTGCCAATGACAAGCTTGCATACGGGAGTGATAAGAAGATTTATGACACGCTTGATACCTGGTGTATCACATCAGTCAGAAGTAAAGTTAACTTTTTCTTCATCCCTGCAATTTCACTGAAGAAAAGCTAAGACATATATGGTGAAGAAGAGTGTCTTTCATCTCTCTGGCAGAACTGGTCTTGGTGCGTGACATAACGTTTCAGCAGTCTTCTACATTATATTATTCATGAGCTTAAAATTGCATCATTTGAGATGCTGTGAGGTACCACAGTCACTAGCAGATGACTCAAATTGTGGTAAGAGATATAACGTGTTAATAGAAATAACTAACATTGGCCATTTCAAGCTATATGTATAAGCTGTTAGCATACAGAAGACAACCAAATAACATCCTTTACTACTTCAACAGGAACATGAACAAACACACACTCAAATTAGGGACTGACTGCCGGTGACTAGAGTATTATGTCTCCTTAAATGATGTTTATATTTAAAAATGAAACTTTCTATTTCTCCTTTTACGTTTATTGGTCTTTTTCTATGGCATTCTTCAACCCTAGAACATTATGCAAGATACAGAAGTGTATCAGGAAAGCTTTCACACTGAATTTCTGCTGTTTGTTTTATTGAGAACTGGAATGTGTCCTGGAGCTTGAGTAAGCCTTTTCATATGTGTGTAAGTATTAGAGATTTCATGATGTGTGCCATATGCAAGAACTGCCTGTATCCAGTGTCTCTACGTGCTGTGTGTAGCCCATTACCCGGGTACTAGAAGCAAGAGGATAAAGAGATACATTGAGCATATTTGTCACCAAACTAGACTGCTGAGGCTGGAACTGAGGGGCTATCTGGAAGCAAATATGTACTTGGAAATAGTGAAATGCCATCCAGGAATGCAGTTGTGTTGTCCTTCGGATCTATTAGCAAAGATAGCAGGCTGGAAAATGTGAAAAGAGGGCTAGCATACTTTACCTTCTTCATTTATAATTTTTAACTGGAAACTGGGATTTAAAATCCAGCAGTGAGGAATAGCTGGTAGATGGAAAACAGGAATGTGTATTATATTCTACTGTTCATTGACTTATAAAAACAAGTGCTATGTACTTCTTAGTAATAATTTGTGATTTAGGATGTTATCTGGGTCATTTTGGCGGGTTTTGCATTTATCTTCTCTTAAGGCATGACCATTTTTGCCTGGGGACAAATGTTAGAAATGCAAATTAGAAAAGCACTTGGCAACAAAGTACCCCATATACTGTTGTCTAGGAGCAATATTTCCACTGATGCATATTCTTAGAGGTATGTTTTGTAGCAAATTAATTAAATAGGGAAAGCCCTATAGACAGTGCCATAGCTTAGCAATATTCACAAAGTATTGAGCTGGGTTTGGCTGCTGACAAATGATCTGTACTGAGTTTCCAAGTTAAAAATGTGAAACTGATGGTTAAGAAGTTCTATGGCAGGAATTTCATTCATTTTTTCCACCGAAGGGATTGTTGGTTTTCCTGTGAATTACAAAATACAGATGAGAAGCGCTATAAAAGGCAAATTTCTTGTTCCCTGTGAACCTACAGACCATGGTTGGACAGCATAATATCCTACTGTTGGGAGCACTGATCTTACCAGTTTTTGTTGTTTGGCCCTGCTGTGAAAAAGTACCAGAAACAGATCCCACATGAGAAGCCAGGCTGTAGTTCTGCACAAGTGCATATACACCCTTGAGTCCTGCCAGTGAAGCACTTGTCGCTTGGCTTGGCAAGATGTGGCATGCATAGAGGGAAGAATCTGCTTGTGTCTGTGCCAGAGAGCTGTAATCATCATGTGAGTTCCTAGCGTGTCTCAACACTCAGAGCTGTGGATGTTTACCTTTAGAAATACTACAGCTTTATTTATATGCCTCCTATCTTGCATGAATTAGGGCCTGTATTAGCAAAAACGGCAGCATGCAGCTTTAGGAGTACCTGAAGATGCAGGAGTGGGTGGATGGTAGGTCTGTGCTCGAGTTTGCTTTTACAGGTCGTAATCCAAGCTTGCTGCTTGCTCAGGGAGAGCCAGCAGAGGGAGTGCAGCAGCCTCTGTGCTTAGCTCTTCCTTGTTCATTCATTGCTTTCACACCAAAAAAAACCATGATTTCAGAGAAGCGTGTCTTGTCTCAATGTACAGGCCTGTCTCCAGTTACAGAGAAATGGTGGTTTTTTTTGTTTGGGTTGGTTTTGTAATGTAAATGTAAAACAAAAATGTAAAACAAAGTTGGAACTTCAGGTGATAGTCTTGTGGTGCTAAAATCATCTTTCAAAGGTGGATAGAACTGCAGGTGAGCTAGGCAAGTACTGGCAGGTACGCAGATGAGCTGCAGGATTCCCTTGTGCTGTAGCAGCCTTTGCAGCCAGCTCCAGTGGCTGGCAACTGTTAGGCTGAGAACGTGTTCTGGGTTCCTCCGTTGGCAAAGGTGGGATGTTTTGAGGAGTCCCTGCTTCCTTCCTTAGCGGAGAGGAAAAATTCTGAGCAGAGGGAAAAGCTATTGTTAAATCTTACCTTTTTTTCTTCTTAATCGAATTCAGAGATGTTAAACTATAATTCACAGGCCACAAGTGATGAACAAGACACTTCTATAGACCTGTAAGAAGCTAAATTAAAAACTTAGGCAATGTTTTGACACTGATAATTTGAGCATTGGCCATAAACTGCTCTTTGTCTGAGTGCCGATAGCACTCATCTTCCCACCATTAGCAAATTGCGTGTTCTGTTTTATGTAGTGCTGTATGGAGTTCATGGAAAGGTGTACTTCTGTGTTTTTTGTAGTTTTTCTTTCTTGTACATCAGAGATGAGTAGGAAATTATGAGGAGCAGTAGGCTTAATGTACAGCTTTTAAGATGGCTCTTAAAATGGTGAGCTATAGTCTGCCTTACTAGAAGTACCACGTTGACTCGATATCCCTAGGGACCTGGCAGAGTCACCACTGTTGTAGTCTGTTTCAGTGAAAGTTTTATCTCAGTTTCACAAAAGGAGTTGCCCTACCCTTTATGGATTTTGAAGCTAATGTATTGCTGAGGTGACTTGTGTATCCACAAGAGATAACACAGGTGAAATGCGTTATTTCATACGTATATTTCAATATATCATTTATTTCTTCACTTCCTCTAAAGAGATAGATAGGTGTGGGGGAAGCAACTGGTCTTGTTATCTCTAGTCTTTCTTTATAGAGTTTCTTCTTAAATTTCTAAAACAATGCAGTCATTTGTATTCTATCACTTTCTAATGTGGAGAACTGCTCACTTAACATTTTCACATGGATCATCAAGCAGCCATGACTGTCTCTAATACATCCAAAGTAATCATGGGTTATTTGAAATAGTGAGCTACAGAGGTGTCTTTCACAGCATAGTATCAACTGCTGAACTAGCTGCTCCCTACCTAAAGAAACTTCAAAAAGATGAGTAGAACTTGCACATTTCTTGTAAATGGGGTGGGCTGCAGGACCAAGGCAGAGACACTGGTAGTGAGGGCACAGAGACTCAGCCAAGCCCCTTCACATGCCTTTGACAAATAAGAAACAAGCAATATCAGATTGATTCTAATATTTAGAAGCAGTCTTCTGTTGAAATTTTCTGTCTCTGAGGAAAGAAAAACAGAAGCCACAAGCAAGACACAGGATGTAGGACTTTCTCATTCTTTTTGCTATTTTATCTTCCTGCTTCTTAGTGCTATTAATATGAACCATTACTCAATTCTTATTGAACTTCCTTCTCTTTGCAACTGCTGGGGCTGCCCAAAGATACAGTCAGGACTGGAAGTTGGTGTAGAAACACAGTACAACTTTCTTCTTCAAATGTGCTGATATTTTCAATGTTTCATTTGCAATCCTGTAGGATTTACAGGAATTTGTAAATTCTAGTCTCTTGTTCAAACAGTTGCTCTCCTGATGCAGCTAGACGTAACTGTAAACCAAGTTCTCAGGCAAACCAAGACATTTTTCCTTTTAAAATGCTCTCTAATGTGCTGGTTTAATGTGCCAAACCAGTATTTCTAGAGCTTGCATAGCCAACCTGTAGTTTGCAATCTGAATCTAGTCCTCTTGAACAATATATCCAACCTCATTCCAGAAAGATGTCACAGCCTGTCAAGTGGCAGAGGCAAGCTAACTCTTCAGGCTGGGCAATAGGATGAAAAAGGAACAGTTAAAATAGAGATGTGAATATAGACCTGTGTGAAGTTAAAGTTGGACACACAGGAAGAGAAAACAGGCAGTAATACAGAAGTATGTTTGCCCCAAAGCACCTATGCAAATATAGGAAAGGAAGCTTTGTGTAGAGTTTCACTTGTAAAATACATGGTATGTGTGATATATATTTCTAATAATGCTGTCTAGAAACAGCATTCTGTGGTCAGCAAAGGTTTCTGTACACAGCCTCTGGAAGGATGTTGTCCATTATTTGTCAGAAGTCACTCTTAGTGCGCAATGGCAAGATGCTCTTTTGCATAGAAAACTTTGGTCTTGTGGCTTTTTCTTTTTTTATCATGAAAAGTGTGTCATTGGACTAACGTGACTGCAGAAGTAATTGACAACCGATACAGCAGGGTTAGATGTTGATTAGCAAGATAATTCTCGTTGTAAGACTGTTGAGGTGCCACAGCCAGTTGTTTACTGTCTGGATGACCTCTATTGGAAAGTGATTAAAAATGAGTCAGTTGGTTGAATGTGGGTTGTGATGAACCTTTTTTTCTTCCCCTTTTTTTTTTAAAACCCTGGGATGTCCTTACATTGATGTCATGTCACCCAAGAGTTCTGCTAACAGAAAATGACAGTTTGTGAGCACAGAAGTGGTGAGTGTTTCAGCTGAGAATGCCAAGATGCTGCCTCACAGCTTGCAACAGCTGCTTGCAGAGCAAGTCAGGATCTTTAGTCACAGCTTGCAAAGCCGAAGGCTGAGACTGACGAAGTGGTGGCTCATGGTTTACAAGACCTGACAGCCAGCGACCATTGCTCTGATGCACATTGACCTCTGTGTTTGGTATTCCCATCTGGAACTATACTAGCAGATTTGCAGAGGCAGGATGCAAAGTTTAAATTGCCAGTAGTTGAAATGGACATTGAAAATAGTGGACTTCAGCAGCTTAATGGAAGATAAGAGTAAACTGTGTTTTAAGATGACTATTCTAAAGCTTTTTTTCATTTTGCCTTTGCATGTGCATTCCCAGAAAACTGGGTAGAATGTATAGAGCTGCACCAGAGCAGGCAAGGCAGGAATCTATTGAAGCATTTAATGGAGAATGTTGTGTCCCCCTTTCCTTTTTTTTTTTTCTTCCTCATTTATATGTAATATTATTGCAGTGGAATTCTGCAGGCCACTTTAAAAGGGAGGGAGGGAGAGCTTTCTCTACTCAATTGTTAATTGTTCATACCTTTTGAGATATTTCAGAGAATCTGTATGTATTTCATTTTTCATTTGTATTTCCTTCTGAAACTCTGTCCTCTAGCAATAATGGTCATGTTTGTGTGCTACACTGAAATTCAGAGAAGGCTTTTACAGGGTGAGAGAAAATGGTCTTGAAATAGTACAAGGTGTTACACAACTGAGATGTTTGAGCTGTGATATGAACTTGAAAACAGCATTTTGCTTGTGGAATTTGAAAATCACATGGGTTTGTATGCAGCCCAGAGCACTGTGAAATCTTACCCATACAGACCTTGCACTCAGCCTGGTACTGAAAATACTTAGGGTCAGGAAAAACTTGTTTCATATTTGTCAAAGGCATGTGAAGGGGCTTGGCTGAGTCTCTGTGCCCTCACCGCCAGTGTCTCTGCCTTGGTCCTGCACCATGCTTTGTACGTGTAAGCCAGCGTCCCGCTTCAGAGTCACACAGGTAGTCTGAGACATCGCAGGTCGGCGATGAGCAATTCAAAAGGTAAAAGGCAGAACTAAAGAAAGTACTGGTCCCATAGCATGAGAAATCAGCGTGATGAGTATGAGAAATTCACAGTGCTGTTTCTCACCAGTTTCTGAAAGCCCAGCTAGTTTGCTTGTACACTGCTCTCTAAAGTTACATTCCCTTCCGCTGCGATAGAGAAAATCACAATGAAAAAACTCCCCTGCTACTTCGCTCCGACCAGAGTTTCGTGCGCTGTAGATCGGTACGTGCGCAGGGGTGGCCTCGAAGGGAGTGACGGACATTAAGAGAGGAAGGAGTCTGCGCTGTCCTCAGAGCTTGCAGTGAAAGCGGCACGAGCGCTGCACTCTGCCACTGCTGTCGCCTCCCTTCCACCAGCGCTGAGTGCGTCCCCGTGCGTGGGCAGTTTCACCTTGTGCTCTCAGTCCTGGGGCAGTTGGTGCTGTCAGAAGATGGAACCGCACCTTTCACCTACTTTGCTCTTGGGAAAATGCCCTTGACTTTGATTTACACTGGATATTGTTTGGCTGCTGCTGAGAACCAGTCCAACTGCTCGTTCGATGCACATTGGTATAAAGTCAGTTAAGTAAGAAATACGGAAAGTTATAGGATTGGGGCTTGGCTAGCAAGGCCTGTGTCCCGCATGCTTTCCAGGGTAGGGAGAAGGGTAAAAATGAATCAAAATGTTTTCCAGGGGACTGTGTGGCTCAGGGAAGCCAGCAAGGAATTAAGGCAGCCCCATTCAATGACTAACTGGTTTTTATATAGAGTGACTCAGGCCCTCATTCAATGCTGTGTTAAGCATATTTAAAATAAGTTCACATGTGAATGTTGTTTTGAATTGGGATCATAGCTGCTACGTTCTGCTTCTTGACGTAGTGATATCTACATTAGTAACACAGTCATAGGGCTTTTTCTTAAGTCATTTTTTCATTTGTTCTTACCTCTAAAGTAATTATGAAACAGACTGACGATAGACACTCTGATTAGAAATAATGACTAGGTAATACTTGTTCAAGTAATATAGTCTCTTGCTTTATTCTGTCTGTCACCTGTAGGTTCTATATAATACTTGTTTCTGTGCTGTGCAGCACTTGAGTTTGTAGAAGTATTAGCCACTGTTGGGAGAGAAGATAGGATTCTAGGCTGGATGGAATGGAATGTTGTTCACATCATTTTTGAATTTGCTTCTCTTCATGGTCCATTTGACTTAGGAGATCGCTCAGGATGGCATGGTCAATGTTTTGAAAAGGCATTTCACAAAGACTGCAAGGTTTTGTTAGATGCAACCCGTACTTAAGCATTTTGTAGTCTTGTTTTGGTGAAGCATTTCTACGTAACAGTTTCAAAATGTTATCTTCAATAGAAGATGTTAGCTGAGTTAGATTTTTTCCTGTAGATTGCCTCTTGTAAGTTGTGTCTGTGGTGTCTTTTTATTTACTGTGCTCAGCTTGAGAAAGGTCCCTAAGGGTTGCTGAACTGGGCCTTTTTAGTATCATACTTAAAGGTTTACGAATACCCCTAGGTAGTGAGTGACCTGTGTCTGCTATGTGCTAGGATTGTTTTTTTTTTCACCAGTAGATCTAATAGTGTTTGACAAAGGAGGTCAGGAGCATCATCTCCACTTTATAGATGGAGAAACGGAGTCACAGAGGGGCATTGACTTACAGAAAATCAACAAGGAAATCTGGAATCCTATTCTCGCACAGTGGAAACTTGGTCACCATGTCACAGCCCCCTGCTTAGTGTTTTCGCCTATTCTGTTTGCTGGCTGCCACCTCCGGCTCAGAGGGAGCAGGGTGGACCTGCAGCGGTGTTCCGCGAAGTGGTGCAGAGCGGACTGCCGTTTGCTGGGGGCATCAGTCTGTGCCAGGGTTTTTACGTTTTTACAGCTGGCTGCCCCCACAACCTGAGTGCTCTCATAGTAAAATCAATAGCAGTAGCAAGGTCCCAGCGAACAAAGAGACGTGAGCTTTCTGCTTGCTTGATTTGTGTCCCTTCATCGTATAATTTGCTTGACATCTGCAAAACATAATAGGACCTCCTACTATAAAATTGCTTAGGATGAGATACAGTTCATCTAATTTAACTCTGAGGCTACACTAGTCACTCAGTTTGTCTTTATAGCCAAAGGGAAGGAAAGAAGCACCTCCAGACAGCAATTCGTCTCCTTTGTGTTAAGCGTGTATGAGACAATGATTACCCTGTAGGGGCATGCTGTTCTCTGCCTGAATAGGGGAGGAGCCTGGAAGAGTAATTCAGATGAAATACCCAGCTCTTAAGGGAGATGAATCCTCTCCTTAGGAACAAATGCATATAGATGAGTCCAGGTGACATGTTTTAAATACTAAAACAAGCATTTCCCAAGCGTGCGCTCTGTTTGGATTTGGCTTTTGTGTACGGTCCTGTCTGAATTAGTCACAGATGTGGGCACATGTAGTCCTTGGGCTTCTTTTTAAGACATTTTGCTAGGAATTGAGTTTCAGACTGTGCCGTGGAGAAAGATTTGCTGTTAACTGATTTTTACAAAGAGTGGCTCTTGCAAGTCCTATCAAGTTTTGCTTCAAGAGTCAATTATTTTGAATGCATGTGGGGTGAGAGGATTTGTGAAAAAGCTAACGAGGAATGAGAGGGTGCCTGTGTCACCCAGACCGTGTTCGATCTGCAAAGTTTTATTACAAGCAAGTAGGTAGTAGCTGAGATCTATCATGACTTACATGCAAATAAGCTTTATGTTAATAAAAGCAAGCAAATAAGCTGAAATAGCTTGGCTAGATCTCTGCTTTTGATGAGAGGGAGAACAAATTGAGTCATCTTAGTGGTGGGTCTGACCCAAGTGGCTCCCAGGACTGAGGAGGCTGTTTCTCTCCTGGGGCAAATATCGAGTGCTCCATGTCTCTCTCTGCTAGCAGGAGAGATGACTCAAAAGCGAACAAAGTTCTAAGAGCAGTGAAGGACTGTGCAGTGCAACACACGCACGTGATCGTGGTAGTCCTGTGAGAAGAGGGACGAAGCAGGGGATAATTACAGCATGCTGTCAAATGAGCTGTATCGTGTCTTCCTTGCTGCTGGATAGCCTGTCTGCAGAGCTGTCCTTGCGGCACAAGTACTGGGGGCAGGCGAAGTGTTCAAACTGAGCTTCCTGCTTTGGAAGTCAGTTTTGATGTATTGTGATATTCCCTTCCAGGCACTCTCCAGGGCAGTGTGATGGAGATGGAGGTGTTGAAGCATAACTGTACCATGCAACAGGAGGCAGGCAGGGCAGAGATTGCTGGCAAATGAGCCAGCTCCAGAGCTTGGAAGCAGCATAGCCACGTCAGCACTGTGCTTGTGATAGTAAGCTCTGCTGCATCACAGTGGTAATTGGTATTTGCGTAGCACTTTGCAGATATGAAAGAATTGCTTAAATGCAAATGATAAATAGATTGGCTTGCAGACTGTCTGTATAGCTTGCCCTCTGAGCTAATTAGGCAGTTGATAGGAATTTAAAATAAAAGATTTAGACAAACAGCTTTTTTTTTCAGTTTGGTTCTGACTAGACAGGCTTATTCCTTTTCAAGTGTGTACGTGAGCTGTGAAACCATTTGAGTTTAGAGAACTGTTAGTAGAGGAATGTAGAGCATTTGGGGATCTTGATTCCAAGAGGTGCCTTAAAAGCCATGGAAACAGCCATGCTCTGGTTTACTTAATGTGAGAGCTGTTTTACGATGAGATTTACAGTGCTTAGTGCCATAATGATAATTTTACTTGAGAGGTTATCATCCTTCCTGATGCTGATGTGAATTTAAATTTGGAAACATGCACAACTTAGTTATTGGCTTGGGGTTTTGTTGGACACTATCCATGTGCTTTTTAGCTGGCAATAGTAAATTCATTCTTTGTAATTGTAATTGTTTTAAATCGTAGTGTGATTTGGGCAGCCAGGACAGTATAGACAGATAATGCATTAGGAATGACTAGGAAAAGTTCCAAAATGTGTCTCCTAAGAAAAATATAATCATGGCAAAATAAAATACATGAGTTTAGTACTTTCTTCCATGGAAGTGAAGCCTGATACTTTGATAGTTTACATGCACATAATAATACTTCCTTTATAGTTATTTCAGGACCCTGAAAATTTCCGCTATTTGGCAAAAATGAGGTCTTTTAATCATAGCACATAGAAATTCACACTACTGCGTCATTTGAAAATAGATTACTCTTTAACATAATGTATTTTAAGATCAATAATTTCAGGAGATTCTGAGCATCCATTCAGGAAAGCTGCTTGGGACAATAAGTATTTTTATTGGATTATTGCATAAAATCAGCATTGCATTCAATCAATTGCAGTATCATCTTGAAGTGTATTATTCAGCTGCTGAGGTGATGCTACAAAATTTGTACCATTTTATCACAAAATGCATGTAAAACCAAACATCAGAAAGGAAGAATTATATGCTATACTAGTAAGAAAAAAAGACTACAATGCAATAGTGAAACACTTTTGTGAGGGCCACAAAAATTGAGAAAGGGAAAATAGCATCATAAGGAAAACTACTCATAATAAATTACTGGTCCTGTGGGAATTGCTTTGTACTCTAAAAAGCAATTCTGTGATTTTTTTCTCACCAGAATGATTAATGGACTGATTCTGCAAAAGGTAGCATGCTTAAGCAAAAGATAAGTACAGAAAATGAAAGCTTAGTGTTTTTGCAGCTGCCCATCGTGAAATTTGGTTCTCTAAGAAAGAGGCAAACATTAGGGTACTTGCATAGGGAGTTGGACCAATGAAATACAGCAGTTTAATTCTGATCCATCAGAGCACACTGGAACCACATCACAAAGATACATCATCCGCAGATAAGATCCTAGCTTATGCCCTTTCCCCCAAATTCATCTCAGGTACCTTAGTCACCTAACTATGGAATTAAAGCATAGCCATGGCGGGCTTTCCCTCTAAGCAGAGATTTGACCTACTGGATCCTGTCTCCTGCTCTGAATTGGCCTTTAAGGTTTTGTCTTGCTCCATGGACTCTGTGAAACCTAGGTATAGCAACAAGGTGCACTTATCCCTCATGGTGGCTTAAAGTAGCACACTCAAGTTGAAGAGCATGCCTGTTCCTGCCTCCTAGGTGCTGCTGTCAGTACCCGTTTCTTCTGGCAAAACTACTGTCTGCCTTCAGACGCATCCCTGTTTGTTACCAGCTGCCTCGTGCTTTTGTGATTACTGGCTGTATGATTGTGTCTCTTGCAATAAAGCTCTAATTCAGTGTGAAATAACTAGTTTGTCAGCTGGCAATAACTTATCCTACGCAGTATCTGGATGTACTGTTTGCCAGTTAAAAATTCTGAAAGCCAATTTGTATGGCTTATGTTGGAGTGGCACCGCTGAAGTGTTCAGTGTGTGAGAGGAAAGCCAGGCAAGTGTCCAGAGTCTCTAGGTGAAACGGCCCAATTCCATTAGCTGTGCCGTATGTAGTGCTTGTAAGTCACGCAGATGCTTTTCAGCACTCAAGTCTCCTGCAGGAAGTGTCAGTGATGGCCTTTGCCTTTGATTTACACAAACCCGGTTACCCAGCAAGAACAAGGAGTAAACCAGTACTCGAGAAGTATGAAATGAAGGAATCTCTTCTCTGTTGAAGCACGTGGGCTTCCAGAGCATATAAAGATCTACCAGGTACACTGTTCTGGATCAATGTACAATTTGCATACGCTTGTCTTCCTAATGGAGATGAGTCAGAGACTAAAGAGTTTCAGTCCAGTGAGGAACTGAGTATCCATTTTAAGCAGCTACACATTCTGGATTTTTCCTGAGAGGGAGACAGGAGGGACTGAACATTTCAGCTGATACCACTGATATCTCATACTGTACTTTGGGATGCAGAGTATCAGGAGAACAAAACTACAAGCCCATGCTTGTGGCAGGCCAACCAGATGATGCCTGAACATTCCCAGGTTGCTTGAGGTAGCTGGACTCTGCTTCTCCTGCAGCCAGCTCTGTTCCTGTGCCTTTCATGTAAAGCATTTTCCTGGTTCCTTCAAAAGCACACCCTGAAGTTCCTTTGTTCATTTTTTGCATTAATTTGTGGTGGTCTTGGCACAGCACTTCCTGACATAGTTTCTCTTTCTATGTTTCTAGCCTATTAAACACTTCTTAGCTGGACGTTTTGCTTTGTAAATTGTTCGTTCATGCAGTGCATTATACGCTGGTCTGTCAGCACTGATTTACATTCTAAAAGTAAGTTCTGAATTCTTCAGAACTGCCCATCATGTGATTTGATTTTCAAAACTGCAGAAGTGTTGGCTGTGTAAAACATGTTGCTTGCAATTGTAGATCTGGCTGGGGCGTGTGGCTGCTGAGACCTTGTGAAATCTATTAGGTAGGCAGATCCTTCTGGAGAGTCGTGGTAAGCGTGAATGTGGAACTTCTTGTTACATGCATTTTTCCTGGTTTTTCTTTAGAACAAAACCTGGTTGCAATACTGGCATATTAGGCAGGAGAGGGAGCTTTCACCTTTGGATATCATATCACTGGCTGTGATTAATTCCTTTGGTTTTGTGAGCGTGGGGTGTCATTGCATTATAAAGCGTGTTTATGGCGATAATCCACTTATCAGCCCAAGCACACGTTCTCTCTCCACTGACGACAAATTAGTTTTTTCCTTCCTGAGAGATTATAAGGGCTATCCTAACCTAGAGGAACAGGGGAGGGCATGGCATGAAGCTGATAACATCAGAAACAAAAGTAGAAGCAGGAGACGAAAAATAAATTTATTGAAGAATGGCCGCAAAATACAAGCATCTGCTGTAGCAGCTCATTCATCAAGGGGATTTGGCCTTGCCTCACTCTAATCTAAATTGAATCTAATTTAGATTCCAAGCAAGGGATGGGAATCCTTTCCTGAACCAAAACAAGCCTTGCCACCTCCTACCTTTTCATTACTCATTCCTTAATTTGTTTGGGTTTGTTATGTAGGACACTCAGGAAGAATAGCTTAAAGCTGTGTGTGCCTGTGCTGAATCTGATGTTGTAATCACTTCTTTGCTGTACATTGGGTTGGCTTTTGGATGCAGTAAGAGCACCCAGAGCTGGCAGCGTGCCTCTGCCTGGGGCCCCCAAGAACTTAGGCGTGAACATCTTTCTCTTCTTTCCTGAGCTCTGACTGACTTGCACTGCTACTTGACTTTGTCTGGGGGAGTCCACTGCAGCCTTGGGCTCATGCAGTTTCTCTGTTTCTTCACTCTAAAAATTAGCTCTGCTGGTGCCCAGATACATCAAGCCCACCCCAGAGGAAGGGACTGGAAGGTAATTTTCTTCATTTTTGAGATATCCTGCTTGCTGACCTACTTTCTGTTCTTGCGTTATATGTTGATGAACAGCAAAACTTGGCCTCCTGGTTTGTGTATATCTGGAAAGACTAAATGGCATAACTCCTTCTCTGAGGCTTGTCAGGGCTCCCAGCACCTGAACTAAGTTCAGACCATGCTCAGGGCCATGGTGGCAAACAGTCTTTATTCAATACTCTGTTGCTGATTCCCTCTTAAACTGCATGCCCTATTTTTTTGTGAGGCTATATCCTGTGGATTGAGAGGAGAGGAGATTTGGGCATTGATTCCAGTAGGGATTTCTGTAACATGGGGCACGTCAGGATGCTGCCTTGAAGCATGTCCCAAACCTTCACGCTGCCTCGTAATTTTCCAGCTCCTTGCCTGATTCTTTGACATGTGCCACTCAGTGGCTTGCCTCCATTGCGCCCAGAAGCCCATCCCAATTCTGAGGCATTTATTTCCCTACAAATACTCTGCTGCCGTATAGAAGTCTCCTGTGATCCTGTGGGTAGGTGCTGCATAGTCTGGTCACTGTCACAGTGCCAGAAATTTTGTCATATCTACATATCTAGTTCCCATAGACCTAATTTGTCTCCTGTCAATCCTGAACAACATGCTTAGATCTGACCGAAAGGGTGGGTTGAGCAGGTTGTTAGGCCCCAAAGGTAAAGGGTTTTCTTGCAAGTTTAGGACATAGAAAAAACCTGCATGCAAGTAGTGGGAGAGAGCACTGCTTTAGGGAATGGGAAAACCGAGAGGCAAGACAGGGTAAGAGTGGCATGGAAGAAATTTGGAGGCAAAAAGAATCAAATGATGGGGTCAGGCGGTATCAGGATGCCACTGAGAATTTGCTGGAAGGAAAATAAAATTACTAACTTCCCTGAAGAATTTAAGGTATGTAAAGAGCTAAACATGTACGCTGAACCAGGGCACATGTGGTTTATGTACTTGAAGTCCTAACTGACAGTTTTCTGCTGTCTTCATCTTCATGCTTATCAGGACTGCGTGCCCTGTTTTTGTATTGATAGCCAGTTTGTACTTGGCAGCCTCCTGTGGAAAGTGTTATAAGCCCCATGAGAGAGGTGGGTGATAAACTGCTTAGTAGCAACCAACTGGTAACGGGAGTAAGGATTGTGGGAATGCTGCTTCCTTCCCACTTCCGAGAACTGCTCCAAAAACAAGAACCTCTGTCACATGTGAACTGCACTCTAGACTGCTTCAGGCAAGGGCTGGGAAGTTTTGTTCTGGTTGCAGTAGGAAATTCCAGTCGAAACCAAGACTGGGTTGGCCTCATTAGAGCAGGACAGAGGTGGCAAAACATCTCCTTTCCCGAGATTCCTTGAGTGAGTATTGGGGTCTGCTATTTAACGCAGCCAGCCATTTTTCATGATCCAATAATTGTGCTATCTTCTCCAACAACCTGCTTTAGTGATGCCCTGTACTCTCTTCTTGTTTTTCTCTCTGACGTATTCGCTCTGCTGCTGCTGGGGCTCAGACTGTGATACCGTTTAGCATGTTTGCTTCTGATGAGACTACCATTTTATTACATTTTGAGCTGTATTTGGTGTTCAGGAAAGTAGAGACACTCCATTAAATAGTAATTGGTAGAACTGACGTTTTTCAAATTCTGAATATTTTATATTTGGGGTGTGTGTGTGTGTATAAAAATTATCATATTATTTTTTAACAAAATGTTTTTTAAAAGGATTTCAAAACAGCTGAAAATAAGAAATAAGTAACTGACACACCTGCCGTGCAGCTGATCAGCGTTTCTGGCAGGTAGTACTTCCCATTGCTAAGCCGAGTTCTGCTCCGGTGGACTGGGCCAGAGAGGGTTGCTGTCTGAGAGCTGTTTGTGTGGGTTCTGTGCAATGCGCTGTGAGCTTTGGTATTTCTGTGCTAGTGCTTCTATGTGACTAGGAAGTGCTGCCACTGTTAGCATAAGCGGATCCCTTTCAGTGACAATGTCAATATCAAAACTAGAACAAGTCGTGGAGATAGCTCCTTCTCACAGCAGAGTGTTTGTGTTGTATCTTCCGGATGTAGTCAGAAGACGTGAACCTTCCAAGCCAGCATTTTGATTTTGAGACTAAAATAACATGCAGGAAAATCTATATGCTGCTGGAAACATTCCTAACTGCATTAGATCTTCCTTATCAAGCTACGCCTGCGTTTGGAATTGCGCCATGGATTCACTGGCTTGTGTTCAGGTTTGCTCAAAGTGTTTCAAAAGTTTCAGAGTGTGATGCATGGAGTGTCTAGCAAGCTGCCTGAGGACTGTTTACACTGGAAAACAGTAAATTAGTAGAACATGGAATCAGTTCATAGAGGACTGTAGCTATCTGCAAATATAACGATTTGCAGATTATTAAATGCAAATGCCTTCATGCCCCAAGGAAAAAAAGTATGGGAACAGGAGGAAAAAAAAAAAAAAAGAAACATTTCATTATGAGATATCACCAAGAGGAAGGCTGATTTTGTTACTGGATTGCAGTCAGTCAAGGACTCTCTGAAGTTAAAATGGCAAAATATGCTTTAGTCCAGTTTTATTGGCCTAACTGTTCCTTCTGCTCCCCCATCCTGTGCAGTAAACAGACGTCTCTTGCCTTCTACTGGAACTGTAGCACCTGACTTCTCATCTGTTGTTTGTACTACAGCTGCAACAATGGAGCCCTCTCTGCTCAGAGAAGGATAAAGAAACGTTTCCGGTTTGTGCAGGATTAAGAAGGTGTCAAGTTTAATATCTTAAAATAACTGAAAGGGTTGTAGTTGGAATGATGCTTCCTGAAGGATTAGAACAAGGTCCTGCCAGCTTACCGTTCTCCTTAACATACTTTAAACACACGTCTGGACACAGGTAATTGAGTATACTGACGTTGCTAACATTTTCTGTCAAAAGAGAAGATTTTTGTCCACTGTCGTCCTGTGTGCTTGCCTTTCATGGTGTTTCGTTTCTTCCCACGTAGAAGAATTTTGGGGGAAGAGGACCTGTGAAATTATTTAGGGTAAGAGGATGCTACTATCAGCAGCAGCAAAGGCTTTTGATACTTTAAAGTACTAAAGTGCTTCCTGGTTGCGTGTTGGCACCTATATGTTCCAGTAGCGTAATACAAGATGGGGAAAAGAAGGGACTGTACGGCTTTGCCTAGAAAGGGAAATGAGGTGAGAAGGTTTTGCTGAGCAAGCTGCATAAGGGCAGGAGAAAGACTGATATTGCTAAACAAGCCCAAGTGCGATCATGGGACAGCAATGAAGGTATGGGGGTCAGTGGTGGGGCGGAGGCTGTGTAACCCGGTCATTAAAACAGGAAACAGGAAGTTAAGGCTCCTCACCTCAACCCCAGGTTTAATCTGTGGCCTTGAGCAAATCACGTCACCTCGGTCTACCTCCGCTTCCACCCTGCCTCCTGGGAGGGAGGATTCGATACCCCCTGGGTTCCGATGTTAAAAGACTGCATTAGTTTACGGCTGGATATGTGCGCAGCACCTGCTGAAATCAGAGGGAGCTGATAGTGAAGGAATACTGAAAACCTGAATATACTTTGCATATATTTGTGTGCAGAATTGACCCTATATGTCTGTATGGTCTTTCAAATTCTACTTTTATGGACCCCACAGTAATTGGGAAGGGGGGGAGGGGGGGCGGGAATCATAATTCTGCTACAGATTTTGGATCAACTCAAATATGCTACTGTGTTTAAGATACTTGTTAATACTTTGCTGTTGATTTTTAAAATTATTTTAGGTTACGGTTCCTCTAAAAATGCAACTTTATTTCTTGCTTTCAGAGAATGAAAGAAGCTACTCTGACATATTAGAGAGAGAAAGCACATTTCCTTCTAAATTGAAATAAGCTTTCAGCTTTTGCTGAGGATATGTGAAAATTTTATTTCTACTTCAAAAATAGCTTCACGCTTGTGCCTTCTGTATGTTGCAGTGATGTGTGTCATTTCTTTGTTTCTTAGAGAAACAACTGGTGTTGATACTAGTTGTGTGTTGTTGCTCTTAGATGCTGGGAAAGGGTGGTAATGTCTGTGGTATGTGAGAAAACGACTATTTATAGAACAAAGAGCTCCTTTGTTAGATGTCATTCCTTGTATGGCTTACATCAGGATGTGTGTAAGAGGAGGAAGGACTATTGCCAAAGCATTGGGAGTTGCCCTCTGTAGTGAGCAGCCCAAACCCCACTGTGCACCTTTCTGCCTGGCTCCCCGAGCGGCAAGTAGCTGTGCAGGGAGAACAGTGTTACTCAGGAGCTGAGAGCATAATCCGTACCAGGCAAATGGAGGACATGTAAGTGCAGCCAACTGAGAACATCTGTCAGGGTTGTGCTTTATAGTGCAGCTTGGTTTGTAATGTAATGAAATTTCTGGCATAAAACTTGTGTTTTATAAATAATAATAATATTCTCTCTCTCCCCCAGTGGCTTTGTTCAAAGTCTTCTGACAAAAACTGGGCATCCCACTACCCTTCGCTTACCACGCATGAGGGTTCAGAGAGACTTCTCCTTCCCTCAGCCTCCCAGCTGTTATTCTGCTGATCCTATACAGAAAAGCCTGTAGAAAGGCTTGGAAATATAAAATGTCTTGGTTTCAGAACGAAAAACTCTACTTCCAAAAATGTTTTTAATCAAGGATTGTTTACATTAGAAGTAATAACTAGCTGCTGCAGATTTACTGTGAGCATCCTGGGTGCATGAATGATCAGAATTCAGTAACTTGTGTACTGTTAGGGGCTGAAGGCCATGTGTAGTGCTATTGGAATGGAAATGAACACACCACTCCTTACTGGGTCACATATGTAGCCTTTCACCTCATTCTTACTGGGCTTTTATGAACATATGGATAGCTTCCAACATCACTACTTTTATATAGAGGGATATATGTATTTGTCTCTTTAAGTCGAATGTATGCATATAGTGTTGTCTCTCTGATGCAATCAGCATGGCTCCTTACCCACAATCTGTTGTTATCATTGGATGATTGTATCTGGACAAGGATCCTATGATGCTGAATCTATACAAATACGAAAGAAGAAGACAAAAGACATTACAGTCCCAGTGATTCCCTGTTTTGATTATTCAAGTGTACGCATAATAATAACAAGGAAAATGTTATGGAAGTTGCAAATAAAACCTAATTCTCTTCAGAATGGCAAGCTTCTCTCTCAGTTACGAGTAATAGCAAGTACCCTTTTGTTTTAATAGGAAGTGCTACTGATAATAATGGCCTTCTGGAAACTCTGTGCTGAAATGCTGTTATTTCTGAATATGTGGCTGGGGAGTGTCCATCAGCAGTGTCCCTTGTTCTTGAGTTGGAGGGCCCCATCTCGAGTGCTGGAAGGAAGCTGTTTCTCTTTCCAAAGTAAGTACCATCCAAAAAGCTGGGTTTGGTTTCATTTGGTTTTGAGGGTAGACAGATAATAATGGCACCTTTAGGACCAAGAACACCCTTGAACTTGTTTCATCCTCCACACGGTGCTGGCACTTGGCTCTAATATTCAGTCCTTGCCAAAACACAGACTTGAGCTGCTGACCTAGTTTCAGCTGACCTTGAAGTAAGCAACCTCTGCGACCTTCAGGCAATTACATGACTCAGGTAGCTGGCTGTCCTGTCCACTGGATGGGACACTGGGGGTGCTTTCGTTATGCTCTGTTCAAGGGCTGCTATTGGAATTGCATTATTCCCTGTGCTTTCCAGCCTGTCCGATTTCACGGTGTTTTTATTTTTATTATGATTATTAATATCATTACTTTATCTTAAAGGAATGGCTAATATCTGGCAGGAACATACAGATATCTGTCTGTGATAGCAGCAGTTACTGATTCGTTCTTCTCAGAGCATCAGGTGTTTTAATTATCACCAAAGCCAGTGTTTTTATATAGTCTGTAGCTTCTTATTACAAGTGGTGACTCATTGTAATTGGTTACTGCGTGCGATACAGTCTATTGATGTGTAGTATCTTCTCTGTTCAATGCAAACCACGGGATCTTTAGAGGCACCATGGAGGAAAGAGTAACTGCCCATCAACTGAGCAGTGAGAGGGGACAAGGGCAGGTGAGGCTTGAAGGTATGGAACATGAGGTGGCAAGGTACAGACAAAGCAGAATGACAGAGAAAGTAAGGGTACCTGTGGGAGGGACAGGGGCTGGGCAGGGTGAAGAGGACAGTAAGAGGTGAAGCAGGAGGAGTGAGGGCGAGGGAAGGCAAGGCAAGCATGTGGAGTGGATCAGAATTGGTACTGTATTCCAAGGTTTAGTCTGGGGAGGACTTTCTGCATCCCTCTTGCTTTTATTGTAATTCCGAGCTCCTTATTAAGCATCATCTACGTCCTTTATGGCCAAATGCTTTTAGAACTTGACAGGCACCAAAGAAAGAGCTGTTCTGTTGTAGGGATTTCATGGTTTTGCTACACCAAGAACTTCAGATCTTTGGGGTGAAAGTGCAGTATTTGCCCTTGCACACGAAGTGTTAAGTATTGCATTCTGCCTGACAGTTACCGTGTGCAACTTTAACGTAGGTTTGTACTGCTGCTTTTTTTCTAAGGGAAATTACGTACTTCTGAAGAGTTTCACAGTAACCGGGGAAAAGGTGTAAGTGATGGGCACGTGTAATCTATTTGTAGATAAATTAAAGGGAATTTTTAGAGCAGCGAAGTAGTTTGGGATGGCCCAGTTTGTTAGTAGAATACTAAGAAGAATCTGTGCTAGAAATGGAATATCACAGGGGTAAGGGATTCATTTTTTTGAACAACTCATGGCTCTTCTGAGGAAAATTTTTGTTCTCTGTTGACTTTCAATCAGACAGCAGCTGGGACCCTGAAGAACTCCTTCCTAGTCATGAAACTACGGGACAGAAAGGCTCAACTGAGCTCTTAGTCCAGTGTGTGCAAAGTGCCTTGTCTGTGATGGGGGCTCTCTGAGGTGAATAATTACCAGCAATAACATGAGATGACAAGTAGATGCAGCCAGAATGACGGGAGAACACAGAAACAACGCAGTGTCTCTAGCTCTTAAGATGCCTACTGCCTGCAAAACCTCTCTGAATAGAGGAGCTGGCTTTACGTCCTGTACCAGAGGGAAGCGCCTCTCCCCTCGCCAGTGCTCTGCAGTAATACAGAGAGGACAGCGCTATCTGCCGGATCTGCAGGAACACTGCCATTGTTTTCCAGGATTTCACAGCAGAGCACCAGGCATATTTACCTCCTGCCTGCAACACACATGTACTCTTCCATCACATACACACTTTCCTTGGTACTTCTCCATGTAATCTCTCCTTTCCTGTACAGAATTTGGCCTCTGGATGGAAACCTACGATNTTTGTTTTGCTTGTTTCTTTGTTTAAAGTTAACAGAACAACTACTAAAGTTCAGCAAGCTGTCGCAGAATACCCAGCCAGGAGAATGTGCCTGCTTGTGAAGGGCTAGCAATGAGTTCCCTTTGAAAAACTGGTTTTGAAAGTGGAAGTGATTTTTTACAGATTAAAAGCTCTGTGTAACTTGCATTATTTGACCCAGCACCTTTGAATTTGACCTGGAAGATGTTCCTTACTGTCAGAAGACAAAAGACCTTTCAAATTTGCTATACTGAAGCCGGAAAAACTGTCTCCTTTTCTTCTGTGTGATGTCTAATGTATTACATATGCGCTTGTTCTTTTAGTTGAAAGATGATGACAGTTGTGCTACTATGAGGAGAAGGCTGGAAACCCATAGATGGAAGGTACAGAACATGGCCAAAACCAAGGAAGTTTCTCTTTCACAGTGGGAGACATGACTTTGCAAGATAGTAAGTATATCCAACCAAACATCTGCTGTACCAAAAAAGTCTCTTCGAATCCTTTGTATTCCCTGGAATTCTGTGAAAACAAACCACGTTTGAGAAGGAACCCAGAGCTATCTTCCAGGGAACTTGAAAATGAACTTCAAGGTCCATTCCCCTTGTTTATTAACAGTTTTGAGGAGATTGAGCATTGTTTAACATTTAAGGAAAACCGCAGCACCTAGCTCTTCAATTCAGCCAAGGTAAGACGGTAACACTTACTGAACAAGATTTTTTTTACAGAAATACAGTCATTGCATGGTGCTAAAATAATTGATGCATTGGTGTATTTTACTAACAGTAAGATTTTACTAACAGTAAGAGTTTAGAAATTAAATGAGCAAATGTGAATGAATGTGTGTGGCAATCTGACGCTAATGGATTTTCATCCACTGCTGAGGTGAATGGGCTGAGGAGAGGCCTAAAAGCATATCTGTGAAAGTGCCACCTCATTGTTCTCTCGATTGGTAAAAAAAAAAAAGCATTTTGGTTACAGCACACAAAGGCTTGCCTATGTGCATATACACTACTTGATTTTATTGGCATTGAGTCTCAGAAAACAGTATCTCAAAAGTACCTGGAGCAACACCAGGGCTTAGAATTTCCAGGATGTATACCGTAATACACCTCTAAATATGGCTTGCATTAAAGGTCTGAAAAAATGTTTGTTTAGTTGCTGACCACAAAGCGTTAGCAATGTACAGGAATGTATCTCAGTGCCAATTTCTCAGACACAAAGAGGACAATTTTCAACCCAGCCTTCAGAGTGCACCTGCTGCTTAAAGGGATCCAAGTCCCCAGACCCTGACAGTCCTCTGTGCATGCGCAGGCTTTGGCTTATGCAATACTGTTCCACGTTTGAGGAAGTATTTCTCTGACAGGGAGCACCACTATGGAAAGCATTTTAAGGGCTCACAAACAGCTCAGGCAGTCAGCTTGCCAGAGCAGTTACTTCTTGTTCACAGAGAGAAGGACTCTTTGCATCCAGTCTTCCTCATTCTTCATCCTTGAAAGGAAAATAATTCTCAGAGCCAAGGATAAATAGAGGCATGCTGAACAGCCTGTGTTTTCCCTGGGAGATGCGGGATGCCAAAGGGACTGTGCCTGTGCATCTTCAGTGAAAACAGGAAAGGAGAGCAGCTGATGTTAAAGGGTCAGAATATTGCCCATCCAGAGGCCTTGGAAATCAGGTGGTCTCTTCTGCAGGCATGAACGGAACTACATCAAGCTCTGGTAGTAGTACTACATCAAGAACATGCACGATCTGTATATATTAGAAAGATGTTCTGCAGCATATATGTGACAGAAAATGGAGTGGTTGCTCAGTATGGAGCATAGCTTTCAGGAATCGTAGGTGTATGTGTAGGGAGAACCCAACTCCGTTACATTCCATGCGGAAATAGATCCGGCAAAAAAAGGATGCAAAGCAAATGCAGACAGGTATTTGTATAGAGAGAGCATGTAAGATAGCACAGTTACTCTGAGTACCTGCATCGTAAAAGCATTGATGGGGACCTGCCTTCCTGTGTATGGTGTGTGTGTGTGAGAAGAATACACGACTGCGGCTGGGTGCATCTGAAGACTGAACTGGGAACTCTGCATCATCTGGAAATGTAGGTCTACAAATGCAAAGGTGTATGAAGAGTATAGCTGCCTGTTGTGTACAGTAAATGATAGGGGCCAGATGTTGGTGGGTACATGCAGAATGCATTTAAAAACTTGCACATGAGAAAAAGAGAACTGAAGGAGCTTTTGGAACCCTTCACCCTGTAAAGGCAACTAGAGAAGTCTTCCTTTGCTACAGAATTTTGTAGAATGGTTTTTAAAGTGCTTGGGAACGATGCCTTCATCTAGTAAATTCAGCATTTTTAAATCAGTCTGCATTATCCTCTGTGACTTTTCTGGAAACCATTACTGGTTTCATACCAGCTAGAGGCTGCTCTACGGGAGCAGCAGTGAGCAAGTGTAAAGGGTGATCTCCTGCTTTCTGTGCGTTGTTCCAGCACTTGCTGTGCATCAGGAGATTGCACTGCCGTTGTTCGGTTGTTGCACAGCTTCAGTAGCCTTGAGGCTGGGACGGCTGACTCGGAGCAGTTGATGCCAGCGGTGGGTCTGTGTTGGCTCCTGACAGACAGGAGAGGCTGTGCAGGGAGCAAGCTTTGCTGATGTTTAGCTGCACAGTAAAGAGGACAGTTGCACTGAAATGAGCTGACGTGACTGTGATGGCCGTCACACAGAGGCGAGAGATGCGAGTTCTGTGTTCCCACTCCCGTAGCCTGGCTCAGAGACAGTAAGAGTGAGGATTAGTGCGGGTAGGGGTGCTGAATTTATTTTTATCTCGTCATCTTCTTGTGCCTGTGCAAAAGTGCCAGCCCTTTTTTTCCTTTTTTTTTTTTTTTTGCCAGTGAAGCACTAACGGGTGGGTTGCCATAGCAACCCCTGCATGATAAGTTGGGCTGCCTCTTGCAGCACTCAAGATTTCTCTCAACGTTCAGTCCCCTTCACCATTTCCCCCGGAGTACCAAAATGGCTGAGGGCTTTGTGGCGCCGAGCATCCTGCACCCTAAAGGTTACGCCTGTCCTCCAGCCTGCTCCCTGGAAGTGTCAGCGCAAGAAGGAGCGGCTGTGCATCCTTGTGTTGGATGGGTTTTGTAGAATACGTGCCCTCCATCTCTTTCACAGCACAGAGAATTGAAAGAGGCTTCCAGTATGACGTCCCGTTTATTTGCAAGTTTTTCTGAAGAGGTCCGGGCAGTGTTTATCGTCTTTTCAAAACAGGCACATGGAGATGCTGCACTGGTTCCCAGCTAAACCCAGATCACAGCAAGAAAGAATCTTATTCTTTCATTCTAAAAGCATGCAGTATGCCTGAATAAGTCCAGGGAACATGTTTGGGCAGTTTAATAAACTGCATTGACTACAAGTATTTATTTTAAATCATCTTTGGTTTTGTCTGTAGTACGTGAAGCATGCTGTAGATGAAGGAGTAAACTTCAGAGCTGCGGGAGAGGGTGTGATCTCCATTTGCTTCTCTGGCCTGTGGCTTTTTGTGGTACAATCCGCCCAAATCTGAGCCCAGTTGCACTGGAGATTTTCTTCATCTCTGGGTGCAATTTACCTTCTTTAAATAATAATTAGAACTCCAGTCTCACTGGGATGAGTAGTATGCAGCATTTGAAGTCTGTACATGAGTGATTCTGAGGGACAAACTCAATAAGGATAATTAGTTGTTACTGTAATTTAAATTGGTTGACATGTGAGTTCTGGAGCGCCTGGGGTTAGAGGAGAAAAGGCTTCTGTTTCTGCCTCGAGGAGCACCGAGGCACCTGAGAGCAGGATTGTGCTAAGAAAGGCGGAGAAAGGATGAAGGCTCAATTAGTGGCTGCTGACCAAATCACGGAGCTGCCGTCTCCTCTTCATCCTATAGTTTCAGACTCTCTCTCGTCCCTGGCAGGATTCTCCATAATACATGTAATTAGAGCAGCCATAGCACAAACAGTACAGCTCTGCTGATCTGTGTCCTATGTTTTCTGGCAGTGCACCTGGCTTCCTGAGAACAGATGTGATTTCCACCACGCTTCATGAAACAGGTGGTTGTCAAATGAGATAGCTATGGACATTGTTCAGTAGTTCCTGTGTCTATAAAAAACCCCTCCATCAGCACCCATCCACCACGCATAGGCTGGATTGTTCCAGAAAAGTTAGGAGCAAATCCTGTGGCTTTGCCTGCCCTTCCTTTTGTTGAGTTGTGAATACAGCAAGGGGCAATGGGAGTAAAGCAAATGACTTAATGTAGTAGGCTGTGTCCTTCCATCATCTCTGGGTATCGTGGTTGCTATTTTGTCTTCCTGTAGAGAAAGGTCAAATTTTATGATTTGGATGTACATGATGGATGGTGTTTAAGTGGGAAACTGGAAGTGTGTTGCTGGCATCTGCAAGGCACTGACTCACAAGCCATTGGTCTCCACAGTCACACCTGGCTCCTGGAGATACACTGAAGGGGTGTTTCCTTTCATAAGTTTGATGGTAGGAGTGCACAGAAACCCAGAGGGGGCCGTAAGTGAAACGTGACTGCCAGCATGCAGGAACTGTCATGGCTTTGGTCAGTTGCTGCTGTAATACTTCAGGGCTCCAGCGGTCTCAGAGGTGACAGCCAAACGTGGGTTGGACCGTGCAGAGTACAGCCTGTCCAGCCAGTAAAATCGAGCAGAACAAGGAGTTAGATTCTTAGCTAGGAATTACCTGGACTTGTTGAATGGCTCCTCATGCACCTGTACTTGATGTTCTCTTCCTGTGTATTTGTAGCAGAGTCGGTGCCTGATGCTACCTGGGACGTGCGGGTGCTGCTTGGACACTGGCATTATTCATGTAATTCTGCTATTGCAGAAATGCAGCATGCAAGGAAGTCGCAGTGGAGTGTAACGGGTGATGTGGAGGCAGTTGCTATGAACATGGTTATTGGCAGATAACGAATGCAGCTTACTGATATAAACATGATTAGATGATGTCTAGGAAAAGCATTTGCTGTCTTTGTTCTGTGTCTGCTTCACTTACACAGCGCAGGGACCAGAGTGCATGTGTGTGCCCTCAGCACCAAGCCCCCAGTGCCAGGCAGGTCTGGCCCTCAGCAGTGCTGTGCCCTACTGAGAGTCCACGTCCAGCTGCAGGGCTCAAAGCTGATGCTCTCTGATGGCTGCAGTTTTTTCTGTTTGGGTGGGTCTGACCATCTGTGCACTGGCTGTGTCCAGCACTTGCTTCTGGGTTTTGGCACTGGAAGTTGCTCACATGTCATTGTCTGATGGGATTGGTCAGGTTTAATTCAATAGATTGTGCTGTTTATTGAGCTGCCATCAGAGCAGATGCTTTAAAAAGAGGGAGCACATTTAACAAACACTTCACTTCTCCCTCTCAGTCCACTGTGACCTTCAAAGTTGGAGAAGCCCTTCTGGGCACTGTGGCTGCAGTCCAAGAAGAGAAAGCCCAGCCTGCTGCTGGCATTGAACTCCTGGGAGTCAGACTGGAACATGAGGAGAGGATTTCCCAGTATTTCCAACTGTGACCTTCAGAGCTGTACAAATGTTAGTATTAAACTCATTAGAGGCAGAGGCCTTTCTGTGACCTCGCATGGACAACTCTCCCCCTCTCTTTATCTGGCTTTATTTTGGAGGGCAGATAAATGATGCTAATATTCTCTCTCCAGCTCCTCTAGCCAAGCTGCCACATCCATACAGCCGGGGAAGGAGGATGCCCGAGCGCTGCCTCCTCCCGTGACTCCAGAAGGCACAGCAGCGCCCAGCTGGCTGCTGCCGTGGGGCACAGGCGAGCCCCAAGCTCCTTCTCCGCTGCCGGGAGGAGCCCGGCTGCGCCCCGCGTTGGGGCCGGGGCCGGGAGGGAGGGAGGGCCCGCGCATGCCTGCCGTGGGCCAGGCCCCCCGCCCGGGCTAGGCTGGGCTCCGCGCAGCCGTTGCCGGCCGAGGCACACAGGGAGGCTGCGCCCCGCGCCGCGCTGCCTCAGCCGGCCGGAGAACAAAGCACCGCGGGGCCGCGCCGCTTCCCAGCCACCTGCTGCTCCGCGCCCCGGGACCGCCGGCAACTGCAGCGAGGAACCGGGGCGCTGTGCGGGCCCTGTCCGTGGTGCTGCCGCCAGGGCGTGGATGTCGTGCCGCGGGGAAGCGGCACCCTGAAATCCGTGCGACTCGCAGCATCCGCCCACCCTCGGCTCCCTTCTCGCTGGCGGATCGAAGCCAACAGGCGCAGAGCGGCTGGCAGCCCGAGGCATCCTGTTGCACTGGGTGTGCAGCGAGGAGGGGAGACGGAGCGTTTTCCAAAAGAGCCTCTGCCCAGGTTGAGATTCGCTCCTCGCTCGGAACAATGGCTGCACTGCAAAGGCTGGTTTGTGCGTCTTCGGCTGCGTTGGTGGTCTGGGGTAGGTGCTTCCATTCCATGTTTTCTTCAGCCAGGTTCTCCACCAAATGCTGTGCTTGTTTCCTGTAGGATGCTTCTTTAAAGCGCCACTGTTCCTAGCGAGGTTCCTTTCACACTGTCATGAAGCCCAGCCTTCAAAGTGGATTTTAGTTTTGTTTACAAGAGAAGGAAATAACATGCTTGGAGTTAATACGAATATAACAAAGTTACTGTGAACAAAGAAAATATATTATTGCTAAGTGGACTTAAGGCAGAAGGCGTGTGCTTTAATATAGGCATGCAAGTTCCTTACTGTTTCCTGTTTGCTGCTGTTCTAAAATTTGCAATGTAATTTAACATGTAGTTTCCTTAGAGCGGTCATGCAAACCAATATGCAGTACATATTTAGTGCTCATTTTCCATGCAGTCTATATAAACTAGAGGAAATTTTTTAGGTTTTATTGCAGTTTCAGTTTTTCTTCTGAAATCCAAAAAAATTTTGTTAGTTTTGCAAATACAGCTAAATTTAATATGCATGTATACCTACAGCTTTGTGTATGTGTGTGTGTACGTGCATGTGTGTGTACATATTTAACTGTAATAAAGCATGATCCAGTATTTTTTTTCTTTGTTTCTCCCAGAAAGCTGTTGCTACCCATGGAGCTGGTAGTATGGGAGAACTGGAATCTGGCTATTTCCGGGATAGGTCCTGGGATAATACAATGCTCAAGAGTGGGGGTTAATGGAATCTCAGAGGCTGGGGAGGAGGAAGCAGCTAGCAAAATCAGCATCTTCAGTGAGCTACACTCTAGGCTTTGGAGACAGATTTGGACAGCCGTAACCCAGTATTGTGTAGCCCAGGGGACAAATGTCATCAGGGATTTAGTCTGAGATGCTGTTCTGAAGCATTTGTTTTCACATCAAGTATGTAGCTTCACAGACTGATTTTTGCCTCGTTTGGAGAGCAGTCTGTTATAGTTGCCAATGTTAGCACAAATCTGATCGGAAACATTTTGAACAGGAATGCGTGTAAAATCAATAAGTCTCCCAGCTGCCAAATTTACTCGAGTCCAAGCCCCTTGGTTCCCAGGACTGCTTATGAAACCTTGAAACAGGAAGTGTAGTGAATCCTACCCCTTTGTTTTGAACACGTTGCCAGATTAAAACATCCAGACCTTTTAACTTAGCACAAAGAGCGAGCTGTTCCTCCATGCTTGGATTCTGGGCTTTCTCTCATACCAGACTCTGTAATTGCTACTGTAACAGGAGCATGCTCAGCATGTGTGAGAGAGAATGAACGATGCCTCTAAAGCAGCATTAATTACTGTGGGAGAAATTAAAGTTGTGGCGAAGCAGATGCTGGAGAGGTGAATCTGAATGAAGCGATCACCCTCTGTTAATTATTATGAATTATTTATATCTCAGAGAAGGAAGCTTGGTAAAATTTGACATTTGAGACTTATCTGTTGTTAGAGGGTGCTAGTAATGAATCAAATGATTTTCCATTGGGGATGATGTGATCATAAGTGCGGAGATGTGGGTAACTGATACCTCTCTATTTCTCTCTTACATTTCTCCTCACTTCTCCTCCGCTGCTCCTTTTTCCTAGCTGGTTTTTGTTCTGCAGTATGTGTGGAAGTTCCATCAGAGACAGAGGCTGTCCAAGGAAAGCACATGAAGCTACTCTGCATCTCCTGCATGAAAAGGGAAGAGGTCACAGCCAGCACAGTGGTGGAATGGTTCTACAGGCCGGAGGGTGGAAAAGATGAACCTGTATGTATGTTTGGTAGCTGAGCCCTTGCTTTCATAGGCCATATTGTGAGACGTGGTCCACTGAACTCATGTGGGAGAAGCCAAAAGGTATTATGAGAGTGTGAGTTTGTCTTGCCACAGGATCCCTGATGAAGAACAGAGACACAAATACAAAGAAAAAAGTTTATACCACATTTTCATTCAAAGTCTGTAGAAATGCCCAGCACGCTGCTTTAATATCACAGAAGAGAGAGAAGCTTGTTGGTAAATTCAGCCCCAAACTGCAGGCCTTTACAGTTTGTGTAGCATTTTCATCCAGAGGTTCCACAGCACCACTTCTGGGCAGTAACTAAAGTGTCTTTTCCTTGCTTAGCTGATATCCACACTTGCACACAGCATGCACCCATGGCAAGAAAAACTAGAATCTGTTGGTGACTTCACACATTTGGGGCTGTACATAGATGAATGCGAATTTCCAGTTCTTTTCCTTGAATATGTATAGTCTAAATACATGTGGGGATCGAGAAGGAAAACGGAAATATGGAGTGACTCCTGGCCAAGTCTTATTTCTTGGGGACATGTCTGAACCCTGAAACTGTTCTTTGGAGGTTAAATCAGGCTCTGCTAAATCTGTAGGACAGAATTTAATTCTTTTTTTGCCACAGAGAAAGCAGTAGTGTGCTGACTGTGGGAGGATCTCTGTGAGTTGCTTTGGATCCCTGTCATGAAAGGGTAGAATTAGTTTTCAGGGTGAATTAAAATGGAAATCTTACACGTGAGGCAACTGGAAATCAAGACAGAATGGTAAATCTGAGAATAAGGTTTGAGTGCATGCGCTTCTTTCAAGCTCTTTTATCCAAGTATGAAGAATTAGATCAGTACCTGCATTTTATTGTGATTGAGCCAGGCAAGATGGCAAATTGTTTCCTACTGTCCGAGAACTAAAGGACCACACTAGGGAATGAGATGGGCATTCACTTTCAGTGACCTAGGCGATATACTTGCCAGTGGCATCCCAAAGAATGGTAATGAAGGTGAGCTGGGACAAGCAGTATAATGATGTGGACTGTGGTCAGCCAGAAACTTGCTGAAGTTTAGGGCTGTGAAAGCCACCCACGATCTGTTCTTCTGATGTACTGTTTTTACACTGCTGTATTTCTTCTGCAACACCTTGATTTCAGCTGAATATCCCAGGACTTACTGAAAATGACTGTTTGTCTTTGCAGTATTTTTTTTTTCTGTAGTACCTTCTGAAGATGACCCAGCAACTGACAGGCTAGTCATTAAGACTACGGGATCCTAATTTTAGTTCCATTGCTGATCTTTTTTGTCATTGTCCATATGTCTCTCTGCTGTTCTGTGCCTCAGTTTTTCTCCATGATGGAGATAATTCAGTTTTCTCTCTATTGTAAAGTAGTTTGAGATTTTGAGGTAAGGGACAGTAGAATCTCAATATATGTTGTTCCCAAGGAAGCCATATCCCAGAACATAAATGTGTGTAGCTAGAGGAGAACAGAGTTTGTTGCATATATGCTGTGTTGTTGTCCAAGATGCGACTCAGTGATTAATCAGAATATCCCTTCATATTTCCTCACAGATCTACGAGTACAGGAAAACAAATCATGAATTTCCAAGCCGCTTCAGTGGTCGGTTACAGTGGAATGGGAGTAAAGACATGCAGGATGTATCCATCACGGTGTTAAATGTGACCTTGAATGATTCCGGTATCTACACCTGTAATATCACCCGGGAGTTTGAGTTTGAGATTCACCGACCTCTCTTCACAAGCTCCAGACTGATCCACCTCACCGTGGTGGAGGAGGGTATGGAGGACTGGCGGAAAGTGTGTTGTGTCCTAACTTGCCATGGGCGTTGTCATCCAGGGACATAATTTTTTTTATTGCATTGCAGGAGTGGGGTGACTGAGCTGCCACATAGTGGTGTCTTTCTTTGCCAGCAACAAGCGCTATACAGGGTTCAAGAGAAAAANCCTTGGGCACAGAGTGGTTGTGTGAATGTGGGAAGGTACAAGCATGGAAGCTGGGGCAATGTCTGGGAACAGCTGGGCAGGCACAAAGAGCAAGCGGAGCTTTCCAGTTTCTCTGCTCAGAACCCTCACTTCTCCCCTGGCGGCTCTAGGATGCTACAGCACAGCCTTTGCCAGGATACCCACGCTTTCTCCTTCCTCACTTCCGCCCCCTCCTTCTTTGAACAACTCATTCTCCATTTTGATATCAGTCCCTTGCGTCCGCCCTCCCCCAGCCTCTCCTTCCTTTTGCGCTGCTCCTGTCTTACCACTCTTCTTGGTTTTGCTCCCTTCTGTGCTGAGATCCTGGCTTGTTAGAAATCAGTAGGAATCCTGCTGTCCACTACAGAGAGGGACAAGAGTTTTTTTCATCTTTTTCTGTTGTGTCTACCCTCCCCACAAGCATCTCTGTTTTGATCTCTCTGAAATCACTGGCGGCACAGCACAGTCAAGTAACAGCAGCGAGTAAGACGCGCAAAGGCCTATCATGTGAAGATGAGATAGGCTAATGGTGAGCAATCTGCATGACTGTGTAGGCTGTGGAGAATGCAAGACACATGCAAGCCCATGCATGTTTGATGCCAGGGGAAATGCAGTGGAATCGCTGCTGACATATTCTATTGGCAGCCTTGCCTGCTCCCTGTCTTTTGACCCCTCACAGCGTAGTGGCACCTGGGTCTGTGTGGCAAGGTGGGTTAGGAAGGATGACACGAGGGTGGAAGGTCTGAATGGAGCTGCTGTGCTCTGACAGCTGCATGTAAATGATCAGAGATGATTTCATTTTCTCAACAGCTGGAGAAGACTTCACCTCAGTCATCTCTGAAATTATGATGTATATTCTGCTGGTCTTCCTCACCTTGTGGCTACTGATAGAAATGGTCTATTGCTACAGAAAAGTCTCTAAGGCAGAGGAAGCTGCCCAGGAAAATGCGTAAGTGTGAAATCTCTCCAGATGTGAGCTGTTCTACGAGGTTCCTTCAGATGTCTCAATCCAGGTCGGACTGCAACCGAACTTTGCAGTTGCACATTTCTAACTGATGTTTGCTATGTCTGAAATCATTGCAATGTTCAGGAGTACCAAAAGAGACAGCGCACTAGCAAGGTGACGGATGATGCACAAGGTAGCGAGGGTGGCCAAGGTGGGCAGTATTCCAGAGTGGCCCAGTTTGAACCGTGCGGAGATGCTCTGCTGGAAGGCCTGCATTCAGAGATCTGACTCACAAGTCTGCAGCCTATGCTACTTTGAAAAAGCACGGGAAGAGAAGGGCGATTCTGGCAGTTGACACAGCAGAGATGTTCCAATTTTTATGCTGGCCCATTCCCATATCTTTCTACGTACTTGGCTTAGTTAACAGCGCTCTTTGTACATGGTAGGAAAGCTGTATGCATAGAATTTTACAGTGGGGAAGGCTCAGTGTCTGCTCCTGACTATGCCAAGGAGAATCTCCTACTGTGTGAGCATCTTGTACAGGTGGAATTTGTTACCTTAGAAATACTTACAGGCATTTCAGTATCTCTGAAAGGGTGAATGGACCTGATCTGTGTACCTGAAGTTATGCTTTCCTCTTTCCTTCCAACTACAGGACAGACTACCTTGCGATTCCATCAGAAAACAAGGAAAACTGTGCTGTGCCTGTGGAGGAATAGCAGAGAGGAGTCAGCAAAAAGAACGGCACCGAAGTAGGTGATGAGGGAGCAGTGAATTGCTGCTTGTGCCCGTCAACACTTCAGCCTTACTACAGTGGGTTAAGCGTGTGTGGGGCTGGAGAAATGGCAGAGGGGAGATTCCTGGAGTCTGGCTTTGCCCCCTCTCTGGAGCTTCCCCGGTGACCTTAGAAGCAGTTTAGGTATCGTTGGATGGTGGATGTACAAATTATTTTAAACCCCAAACCAACACGCACATTCAGACCATGATTTAATTACTCCTCCTTTGCCCATTCCTGTGGAGTTGGGAATAGTCACTGTCCCCTGCAGATGGGGAGCTGTGTGCAGGAGGAATAAATGGCACTATTTCCAAAGGAAATGTCTGCTAGGAAGGACTTTGTGTGCAAAAGACTGGAATCTAGATCTTCTAAAGTCTTGTTCAGGTATCATGCTAATTATATCATGATCCTCACTTCAGTATGTTCAAATGACTTGCACTCCATGGGTAATTCTTTCACTTGCAGGGGCTCTGAAGACAGAAGGACCACGTCACGCCAGCCAGGTTTGAGGGGGAGCTCTTCACCGTCGGGAGGAAATACGGGGAAGTGTAAATTCTCTTCCATTTGCCTTGGACTCTGTACAGCCTTGACTTTGGCCTCATGACTCCATTCTGAGCTGCCAACCCATTTGTTAAAGGACTCTCCTTTTGAAGCATGCTGAGCAAAGGGCACAGGGGTGTGGGCAGCACGGCTCCTTCCCAAGTCTTAGTCCCATCATCACGTTAATGGCTTTGTAAATGTGTCGTTTCTTAGCTGCTGTCACCACCACCTTTATTTGCAAAATATGCTAGTTCCCCATTGCAGAGGTAAAGGTTATATGTATCATGTTACTCTGACCTGCAGGACTGGGAATGAGGTCATCTTAGGGTGCTATTCCACCATTTGTTACAGCCCAAGCAGTCATTTATAGTTGTTAAACAGGAAGAGTTTAATTAATTTAGTTGTTGCTCAGTAAGTTGCGCTGGACTTTGGGCTGCCAGTGCAGATGTAAAGTAGTATATGGACTATAAATGCATTAGAACTGATGAAAATGTGTAGTAGGAGGGATGAGTCCCTGTGCCATGTCCCCACTTGCTTCTGAAGGAGGGAGCTGAGAATATAAATCCTGAAGTACTCCCAGTTTGGGAGGCTGTATGATGTAAGTATAAGAATCCCTTGTACCCTCCCTTTCACTTAGCAAGTGTCAAAATTCTTAGTTCACTCCATTTCCCTTGTGTAGCAGGTTTACTCCTCAAGTATGCAGAGACACAGTGATAGGAATAACCTGTGGAGCCATGTTCAGCAACAACAGGCAAGCGAGTAAGACAAGGTATGCCTTTAACCTGTTTCTGGGGAAAGCCCTGAAAGGAAGACAGCTGGATGCAAAGAGGCAAGCAAAGTAAACAGGATGCATAGCCCTCACAGTAGAAGGACAGACAGCTTTGTAAAATAGCAGTACTTTTTGTTAACTGTGATGGTCTTCTCATGCTGTAGTGCAGCACCACCTAGAGGAATAGAGAGAAAATGCTTATTTTTTCCTAGTTTGTAGTAATTATGTCTTGTGATAACCGGTCACTGGTTTGAATAGTCAATATTCACTGTAAATGACTCACTACTGCACAGGAATTGCCCTGTAAATTCAGCAGTTCCTATGCGAGCTCACCTTTTAAATTTTAGTGGTGTAAGCAGAGTAAAATTCGTTTTCTGGCCTCAACATAGATCAGTTGAGGTCAACAACTAGCATTATGAGGGGAAAACAGGCAGAAACATTGGCCGGGGTAGAATTTAAGATAAAGTGGGAGAAGGTTGTTGTTGTTTTTTTCCATATAGGAGATGGTGTTATACCCCTGCTGCAATGGAGTCTATACTGCTTGCAAGAGCTGACAAATTTTGCTACACTGACTGCTTCTGAATATTACGAAGTGCTTGCGAATCAAAAGCATGCTTCCTATGTATGGAATTTCCCCTGCTTACGTTCTGCTGCAGTTTATGTGTTGCTAAAAATCACAGAAATTATTCCATTTGTAAGTCAGGCCCAGGCCAGATTTCTAACTGGCAGTTGTTCAAAATTCCTTTTTTTAGAGTGGGTGTCAACTTTAGTAAACTGCTATGATCCAGTCTTCACAGTAGGACCTTTCTCAAGTCCAGAGCTGAGTCTGGCAACCTGAGCATGTTTTCCAGATGAAGCACACTTGTCATCTGGGTACTGGTTCCTTAAAACCTAATATCCAAAAATAGCTCCTCTTCTAATTCTGCTGGATATCTTCATTTTCCCTAGGCCAGATTGCCTGGCTTCATGGCAATTTGGGGCATACTCCTAAATCTAGATCCACAGCAACAGAGGAGCGACTAGATTGTAACTACAGAGTTTCCTTCGCTGACCGTGGCAGTAACGCCCACAGTGACTTTTAGGTAAGGTTACATAAACCTCTCTCCCACTTCAGCTCTGTTCCTCCCAGTCCTTGTGATGTATTGATAACCTTCTGATGTTATTAACACGAAGTCAAAAACGGAGCAAACTGAAAACTTCTTGAGAGCTACCTCAGGTGGTAAAGAAGGGCCGTCCTTTAGTCCTGCACCTTCCAGTATCTTACACGCATCTTATTAAGATGCTTTTTGGACACTTGTTTCACTTTTCCAGTTCCTGCAGATAGATACGATTATTGCCCTGTGTTGTTCTAGGCAGGGGAAAATGGTGTCTAAAGTTTGCTCAAGATTCCCATAGTGAAAAAAAAAATCGGATTTTTCAAGGGCGGTGTTAAAGGCAGGCTATGTCCTGGAAGAGACAGTCCTGGTTGCTTTCTCTAAAGACCTTCTCTGTGTATTTTGAAAATGACAGAAGAGACTTTAGATTAGGCAGGACAATAAAAAGAACAAAGCACTCACGAGTCACGCTGTTTGTTTGATAGATTTTTTTAATTTATACTGTACTTCCATTGTACTAGCTACTTACATTAAGTTTTGGCTGCATAGCCTTTACAATTTCTAGGTTCTAGCAGGTAAGTTTCATTATCATTTAATCGCATTTTGCGCACAGCGCAAAGTTTATGACAGTTATACAACTCCTAAAACAAAATCACGGTTCCTTCCCCCCCCCGCCGTGAAGTTCACATTAGTGCTACAGGCTGCATCGGCCTTGGCCAGCAGCCCTCTGCTTCCCGGGCTCTGGTGGTGAAATCCAGAAGGGAAGCGCACACCTGTGGGTGACTGTATGACCCATTCCCTTTCCTTGCTGACATGAGGCGATCCTCATTAATTTGCAATTACGACAGCATGTGGGGTTGCAGGATCCAGGGCCTCAGGTGGGAAGAACACACTCCAGGGTCTTTAGCAGCTTTATCCAGCCCTGGAGCATGTGATGAAAGATGAACTGCCGTGAGAATGACAACGTCCCAGAGGTACCGCAGCCACACGATGCCAGTCCTGGGTGGTTAAAGACGTACGCTGCAACCATCCTGCCGCTCCTCCCGCCACTCTGACCTCATCAGGCCAAGAGCCAGGTTAGTGCTTCTGCATCTGATCTGTTAAGTGCTGCTAGAAGGGAGGTGGGCTTGCGAAGGCTGGAACAACACGCGTGGCACAGGCTCCACCTCTTTGCTGGATAAAGTTGCTGTTTTGTAACAGCCGCTCTCCCAAATCCTAGTACTGCTGGGGTAGTTTGGGCTGAGACCAAGACGCGACCAAGTGGCTGTAGAACCTGAGCTGCACATTTGTTTTATTCCCTAACTGTTCTTGGAGTTTGGGCTGGGGAAGATGGCCATTTAACGTTAGCAATGGAATTGGCCTAAATGAGTGAGGTAACAGAAACGGCCAAAGGAGGTACCTCCCTGAGCCATGTGCAAATATAATTCCTTCTGCTGAAGGAAGTCCTTTTCCCTACTGAAGAAAACAAAACACATTCACTTAAAGAGCGTACAGACTGCATCAAGGAAAGGCAAGCAGGGACAGCACCAGGTCAGTCAATCTATGACAAAGGGAATGATTGTCTGGCAGCAAAGGTGTGTGGGGAGAGGGAAGAGCCATAGCAAGCACTGCAAAACGTGTGTGGGAGAGGGTATGGCACACCACGTATCCATGCTAAGGGTTAAGCCCATGCTGGCTAGATCAGGGAATAATCTCAGCAGTTGAGCAAGACATGAGATTATTTGGCCAGTGTGCACATCTAGAAAAAGAAAGGTATTATGGCACAAAGAGACTCGTGCTGTGGAGACTGCAAAGCACAGAGATCAGAGCATGCCAGGCAGAGGGAATGGGCCAGCACACTCGCACCTTAGAAACTACACTGACACAAATGTTTGCAAGCCACTTACCTCAGATGCTTTGGTTTAAGAGTCTCTGTTTCGAGTAATGTTTTTAAGCAAGCCCCTGATGGATATTTAACTAGTGCTGAGACTGAAAAGACCAAGCCAGAGTCTACATGACTGCACCACGAAACTTTCTGGGTGGTCCGGTGTGGAGCCAGGAGTTGGACTCAATGATCCTTGTGGGTCCCTTCCAACTCAGGATATTCTATGATTCTCAGTGGCAGCAAGCCTAGCAGAGATCTTGCTGGAATGATCTCTTTGGAGTTGAGCATGTAACTCAGAAAAAAACATTCTGCCAATACAATTCTGCCAGCTGCCTTGAGAAACATGACAGAATTGTCCCCTTTGAGTCAGGTCCTTTCTTCCCCTAGCCAGCAGTGCTGCAAGCACCAAGCACTGCTGCATCATTTCTAACTGTTTCACCTTTGGCATACTGTGGAACCACCAATTCCTACCTCTAAATTAGAAAAGTGGTTTGCTTGTATCCTGATAGGGTAAAGGAAACACAGATAGAGCGCTACCTGGTTATATGCTGGAAAGTGGTGAGTTCAGTACATACCTCACCTGGGAGCAAGCACGGAAACACACTAAAGACATTCTGTGGAGAAGTACTCTTTAGGAGCACGGCCTCTTCACACTGATGGCAGAGTAGGACTCCACAAGTTTGCCACACATTAGGAAAATACCTACGGGGGACGGAGCCTCCTCCCAGATCACTGCTGTAGGCTAGAGACTGTGTACGCCTGGGTACTAGCATTCACAGGCGGATTTTTTGTACCCATTCACTCACGTGCTAACTTTATGCTAACTGTGCCTGCGTAAATGAACCCAAGAGGAAGAAGAGTCCCAAAAGTTCTCCCGCTCCTAGTAGTATGGAGAAAACCATCTAACTAGCCAGGAGTGATTCGCTCCCCCAGAAGTTCTGCCACTAACCTCTATTTTGTAGCTCATTCCACGTGAGCAGTGCTGGTCTCTTTAGGGTTGGAGATTATCTCCACCGACCACTCTGTCCTAGTGCTGGATGGTGTGAAAGCTGCAGGCTGCCCTGTCTGTCTCCTCTATTCAGGTGCTTCTGGATCACTGAAAGATGATGGAAATACAGGTCTGAGAAGGCAAAGCTACCAAGAAAGGGAGAAGGATTAAGGCCAAGTGACAAAGAAACTGTGTATTCACCAAAACCTACAAATATGTGCTCCCTTCTGGGTACCATTTCTGACATGCAGCCAGCCAAACCATAAGACTTGCAAGTATGTCTTTTACTCGGCTTTGCCGTATCACAGGCCTCCCTGTCACCTATATATCTGCACAAAAATCACAGCAGAACAGACCCAAAAGCTCTCAAGTATGTGGCCCAAGTGTGTCTCCAATTGCTATTTGGAAAACAAACTTCCTACCTTCTCATATAAAGGTAGGAGAAAGCATACCTATGTAGGCTACATGCTTTACGTAGGCTAAAGTCCATCCCCACCTATGCCCAAGTGAGCTGCTGAAACAAACGGGGGTCTGTCTGATGGGAAACAAGCACATCCTGGCACACCAGGCTTTCTGAGAGGGGTTATGGCAATGCAGGTGACATTACTTCTGAGTGTTTTTTGTGCTCGTGCTTTAAATCTAGCAAAGGATCATGCTTTGAAACCTCGCCTCTCTGGATACAGGGTTATAGTGTAATAACTGCATGTTATATATCTTTCAAGTTTCTCTTTATTAGTTTGAAAGTAGACAAATGGGGTCAGGTCTGCTGCCCCAGACTGGTATGGCAGTGTGTAAGCTGTGTGGAAATGCATACTCTGCATCAGCAACATAACTGATCTGTTAGTGAACATCAAAGTTATATGACTTTTTTTCCTCCTCTCCTGAAGGACTTAAGGAAGCCAGAAAGCATACATGCAGAAGTTAGTATCAGTTAGTGTTGATTAATATCAAAGTTTTGTGGCTGAAGTGTGTCTTGCATTAACAGTTAGTTGCTGAGCAACCGAAAAGCCTGGCTGTCCTCTCACAGCTAGGCTGCTATTCTTTCCATTGCATGTACCTGTCTAACAGTAATGTGCAGGCCCAGCAGGGCCCCTGTCTTGAGCATGTTTCTGATTTAGCCATGTGAAGTAACCTTTGTCTTTTTGTCAACTTCACATGCAGATGCTGCACTATTGGTGCGTACTTGAGGAATGCATGATTGTATAGGAGTTATCCAGGTTTTAAATTCAATTTGAGCTCATCTCAGATGCCATAACCCAAACACCTCTTTTAAGGTAAGTATTAGAAGGCATATATTTATTAGAATTGAAATTGTATCAAGCTAGAATTAGCGAATATATTCTTCTCCCACGGAAAGAGGTGACATACACAAACCGGCAAGTCAGAGCTTTGTCTTCTCCCTCCTGCCAATAGGTAGCATCTTACTTGGCATGAATTAGGCTACTATCTGTTGGCATTACTTTGCATGTATCACGTTTGGCTGGAGAAACGCTTATATGAAAATCTCTTGTAGTTGCTAAGATTCTGCAAATCAAAACCCAGCTATGCTCCCCAGACAGATTACCAGTGTCAGAAGGGTCAGATGGCGGACCTGGCAGGGAAACGCGTTTGCAAGGTGCTATAAAATTACCACTGATGTGGGATTTCTGTCACAGGTAAGCAAGGCAAACAAGTAAAGCAGCGAAACCCTGTCAATGAAAGCCAAGCTACAACCTGGCTGTGACTACTTAGGTAAGGCAGAAGTACCACCTCCTGTAACATAATTTAGGTTGCTTGGCCTTGTTCCTAGAACGCATTTACTGATTTCCCTAGGAAATGTAATCATAAATGGACTGGACCAAAATTGTCTATGGCTGCAAAAGGAATTAATCTGCTGACTGGAATTCAACTGCAGTAGCAGGTGATTCCTGCTGTAATTTTCTAGAAGATGGAATCTATATGAGAATATGCTGAGGTTTTGCATAAGCCCTCACCTTTGTGCTGTTGTCAGTTTTGCCTTATGAAAAAGATCTTATTTCTCTTTTCTTACTACTTTGATAAATTAAGTGGCAATAAAAGATAATGATCCCTACCCAACTCCAAGCCAGACTTGCTGCCAAGTGAAAAAAAAAAAAAAAAAAAACCAATATAATTAGGAGTCTGAGAAAAGGAAACCTAAGACCTCAAAGAGCAGCCTTCCTCAGTCTGAAGGGCACTGCATGTTTGGTGACTGCCACCCTTGTGTTCTTTATTAAAGGACTTAATGCAGCTGTGTGTTAGGAACTATGTCAAAGATGTTAAACAGGTTAGAGTAATGTGCAGGCAGAATGAGTATTAGTACCTAATATTTTTATAGCTGCCTGCGTGTAGCCTCACACTAATTAAACAGCTTGGGCAATTCTGTCCCTAAGGCCAAGCCCGAGGAAGCCAGATCAGTGGGAACATCCAGAACCCAATGTGACCGCAATCTGCAAAAATGCTGTGGAGGAAGGACACACAGATGAGCAAAAGGATTTCTTGCCTCCGTAACTAGCAAGGGAACGCCAAACTGGTAAGAAGCCAGCTCTGACTACTGGCATTTATTTTTGACCATCTTGGACATGCAGGCTGCTCTGTCCCTTGCTGGGTTATGTCCCTCTACATACAGAAGCTTGACAGCCAGGTTGCAGAGACTCACATTCCAAGTTTCTCTGTCAAGATGGGGCCGCCTTCTTTTCTGACAAGGGCAAGGTGGCAAACACAGGGCTTCCTCTCTCTTTTTTTCCTGCTCCTTGGAATTAAATTCTAGAAAAGGGGAAGATGGGCAGCAAGACATTTTTCTGTGCCTAGTAACTGTGGAAGTGACAAATGGGAAAATGGGACTCTCAGCCAGTGTGGCAAGTCAACAGCGGGGAGCTGGGGCCTGCTGGTCCCAAGGCGGGAGCAGCAGAATGCCCTTCTCAGGCACTAGGCAGCTCAGATTCATCGTACAGTAACCGTTCCAGCAGCCTCCCTGGAAGAAGTCAGGGAGCAGCATAGTAGTCAGCAGCATGAAATCAAACAGTTATAAATACAAGTTACTCCCTAGTTCTTGATGCATTTTTTTTGCCAATTGCACCTTGCTTTCACACTCTTAAATGTGCGTTCAATAACCTGTCTTCATTCGCACACCTTCAAATGTGAGTCTTCTTCTGTGGGACATGTGTTTAGCATTTGGTCATGAAAATCTTAGGCAGGCTGGGAGAAATCAGAGAGTTACTTCTACCAACAGTACCTTTCCCTGGTTGGGCTGCATGAGTGGAAAGCTCATGAGGGTTTTCCTTAGACTTGTTTTTTCCCCCAGCTGTGTGGATTAGTGTTTCTCATACAGAGATACGAAAACCAGTTACTTACCCTTATGTCCCCTGCTCTTTCAGCACCAATTAGAGCAAGAGATAACGGACGAGCTAGAACCGCGCCATTTGCGTATGAGAATATGCGGCTGACTCCTTCCTGCCATTTAGAAGGTGGAAAAATCCTGGAGTTGAACAAGGATGGAGACTGATGGCCTCACATTTCACCTAACCTACCTGGCTGGGTAAGATGAGAAAGCATTTATTAATCACTCCCTCAAGTACCCTGCATCCCACCCTCTCATGGTGGCTTTTGGTTACACTGCACAGCACCATCTCTCTGCCCTTCTTCTTCCTCATTTGGCTGCTAACAGGAATCTGGAATTATCCCCCAGAAGAAGTAAAAACATTGTCTTTTTAATGCAGCTCTGCCACCTGACTTACTTAGAGAGCAAATGTTTTACTACCCAGCTTAGTGGAATACCAGTCAGATGCCTTACACTGTGGATATCCCCCCAGTCTATCCTGCACCCCTTGAGAGTCTCTTCTTTTTCTCTGTTTTTGGTCCCTGTGACCCTTCCTAACCTCTCCTGGACTGATGGAGGCCTTGCTGCTATAGATGCAGTCACGTAAATATTCAAAGCGAAGGTGTCCTTTTGCTGTCATTGTTGAAGGAAAGGAATTGGTTCTTTTTCTCCCTAGTGTTTTCCCACACAGATTAGAAATAGAGATGAGGGCTAAGAGCTACTAGCAAAATGGTCTCGCAGACTATAGGGGCTGAGCAGGACAGCAGGAGCCGATTTGCTAAGTTCCCTTAGCTCTCCCACCCCATATTTTGCTAATAGCATGTGGTTTGGCAGAAAGGAGGGCTCACATATAAATACTTGTTTTGGTTTTGTTTTTTAAGTTGGGGCACTCCCCCTGTTGTGAGAAGTCGCACAGGCAGCCCTTATCAGCACTGATGTATATCTTCAGCACAGGGATGGCTTAATGCAGGGGCCCAAGCACACAGAAAGCAGAGAACCACAGAAAATGTAAAGGGGACACTGTCAAAACAAATGGAAGTGTGCTTTCTGCAGTGTGGCTCTCCTCCATCCAAGCACCGTGTGGGCAGATACTCCCCCTCCCCCTCCCCATCATCTCCTTGGCTATTAATGTAGTATCAATAACAGGAGGAGGCAAACCAGGTGTTTGGAGAAAGCGTTTCAAGCTCATTTACATTCTGTGCTTTGCTCTCTGAACCAGGCTGGCCAGCATAATAGCAAATTGTATTTCTGCTCCAAGAGACATAGAAGATGATTGCCAGTGAGACCTGCTCTCCACAAACCTAAAGCAACTCCTCTGGAGGCCTCCTCTCCAAATGCAGAATAGTTTTGTAAGGGATTGATGGTGATTGCCAAAACCTCTCTGCCCTGAAGCCAGCAAGGTAAGAAAGTTGACAGTGTTCCCTTTATATGTGTAGACACATATAGTCAGTCAGGGACCTTCATGCGCAGGGAGGGGAAGGGCACTCACTCTGATGCTTCCCTTTGAAACAGAACAGACAGACAGACAAACACACAGCCAGGATTACAGAAGAGTGGTGCAAGGGCCCAGGGTAGCACACTTAGGTGCATCCCTAAGCGCACCTCAGTGCTGGGAGAGCACAGCCCTCCCACACGCGCGCACACACACACACCCCACACTGCCACCGAGACGCTCCATTTCAGCCAGTGTTGGAGGTCAGTCTTTCCTCTCCCTACATAGGCTTTTTTTTTCTCTTAAAATCTGTATATAATATATATATATTTATATTCTGTATATATATATATTTA
>VXAL01002286.1:1267860-1327103 GCA_013399475.1 Chauna torquata | reverse complement strand
TTTTTTTTTTTCCCTAGACATGCTGTGTTGGTCTTCATCTTAATACCAGGCTCTCTTTATTCTAATAGCAGCACTGATTCTCTCTGTAATGGCAGCTAAGCGTAAGTACCAGTCCCTTCAGGCCTAATTAATCCTCCAGAACTGGGCTGGAGGCTGCTGAGTGGAGGAGGCTCAGGGCAGATGCAAGCACTCAAGCCACTGACAGGATCACCAGGACTGGCTGCATGGACCTGCCACTCATGGCCACATGACCAGGTGACAGAAGTGCACCTGGTGAGTAGGTGGAGCTCGACCAGGCCAAGGTGAGGATAAATCTCCATGGAGCAAAGCAACACAAGGAGCGTAGCGATGAGGAACGGAGTCAGGACAGTTGNACTCAAGCCACTGACAGGATCACCAGGACTGGCTGCATGGACCTGCCACTCATGGCCACATGACCAGGTGACAGAAGTGCACCTGGTGAGTAGGTGGAGCTCGACCAGGCCAAGGTGAGGATAAATCTCCATGGAGCAAAGCAACACAAGGAGCGTAGCGATGAGGAACGGAGTCAGGACAGTTGGCGACAGCAGAGGCACCCCTCTCCGTTGAGAGGTATGGTTGCCTTTGTATGCCCCCAGCTTTTAAGACAGCTAGCTAACTCTTCATTGCCTTTTCTTGGGCCTTGCTAGTTTCTAAGGTAGCTAAATCTTCTGCTAGGAGTCTGCTTTCATCTCTTGGGCTTTGCTTGTCTCTAAGAGAGCTAGATCTTTGCAGCTTTGTCTTCTGCTTTTACCTGCTGGGCTCTGCTATTTCCTAAGATAGCTGAATCCCTCCTCTCTTAGCTACTCCCTGTCTTATACCTCTTTAAGCTTTACAGACTGTAGTGGAGACTTTCAAGTCTCCTACCGTGCACGCTGAGTAGAGCTGCTTAAGATAGCCTTCCTAGGGAAGTGAGAGCTCCCCAAACTAGCCTCTCAGCATCTAGAACACACCTCTTGGTTAAGTAAGTTCCTTCTTTCTCCTAGCGCTCTAAGTTAATAGTCTAATTGCTTCCCCTCTTACCTTAGTAAATGGGCAGAGTGGGGTGCCTCTGCTGTGCCGTCCTGATGTCACCAGCTGCCATACTGACTGCCTCGACCCTGCTCCTTGCATTGCTTTGCTCCACAGAGATTTAGCCTCACCTTGGCCTGGTCGAGCTCCCACCTACTCACCAGGTGCATTGCTGTCATCTGGTCATGTGGCCCTGAGTGGCAGCTCCATGCAGCCAGTCTTGGTGATCCTCTGTCAGTGGCTTGAGTGCTTGCATCTGCCCTGCTCAGCCAGCTCCAGACCTGCAGATCAAACAAAGACATGTTAAATGTGACAACAAAAAAAAAACAACATTAAAGTTAAAAAAAAATGGACCCACCCCCAATGGTCAATAATGCTAGTCTCTAAGAAATAACTCTACCACCAATAAATGTTGTTTTCCATGTTTAAGCAGAGGGACCACATACTTAGGATTGGTACACTTAGATTCAAAGTAGGCAGGGGCAGTGAGCAGTCCCCCAAAATAAGTCTCATTAGGACCAGAAGATACGGAGAAAAGGTCTTCTGAGCCTCAAACTGAACGCTTCTGAGCGCACCCCACCTTTGACCCAGCAGGTGGGGGTTTGTCTAGTTCCAAAGCAAGGGCAGTTGCAATGCAATGAAGTTAACTGTGCAGGGGGGGGAACAGAGCTACCCCTGTAATTCCAGTACATGCACATTACAAACAGCATATAAGTCCTACACTTAATGCTGTATTTAGTAGTGGTCCAAATAAATACCAAGACTGCCACAGGGAGATAAAGCAGACAAAAATCACTGAATGGATCCTTGGGAAAGTTGCACAGCTATTACGGGTGAAATAGCAAGCCTTCCCTAATAGGAAAGACCCATAACATGAGACAAATAACACAAAAAGTCACTTTTAGCACTTTGCTAACAATGTTTAAAACATAGTCAGCAAAAGAGTGACACTGTGACTACCCAAAAATACAGCCAAAAAGGGGACATAAGGGAACCAAAACACCTTAGCAAAGGGGGCTCACAATGTTCCCAATCTCAACTACTGACCATAGAGAAGAGACTGGTCAGGCAGGACACCTAGGTGAACACCTTTTCCATACATAAATGCTAAAATTGCCACAAGGAATTATAAACACAAAATTGCTGGCTATCATTTCAAATGGCTCAGGGCCATCAGGTCACCACTATAAATGCCATCTACAAAAACGTGCTCTGGAGGGCATCCTGGGAAGTGCTGACTGGCAGGTCCACCTTCAACCTTAGACAAGATGGGGGAGTCTATATAATAACGACCAATCCCAGCGGTATATATTCACAGTCTGGTCGCAGCCAGTCAGTGTGCCTTCTGCAAAAGGAAATGGGGAAATGCTAAAATGCTGCCTTACAGCCTAGAGCTCTCCTCACCTGGTACTGTGTGCACACCCAGTGGACATTGTAATGAAACACGATGTTCAAAAAGCCTTGGGCACGGCTCCACACTACCAGTTATTAAAGAAACTAAGTCAATATGCAATGACATTTCACTGCTTACCATCTAGTACACCTCCAGGGAATGCTTAGGTCATTACGGAGCACCTTGTGTCCTTCTAGTGATCTCTCCCTCTCTTCCTCCTGTGCTATAACACCTTGCTGATAAGCTAGACTCACACCTTTCAAAATCCTTCTCCAACAATGAATTATGTCACAAGTCCATATTGTTGTCTGGGTACAAAAGGGCTTTCTCTAGACACTGCTTTTCACACAGAGGGAAGCTGAGCAATCAGAGGAGGAGAGGTGACAACCTTGGCCCAAGACTGCAAAACCTTTATTCTTACAGCCTGTGTCCTCAGTTACGTGGGACTCTGGGAAAGAAGCAGCGGTTGCCTTAACTCGCTGTCTTCTGCTGTAACTGTTCAACATTTTTGGATTAGGAAACACTGATGGCCCCATAGCTTCAGCTAAATACATGCTTCATCTGTTACACACAAAAGGCAAACAATCTGCCAGACAGCCCTGAACTTTGGTGTCCTGGGAAAGCCTCTAACATCTGTAGGAAACAGGCAAGAAGAGGTAAAAACAAAGCTCGTGTGACAATACCTTTCCTGTAGCCGCAAGCCCTGCCATGCTGTGAGTGTCTGGGTAGTATACTCCAACATCCAGAGTTTGTAGAACAGCATCATATTGAGAATGACCAGCAACACCAGGCTGCAAATAAAGAAAACAGTCAGTTTACTATGAGCACTGCTATTCCATTGCCTGCCTGTCACACCTGGAAAAGCCCCCAAAGCTTTAACAAGGTTTCTGGGGCCTAGGTCCACACTGAACGTGAGTGGGGATTTAATTTGAGCAAGGGCCAAGTGATCAGAACCCAAAACTTCACCATGTGGGAGAGATGTGTGAGCAAGGCCAGACAGACAGGCATGACAGATGGACCAGATGGGCTGGATAAGTGGATGTGCTGAATGCAGAGAAAGGGAGGGAAACAGGAGAGTAAAAAAAAAAAAAAGAGAGACAGTACCTGAAACAGATCCTAATGGGAGCAGGGAAGAGAAAAGACGGAGTAGCTGCAGGTTAGAAACAGACTGACAGAGAACAGGAGAAACTAGGCTGAGCAGAGAAGGCTCACAGACAGTACAGAAGATATATGTAAGAGGGGGAAGAGACGCCAGAGGGAAAGAAATAACTGTGGGCTTGCAATTGATGGTGAAATTTGCCCAGGAACAGATGAGCTGTGTGTCGCTCTTTTGGACATGTACAAAGAGCGCCCATGCAGGGCACTAACGTGTTAATGCACGTTGCAGCCTGCACGCATCCAGCCCTACCCACTCCTACCTTACGCCGAGATGGGAACGTCACCGCAGGCTGTGCAACCACTGCTTTCACCAGATACTGGCACACTCCTCTCTTCCCTCCTTCTCCTCCCTCCTCCTCCACCACCACGCATGGGCATTTCCACTCCCCTCACCAGCACAACTGGTGGCTCCAGGGATAGATTCAAAAATAACATGCTCATGCCTGTCTCTGAATAGTGCAGCTATTTTGTTGGAAGAATAGCCCACTATAACCCTACTCAGGCAGATAGCAATTGGCTAGAAAACTATTCTGAAACCAGTACGGAGGGCTCCCTAACTACTCTAAGCTAAGCTAGTAGCCTGTGTCGTAAACCTTTTGTGCCTTGCTACCCACCTGTCTAGCCACAGAAGACAGCATGAGGCTGTCTACCCAAAATGGGCCAAATTTCTCCAGCTGCTCTGGGCTGTTGCTGCTGTAAACCTCTGTCTTTGCCCCCATTGGCAAAAGGAAATGCAGAAGGAAGCTCAACTTGAAAAAGCATCTAACCTCCGCCTACCAATCTCAGTTTCTTCACACCTCACTAAAAGGTGAATGGAGCTTAAGGAAAGAATAAGCACAAGTTCTGCTGTTCCTCCAAGGTTAATTTTATGTTTTCAGTTTCCTTAGTGATGAAAAACCTGCCATACCTGGACTGCTGCTTTAGATTGTATTGCTTCACAGCACCAGTCCAGCTACAGCTGCAGCACTAACACCTGAAAGCTACTGGCAGCCCAAGAGGCAGAGAAACAAGAAGAAACACTCCTGGGTTGTCCGCATAAGACTAAGTCACGGGGATAGGAGGGCCCCATGCCTGGCTCACTGTGAGCACACATCCAGCAAACCCAAGACCTAGCAACCGTGAGAGGTGGTGGCAGGAAAAGGACAAACTAAAACATAGTGCTTGCTGCTGAACTGGTGAAATCATGCCAGTCTCTCTTTCCTCGTGTGTTTCTACCCTTATTTGGCAGATACAATCTCTAAATAGTCCAGACTCTTCCTGAGGTGGTCTCTCTCACCAAAATCACTGCCCCGGACCAGACATGTCCACATACCCAAATACATTTTGCCAGTCCAGAGGAAAGAAGAGACAGATTCCCCACATACACTGAGCCCTGTTGTGGTAGAAAGAGTAAACTGCCAGAGACCTCTGCATGGTCGTCTTCCATGATAATAGCTAGGCTTGTTGGCAAATGACATTAAATGACTTACTTAAATAAGAAGGGAAAAAAAAAGTTTTTAGACATCACTGGAGAAATGAATGAAAATCTCTAAACTGAGCCCCTAAAATAAAAAAGCCTCTTTCTGCTTGTCAGATTTTTTTAACTGTTTACTTGCCTCTCCTTGCACAGCTCCCCCTTGCCCGGCATACTAGCTATCAACACTGCCTGTGTCCAGGACAGTATAGCTGACCTCCATTTAGGGCACCCAGAAACATGCAGGACTGCAGTGCCTGTGTTTGGTTAAAGAAAGGTCAAAACAGGGGGAATGAGAGACTTTGGGGGGGGGGTGGGGAATCTGGAAAAACCTACAGAGCCAGATCAGTGGCTACCTAAGCACTGGCCAAAGCTGGGATCAAGCCAGACAAAACAGCTGATGGGCATTTGGGGGAAATTTTAATTCATTCTTTTCTGCCTGTCATTGCTTTTCTCTGTGCTGAGCAATGTTTGGGACCAGAGAGGAAGAAGACAGAAGAAAAAACTGGCACAGGGGAGCGCAGAACACCAAAAACACAAGAGGACCAAAGAAGTTAAAGGCTGACTGTGAAGGCAGAATGAAAAAAAAAAAACCATCACTTACACAAAACTGATGACAAGGAGCAGCTTGGAGACACTCTGCAGGTGGAGGCCACTGGAGCTCTCCTCAGGGATGTGCCGTGTCTGAGTGGAACCTGAGGAGACAGATGTGTTTAGGCTATGAAATGCTGTCCAATGGGAGGGGCAACACTTTTCTTCTACCCACCCCTCCATCTTGCTCAAAACACTCATCGCTCTGGAAAGCCCTGGCCCCTCTCCCTGTTAACTCTCAGGGAACAAAGCTACAGTTCGTCTCCAGAGGTGTCCAGCTCTCCATCCCCAAGTGCAAGGGCTTCAGCGGTTCCTTACCTGCCACATGCTTGATTCGATGAGCAACCTCCTCGTCCGTGGGGGTGGTGACGGGACTCAGCACCTCCTCCAAGTGTGGCACCCGCAGATGGGCGTGAGCCCGTTTCCTCCGGCGGACAGTTGATTGCTTGCTCACTTTCTCTTTGGGAGATTGTCTGTGGACCTCAGCCAGGTACGTGCTCTCGGTTTTGGTCAGTTCACTCTCTGCAGAGCCAGCAAGGGAAAGAAAGCATTTAATAGAAGTGGCACCAGCCTCACAAAGATACAGACATAAACTCTGGGGCCTCTACTGGCATGGCTGCTGGACGGAGTGCCAGCGGGCCGAGCACATCGGCAGGGTCTGAGGTGGCTGTGCCACAGTTCACACTACAGATCCCTTACACCTTTAACCAAACTGACCCCAGACTGCCTGCACTCATGCCAGAGAGGAGGAGTTGATGACCAGCAAGTACTACCAACTGCAGTGGCAATAACTTTGGCTGGCCCCCTTTAAAAGCCACTCTGAAGTCTAATCCCCGGTAGGCTGGAAGCAGCTACCACACCGTTACGCTGCCTGCTTACAGGGAGGCACGCGTAAACTACAGAGTGTGCCACCATCATTGCCACAGCTCCAGTCGTTGCCACTCTTACCCAAATGACGGAAATAATCTTCTAGGCCACTCCAGAAATTTTTCTCAATGAAGGATTTCACCAGCCCCCAAGGCTGTTTTCTGTAACGTAACTCTGTGGAAACCCTGAGTGAGGAAGGGAAAGTCACTCTCTCAGTTTTGCTTCCAGAAGGTTACATCAATTCACAATCCTTTGTTAATGCATATATGAAAAATAATCATGCACGCTGCTATCTCTGGAATGGTTTCAACCCTTCATGTTTCTAGATCAGAAGCACTGCATGAAAAGTCCTTCCAAAGGCAGTAGCAGGAACGCCTCAAAAGAACTTTCCCCAAGAGGACTCCCAGGACCTTCAGCCACGTGGCAGGCAGACATCTAGATTACTTATCAGAGTGAAACACAAGCACCTATAGCTTTGGCTGGTACCAAATTCCTCTGCTTCTCCCTTGAAGTGCTTCTCAGAGGCATAGTATCTGGAAGCATGTCCTGCTGCTTAGTGCATTTAGTTTGTTATGTATGGCAACGGTCCCTGCAAACAACTGCTTCAAAGAAGGGTGCAGGAAAAGTCTTTAAATCTTCTCACTGACCCAACTGTAACTCCTCTGCAACAATTGTATTGCTTCCTCAATGTCACCACAATAAACAGCTGCTCTATGGCATCTCTCTGTGATAGGAGAGTTTAGGCAACAAGGACAAAGAAATAAGGCTTAGTTCTCCCCAGCCCCTTCTAACACACCGGAAAGAAGCACTCCCACCCAAAGGTGACTTTTGGTTGTCAGTACAGCTGCTTATCCCACCAGAAGTGTACCTGAGTCGGCTTTTGTTTCTGGCAACACGAGTCAACGTGTAGCGGTTAATGGTGTAGAAATAATCATGGTAGGGGACGTCGTGAGTTAGCACCTCTGCATCTATGACATAGCACTCGCTTTCTTGGCTGGCTTTGTACATTGTCTGCATAAAAGACAGCATGCAAGGCAACTATTAGTCTGGTTAGAACAAGGCTTTGATAGATAGGCACCTTCACTGGCACTTTACAGAAACAGCTCTACCACAAATAGGAGACCATACCCATGCCCAAGCCCCATCTCTGCAATTTCTCCAGAAACAGCTCACCTTTTTGGCTGGCGTACTCAAGGAAACCAAGTGTTTCACTCAGATGTTTCCAAGGACATATTTCAAAAGGGGCATTCATTTCCAGCAGCTGAATCCCCAGCTTTTTTTATCAGACACGCAGTTACATTGCCACAGGAGGACCAATTCTATGGGACCTTTGTAGGCATTACCTCTTTTCACTGAACTAACATCTGGCTTGTCAGGGAGCAGCCTCATCTAAAATGAGAGCTGACCTTGCTTTGAGCAGAGGCCCTTGCTAGCCTGAATTATTCTATGATTCTAAACACCATAAGAAGATGTCAGTCATTTCTTCTAAGCGCTTCTGATCCACTTCTTTCTTTGCCTCAAACCTCATGGGGAGCTGACAAAGTAACTGCAGACCCATATGTACAAGCACGGCTTTTCTTGCAGACTCTTTCGACTTACCTCTGCAGCAAGGACACGGCAAAGTGTGCCTTTGTGGTTGACACCATATTCGGAATAAAATAGGCCATGTCCTTGCTTGCCTGGAAGTGCACTGCTCCCTTTGCCCATCACTTTGTTCTCTCCCATTATTCTCTTATCTTCCCATCACACAGTCTTTGCTTCTGAACAGTACACTTCTTCCCATCCTTGCAAGGTGCACACCTTGCTGCTGGGATTCTCCTCTCCCTGAAGTGTACTGCTGAGTCTTTTCTTGACTCTCTTAATATTCTCTCAAGCTAATTTACAGCTTTTACTCTTGACCACTTGAACATGTCTCTGGACACAGATGGAAGCTTTCCCCCCACCTCTTTAGCTGCAGCCCCTACTAGATACAGCTAGCATGGCTGTTCTAATGCATTGCAGATGTTCCTTTAAAAAAAAAAAAAAGCTTTTTTAACAGGTCATCTAACTGTCCTCATCAGTAAAAAGTCTGGACATCTCTATGGAGAGCTGTGAGATGGACTAGCTGACAGTACCTGACTGTCCTGTGCCCTGCTCACAAATACCACCTGCTAGAGAGACTGCAGCTCAAAAACCACCAGTACAGGCAACAAAACATGGTTATCAGGATGTGCTGCTTGTTTACAAACTGATCTGCTTTTGCTGGAAAATTCATAGTCCTTTCCCTGCAATGCAATCCAGTGTAAGTATAAGATCAGCTATTCACATTTGCAGTGATACTGGGTAGCAAGTTAATACAAGAAAAACGTGTAAAGGAAAATGGATAAGGAGAATGCAAACATGCAAAGCAGCATGCTCAAGACAAGAAAGCAAATCACAGATCTGTTACTACAAAGTATTATACCCCTGCTGCCCTTTCACATACCTGTGTCTCAGTGACAGTGGCAGTTTTGGGGGCCAGAGGGTTGGTGAGGGTAATGGTATACAAGATCACTCTGGTCTGATTGCCATTTTCTTCCTTCTTCCAGGGATGAAAGATAATATCTGAGAGGAGAAAACAATATTCCATCAAAGTAATTGGAAGGGACCTCAGGTCAGTTCCCTAGGAAAAAGCATAACCAAATAACCAAGCTCAGGAGAACATTTCCTTCCCTCTGTAGAGCTTGGCTGCAGAAGCACTAGAGCTCATCTGAGTGTGAAGGAAGGGTCTCCTGTACTAAAAGTGATCACTGCAGGGGTGAGGTGCATCCTCTCCCAAGATTTGATGAAAATATCTCAAGTGGTTTTGCCTTGACCTTGCAGAGTCCTGCAAGTCTGCCTCTCAGAGGGCTAAGCAGAGCAGCTGTAGAACAAGCCTCATTGTAGCATGGCTTCAGATTTAGATGTGCCTGAGGAATTAGAAGTGCGGGTTTCCCCCCTTTCAGTGCACATGGAGGGCCCATCGCTCCTTTTGCAAACCTGCAGTTACAGGGAAAGGAGGACTGCAATATGCCAGCAAACAGTCTCTCTGCATCATCAGCTACACAGTCTGTGCCAGTGCCTGGTGTGGAGCTAGAAGAGCTTTTTCCTCAGATTGTTAAGCTTTGAACACAAGATAAAGCCTTAGCTGAGGTTAAAAAAAAAAGTCTGATTCTTCCACAAACTCATATATGGCTCTCATAAATTACAGCCAGAGAGCCAAACAAGGCTGGTTCTACCTGCTCTTGACTACTGTCAGTACAGGTAACTGCGGTCCCAAGATCTCACAATATTACCCAATCCCTCTGTCATCAGCCAGAGTTGCACCTTCAAGGCATGTGCTCTAGAACTACATGCTAAGACCTTTCTTCTGTACAGGCCTCTGCACCTCACAGGGAACACAGCCTCCATCAGTGACTGGGCTTTGCCACCAGCAGCTTACCAGAGAACCGACGCTGTTCCATGAAGTCCCTCTGGAACTGGGAGTCCGTGAAAAGCAAGTCATACAGTTTGTCCACGCTGAAGTTGAACACTTCATTCACGTACTGACGGCCATTCAAATCCTCGTAAAAGGCCTGGACTTCACCTGCGGGGAAACAGGCCCACAAGCCCCAGCCGTGATCCTCTGTGCCAACATCACAGACTGTGCTTTCACAGTACCACGACAGTACTTTACAGTATTTCACTTTGTGAAGAAGGAACCCAAAGGACGTGCTTCTTTCCCTTTTCCTCCACTGATCCCAGGAGAATAGTTGGAAAATCAGGAGGGGTGATTAACTATATGGTGTTATTTTAGAGACATCCTTCCAAATACCCCCCTAGATTCACTTGCTGCAGTTCAAGCCAAGAATTCTTTGCATCTTTTGTACTCCAAAGGTCCAGATAAGGAATTCAGTATTTGTTGCCCCAGTCCCTCACTGAAAGAGACAGGGGAAAGGCAGAACACAACACCGATGGAATGGCCCTTCCCTGCATACCTTCGTCATGGGTCTCAGACGAGTCGCTGAGCTCAGTGGGAATGTCTTCATTGTCATTGAAGTCCAGGGAAGGGGAGTTCACAGGGGCAATGATCTCTATCTTCTCTCCCATGATATTTGCAATGCCAAGGTCTTTTTCCACAGGACTCTCTGCTACTGCCTCCTCCTCTTCTGGTAGCACCCCATCAAACTGCAGCAAGGACAGAACATAATGAGGGCAAGAGCAGCACCTAAAAACTGGGAGTTATTTCTGAAAACTATTTACATCTGTGGGCCAATTTTCATACCTTTGAACATTTGGCCTCAACATGTCTGGAAATTAAATAATGGAGAGGTGGAAGGTTACCATAGGGTATTTGTAAAACACATGGGCGTATTAGATCACCTCATCTCAAAAAAAAACACATAATTCAAGCTTGGGACATACGCAAGGCTTTTTGTTTGTTCAGACAAGCACATGAACATACCGTTTTTGTCCCTGAACAAGCACTATACAGCTAGGAAGACCTGAGTTCAGGTAGTATTTAAAACAAGGTCTGCTCTGCCATAATACCATGAAGGTGCACACTGCTTCCTAGGGAATGACTAGAAGCAGAGGAGGAGTTACAACCCCTTTATCTCCAATGCTCCGTTTCTTTTAATCTGAAAGTATTCATGGGAAAATACTCTTGCTGCTGAGAGTCCCAATTTACTGACTTTTAGGCCAGGCATGGTTTCCTTACTTTTCCTTTGGGAAATGCCATGCGCTCAAACTTTAATGACACAAGAACTGTGGTCAGCTGCACTGGAAGAGGAACTGCAGGGTAAACAGTTACCTTGGGCATTCAAGGACTGCCAGTGAAATCCCAGAGAAAAGCATTACTGATGCCAGGGCAGTGGGGGAAGAACACTTACTGAGGCTGGTGCTTCACTGCTTCCTGTAGATGTCAGCGTGCTGGCAGTGACAGATTTCTTTGGCAGCTGAGGGCTAGCTTCTGGCTTGGCCTCCATGCTGCTTTTTGAGGAGCTGTCATTGACTTCATTCTCTTCCACAGGGATTTCTTCACAGTAGCTGAGACGCCACAGAGAACACACGTTTTTATGTTTACCCCTCTCAGTACAGCTACAACTGGACACACAGAGCAAGTAAGAATATTTCTATGCAGCTTCTAGCCTGACTGGAAGCAGAAATGGCTCAGTGCAGGGGAGATCAAGCCCAAACTTTTCAAGTGCTTATACGTAGACTGGCAAGCACTTGCTGACCACATAACACACTGACTGGCCTGGTGAATAGTACACTTTGGCATTTACAGAATCTCTCACCTAGCTCAGCAAGTAGAGAGGCAACCATTTCAGTTCCTACTGATTTCCATGAGGAGATGGTACACTTTCACTTTTTTAGCCCTTACACACCTAGGGCCAAATATCTGGCCAGAACCCAAAATCCCTCACAAGGGACAAACAGCAGTTTGAGGTATGCAACATATAAGGACTGTTGCTCTCCTGAAGCCATCTTTTCTTCATCACAAGCAGATTTCATTTCTCCTCACTCACCCCATTGTGTTGAAGTCATCATCAGGAGGCACGTAATCTTCATCATCACTGGTCAGACCCAGCTCGTTCCCATAACACTGGTGGACAAAGTGCCAGAGCTCCTTTGGACAGAGAGGCTAAAAGGGGGAACAGAGAATAGGATATTTTTTCACCTGAGAAGACTAAAAGATAATGAATCTGCCACACTTCACACACTGGGACTCACACTGCCAAGTGCTAATTCAGTATTGCCTAAATGATTTTCAGGTTTGACTTCTACAGTAGGTAATGGAAGTGAACAGCAGCGAGGATTGTCATGCCTTTTTTCCCCTCCCTGCACCAGTTTTCTCTCAGTACAAGTCAAACCCCAAAATGCTGGCATTCAAAATGCTTATGCTGCTAGCCCATCAGCTTCTTTCTTTCTCAGTCTGGAATTATGATTGTCAGGAATATTACACTTCTTGCCCTGAAAGCAGAAGCGAGAGATTCTGACACAACCCACTGATGGGAGGTTTTCGATGGGCTCACCTCTTCTGAATTCCAGGGATGCCACAAGGTGAATTGTGTGTTACCAGGAGGCTGGCCCAGCTCCATGGGCTGCAGGCTATGTACGTGTCCTAATATAGTTAGGCCAAGCTGGCTTAGAGATTGCCCTGATCAAGCAGTAAGAGGCCCTTTTGCCAAGTAAGCCTTCACTGTGTCATGGTTTTGGCTGGAATAGAGTTAATTTTCTTTGTAGAAGTTCACACAATGCTGTGTTTTGGATTTTTGAAGAAAATAGTGGTGATAACACACCAATGTTCTCAGTTGTTGCACAGCAGTGCTTGCATAGAGCCAAGGACTTTTTTGCTTCTTGTGCTGCCCTGCCAGCGAGGAGGCTGGGGGTGCACCAGAAGCTGGGAGAGGATACAGCCGGGACAGCTGACCCAGACTGACCAAAGAGATATTCCATACCGTACGGTGTCATGCTCAACAATAAAAGCTGGGGTAAAGAAGGAGGAAGGGGGGGGACGTTTGGAGTGATGGCGCTTGTCTTCCCAAGAAACCAGTACGCATGATGAGCCCTGCTCTCCTGGAAGTGGCTGAACACCTGCCTGCCCATGGGAAGTAGCGAATGAATTCCCTGTTTTGCTTCGCTTGTGTGCGGTTTTTGCTTTACCTCGTAAACTGTCTTTATTTCAGCCCATGAGTTCTTGCACTTTTACTTTTCTGATTCTCTCCCCCATCCCACCTGGGGAGAGTGAGCAAGCAGCTGGGTGGCACAGCTGCCTGCAGGGGCTAAACCACAACAACTGTCAGCTCAGGTTCTGCCCTAAAATCTGACTTTGCTATTTTTCCAGGCCACAATCTCAAGTCATTGAAGACACTGTCAGAAAGCCAACATGAGGCTACACCCAGAGCAGCACAAGAAATGAGATTTCCCACTACTCCAATGCTGTGCATGTAACAATGTAAGCAGTAAATCTGTGTTTTCCTCCATCTGTGTTTTCCACGCCTCTTCTGCTGCGCCTCCATTTAATGTCTCCTCTGTCATACCAAACCCCAACATATTATGAGTTTTTTTCCCCTCCGAGTTTGTTTAAATGAAAGCTGCCTAAAGATTACAGCTGCTGGGAAAACTATCTACAGCAGCAACAAAGAGAAACATTTCCTGCTGCAGTTGAAAATCAAGAGGAGTTACTACTGGGAAAAGCTTGTATTATATCTCCAGTTAAAAAGAGAAAATGCATTATCAAGACCGTTCACAAAAGCCCTGCTTTTTAGAGATGCAGGTCAGTTGACTACCACATGACTGCATTCTGGAGCTCTCAAGAAATGAGGCAGGAGAACTTGTGATTTAAGTATGCGGTACATGGATGAAAGGAGATAGATTTTTACCCATGAGAAATTTATGACCGACAAAGATTTCTTGGTAATGAGGGAAAATAAAACTAGTGAACTTTTCCGAGTTGCTGGCTTGAACTTCTTCCCATAGTTACTGTATGTGATAAGGCAGGAAATTTTTAACCTAGCTCCTAAAAGTAGCAATCAAAAGCATGGAAAACACTCAAATGAGAAGCTTTTATCCAGAAAAATATCTGTTTTACCTTCTTCCCACATGCACTCTCTTTAATTCACATCTTATCAGGAAAACCACACTAGGCTCTTTCTCCCTCTCTCCTGCCAGGCACGGATCCTACATTTCGAATAAAAGCTAAGTGTTTCCTGCCTTTATCACTCCAAATCTCAGTTCCCATTTGCTATGACCTTGAAACCAAGGGCACTGAATTTCATTACGAATTTCAAATGGCTGATTAAATTACAGCATACGATAGCAACACAAGCTGCCCAATGCAAAGTGATCCTTTTGCATACTAAGTACTACCCCGATTTCAGGACAGGGCATTCTGGTACTGGATTACTTCAGCCTTCCAGTATGGTATGAACTCAAGGCCCGAACATCTCCAAATGCTGGCAGCCCTCTAAGATCAGTTCAGGAGTCTTACTCCTGCAGTGAGGCCAGAAATACTCAAAGGACAGTGGAACAGATACTCAGATCACGTATAGGATATATAGGGCCTCTGGCATAGCAGGTGCATATCCCCACTTTATTTTAAAATCCAACCTAGTGAGCCTTTACCCAATGCACCCCACACCCACCGTTGTTCTCGTTCGGTTTTGGGATGCCCTGAACACATGCTTCTTTCCTGCCCTATCTTGAACCCTACACTTCTGAAGCACAGACTTACTAAGAACTTTGCCTGTGCAATGAGCTATTCCTGTTGCATTTTGAACTGCTTTCTTCTGGGCTGTTTCACTTGTATTACAGACCTGAAAAATCTCTTTCCTGAGACGCATGCTTCCACACCTCAGCAGAGGCAAAGAGACATCTACTGTGAGTGCAAGACATGTCTGTAGGTAGATAGAATTCCATGCAAAAAGAGATATTTGCACGTGCAGTTATGTACCTGCTCCACCTAAACACATATATGCTTACTGCCCCTACATCTTTTTTCTGCATGTACCCTAGTATATTAGCACATATACACTGAGGTGCTGGTCTCCCTACCTTGTCAAGGAGAGCATTCTGCCAGAGTCTGAACATCATCATGTACGTCCTGTCTCGAGCCCCAAAGGAAGTAAAAAAGTGCTGAATAGGAAAAGATGGAGAGAAAAATCAGCTCAGAAAAGGCCCAAAAAAGGGACGAAGAAAAGACACAGCTGTTTGAATCACTTTCTAGCAATAGCACACAGGGGGACTGAGCAAGCCACAAGCACTGCTGCTCAGTTCCTGGGCACAGACTGAAGTCCATGGAGACTTCCTGGCGAGGCTGAGCGCCTCTCAACCAATAGAGCTGGTCTGAGCACAGAAACGGCTCAGTTAGCTACATGCTACTATATAACCCAGATCTTCTACTTCCTCTACACCCCACATACGAGCTATATGAGTTCCAGACTCAGCTCAAGCCCAACGTCTGCAGAAACTGCACCCGACCCTTTTCCATTACTGCTTTCTCCCAGGCCCCACATACCACAAGCAGTCGGTTTGGAAAACTCCCGTGGAGGCAGTGTTAACACACTTATACTCCCCTGCCCCTGACACCCATAAAGTGTGGCCCCAGAGGTGGAAGCTTCAAGGATGTACCTTTTCAGTGTCAGTGCAAACTTGGATGGCATTAGGAATGAGCCGTGCTGTTTTTTCCTTTGTCATCGAGCAGATATCCTTCAAGCGAACTGTCAGCTACAGTCAGAGCCATGCAGAAAGGGGAAGGCAGAAAAAGAAAGCAGGTAATGAGAGACACTGGTGAGAAAGATGATGGAAAGAGTGCTTTTACAGTCATCAGCAAATATACTGATGTAAAACACACACTCAATGTGCCAGTCAGAGAGCCTTACCAATGTCTCCCAGCGGAAGATGTTGCTGTAAAAGCAGATCCAGTTTTCAGAGAGGTAGAGGCGGCCCTGCAGGAGAATGTCTCTTTGTAGCGCACATGAGTAATCTGTGGGTGAACAACACATGATAATTAAGGAGCATCAAGATGAGAAGACAGGACAGCCTAAATGTAAGGATAAGCAGCAGCACCAAGAGAAGAAGTTAATCATCACAATCCTGCAGAAAGTCAAAGGCAGAGCCAGAAGGAACTGGGCCACAGCTGCTGTTCTGTCCACTAGGTTATGATCTTTCCCAGGGGCACGCCTCAGACAATCTCTCTTAGTGACAGATTATCTTGCCTTATTAGCTGGTCATTCATTAGTATTCTATGAACTATTTCCAGATTTTACCCTGGGTTCTCCTTTTTGCATTCTACTGCCATTGCTCATTTCTCTCCCAATTTAAGCCTCCTAAAAATTTTCTAGTCCTCTGCCAGTATGTGCATATTTCAGCAGTATGAGGTGGTGTGAGATCACCATTTACATAAAAGAACAGATGTGATGCAGTGGGCAGTCACTAATCAGCTGCAAGGCCAAAGCCTAAATGGCTATAGGAAGGGCAGTCGCGTGAGTAGGGAGCATCGGGGATGTACAAAGGAGTGCGAAAAAGGGGAGCTCAGTGGCATGCACATTGAGACACACAACCCTGACCAACTGAGGAAGGAGCTCAAATGCTAATAGTCGAGATTGGGGAGCACTGTGGAGGAAAAGGATGCTCCTCAAATCATGAGGAGACAAGGCTGTATCAGCTTTGCTCTCCCTGAAGCAAAACAAATGAAACCCTTTAGAAATAGGAGGGGGACTGTCTGTGCACAGGAAATAGACGATAGGCTTGTTCCTTGGTGGCAATCTTAGGAGAGGAAAAATATGCATGTACGTGTGCTAGATTTCCTCCCAAAACCATGGGCCAGCACAACAGAGCACTGCACAAAAGGACGGTCCTTACCTACGATGAGACGCTCCGTGTCGGGAAGATGTTTGAAGAGTTTCCTGAAATCTTCATTCCGTTGTTTGTATGTTGGACTCAATACCTGCAAATAACAGAGTGCCTGTTAAAGAGAGGGGCAGGCGTGAGTGCAGAGAAACGAGTGGGAAAACAGGAACACCTTGGTAAGGAGAAGGGTGATCAGATGCACTCACAAAGCACAAGGCCAGGAGCTCCCATCACAGCAGACACACAGATGGGATTTAGTGCATTAAGTGAGAGGAAGAGGAGAACCTGACTTGGAAGAGTAAGCACAGAGTAGAAGGCCTTCAACTTTGTCTGCAATGCAGAACTGCATGGAAGCTGTGGCTGCAGGGGAAATCTCTCTTCCTGCAATCGTAGGCTGTACAAGTTATGATGCCTGCTGTTTGCAATGCATCAGCTAGCTGCCAATCCCCAGCTCTCCCAGGAACAGCACAGCAACCCCAGACAATAGGTGCTTTAGCATAGCTGCAGCCCTGCCAGGGGAGCTTGAATGATCACTGTCGGCAAGAGCTCAGGAATAACGCAGTCATTCCCTTTCCTCTTCCCATCAAGTGCTGCAGCAGGCAGTCAGTGAGCCCATGGCTATGTCCTGGTGTAGGGGGAACACTTCTGTGGGGCACAGAAGAGGCTCACACAGGGACTTGACAGTGTTTTGCACTTACTGTGCAGACACTTGGCCTCATGGAAGGCATCAAAAAAAACCTGTGCTGTTGGCTGAAGGGAGATCAGGAGCTGGCTTCTCTCTGGTGTTTATTAAACTTTAACGTGACTGTCCCTGGACCTACAGTTCTAGCCAAAGACCACCTCCTACACGCCACACACATGCCGACAGCAGCTCAGAATAGCCAGAACATCTTTTGAAGGCAGAGTTGACTGAAACAGAGGCAGGTGCAATTTCAGGAGGCCCGTGTCTCTCCTCCAATTTATCATGCTTTTTCCCCCACAAATGTGGGGAAGGCGAAGCACCCTGGGGTACAACCTCTTCCCTCCCTATCTCACTTTCCTCTCAACAATCCCTTCCTACCTCTTTCTGCTGCACAATACAACTCTCCCAATGCAGAAAGGTGGGCACACATCAAAGCCTCCCAGCACAGGGCCCCAGAACGAATGTGATTATAAAACGTAGTTTCTATTTGAGAAACTGGAGGGGGTGGGGGGGCACGCAGGGATAGAAGGAAAATGAAGATTATTTAGCATTTGCCTTAGAAAACTGTCAAATGTTGTCAAAGCAAAGAAAGAAGCACAGACCCGCACCCCCATAAAAAGCATTCCCTCTTCCACACATCAATTCAATGAACTAGAAACAATGTTTTTTAACATCATCTTAGCACTTCGGATATTTGCTCCAGTCCTGTGGGCCCAAAGGAAGATGTCTTACTTCCAAATAAAATCTACAAACCAGCAATTGACAGAAATACGATTTCACTTACCAAACTTCTAGCCTGAATATCTGGAAAAGATCTTGGCCAGAGATGGGCTCCAGCAAGAGCCTAAGCCCAAGATTTCCTGGGACAAGCAGAGAAGATGGGAAAGGAAGGGGGGGGAATAGAGATTTTAATCAGCTCTGAGCTTTGGGCTCAATGCATTACAGCAACCAGACTTAGCAGTAGAGTCTCCATGTGGAGCGGTGCTCCCCTCCCTTTCCCGCAGTCAGGGATGTTCTGACCTGTCCAAAGCCTGTACCACAACAGACGTTTCTGCTTAGCACCAGAACTTCTGTTACAGTGACAAACAGTTCAATTTAGAGACACTCACAGCTGGAATTTCATCTGATCCACGGCTGACATTCTCTTGGGACAAGTCGACAAGCCCCTCCAGGTCCCCCAGCAGACATGGGAGTTCTTGATCCAGTACAGGATCCCAGAGAGCCCCACACTCCAGCAAGGAATCCATAGCGTTCCCTCAGCACTTGCACAGCTCCCCGTGTTCTCAAACTCTGCTTTCCTGTTCCTGCTGTCACCGCTTCTTGTTTAGATTCAAAGTCGAAAGAGATACAGCAGCTTGGCAGGAGCTTACGTGCCTTCCCCTACTTTCCTGCTCACATTCAGGTTGTCTGCCCTAGTGGTCTCTGCAGATTTCAGAGAGGATTCGCCCTCGAGAGGACTTTTTTTGAAGTGGCTCATTAGGATAAGCGTGCTGGCGGGCAGTGTTTGCGCTCTTCTGTTCCAGTCTCACCGCCTTCTTGCTGTGGGCATCCCTTGACGAAGGGCTGCAAAAGTGCCGACAGCCTGAGCAGTCCCAGGCAGGTCTGTGACTCCTGAGCCAGCCCAATGGCCAGGACTGCCGGAGCGAGTAACTAACACGGTTCCGATCGCCAGCACCCCACTGGACTAGCTGTAATTCACAGATCTAGCTGCGGTTTCCAGGACTGAACAGGACAGGAAACAGCTCAGAGACTTCAGCTGTTGGTATTTTTTTTTCCCCCTTTGAAACCAGAAAAGCAGTTATTCTTCAGTGCCCGCCTCAGGCTCTCCTCTCTGGTCCCCCTCTGCTCTGAAAGGCAGCTTTAGTCTTTGTTAAGGTTTCTCATGGAAGGAGCGGGTGGGGAGATACCAAACTGGCTCGCACATGCTTTAAGTTACTGTAGCTGGGTAACTCTGCCGGCCAATGCCCTGCAGTAACCCAGGCTCAGCCCGGCCTCCCAGCAGATGTTTCCTGTAATGGAAAGTTGCTGGACAGAGTGTGTTGGGGGCGGCGCGAAGGGGGAGCTGGGGTAAGGAGAGACCAGTCTATAGAACATAGCAGTGACGAAATCAGCCATGTGAGACCCACAGAGTTAGAAATGCAGGGCTCGGCTACCCCTGCATGCATCTCTGAGGCCCCCAAAACGCATGGGTCTTTCTAGGTTCCATGCCTTAGTCAGGTCACTTTGGAAAGGAAGAGCAAGGGCTCCCGCAGGCTCCAGCAGATGAACTCCCTGCAGATCTCAGGAAGCTTGCTTGGAGCACAGCTCCCTGCATCCCTCTGCCCTTCATCCCCACCCTCTCCATCTCTGCTCAAGCACAGAAACGCACAGGAAAAGTCCACACCGCACCAGCACTGACGAAGAATACAACGTATACTGAAGGTATATACACAGAAGAAAAATCCTAATTCTTCCTATCAGACTGGGCGCACAGGTATCTCCAAACAAACAAACAAAAAGCCCTGCAAAGGCACTGTTTCACTGCAGGGCCAGCGACCGCAGGTTGCTCGCTGACAGGAGAGCAACGACGAAGGCACTGCTGGGCCTGCCAGCATGCAGCTCCTGTCGGCCTGTTAGAGGGGCACATCCTTCTAGCACCCCAAGACGAGGGGACAGTAAACCAACTTCTGCAGCCCAGGAAGGACAAGGTGTCAGCACTGCAGACAACTGTGAGGTACCTGCGTTGTTTTACCGAATAGCCCTCTTTGCTGGAAACTACCTACGGGCTTACTTCCAAAAAAACCCCACCAGGATGTTTCTCTGTCTGCACACCCACCCACGTCCCCCGCTGCGTATGAATGCCACAAGTGATCGGAAGAGCTAACCCGGAGGTGGTGACAGCAAACATTAACTCGACTGCAAACAGAGAGAGACGGGACGGGATGGCACCGCGAAGGGCGGAGAGGAGGCTTCGCGGGGGGAAAGGGGAGAAACGCGTGACCCTCCCAGGGTCACGTCTCACTGGTAATACACTGAAAAATCCTCTCACAGGAAATCTAAAGCAGCTGTTGCTGGGGGATGGGACAGGACAGGGAAGTCTGACAACATGACTGAGAAGGGTATAGTCTTGTACAGCATACGGCACAGAAGACAGGTAGATGAGGAGGTGAGATTGCAAGAGGCAGGGAGAAAACAGGGAAGGAAAATCTCAACTGATCTGCATGACTGAAGGACTTGCTCCTAGCTCATTATGGAAGGCTTATACTGCTTCTGGACAGATCAGAAAAACTACTGGAAAGAACGGGACACATTCCTTGCTTGTGTGGGAGAGTTTCGACCCCACTGACAGCAGGACTGCTATGCTGATTAATGCCAACAAAGAAACTGGCCACCTGTCCCACAGCGTTTCTTCCAAATCTGGTCTGGTCTCTGGGACTTGTTTTCCTCTTTTTTCTTCCTTCTCTTTTAAAAGTGAATGAACACCAGAGGGAGAAGCTTCAAAGTAATCACTGGCAGTTTGTGGTAAAAAGTGAATTTGAATTCATCATCCCATGAGCTTGCACCAAAAGTTCATTTCTAATTCAGCGTCGCTACACCACAGCAAGCCTGCCAGGCCTGGTAATCAATGCACCTGACACACGGAAAATCCGAAGGGAACTGCCAGTGAAGAAATACCTGAACGACAATGAGTTAACACTGCTCCAGCAACAGTTTGACAAAATGGTTACTGAGACTTAAAAGGTGACAGCACGGATTCACAGAGAATAAGGCAGTTCATTCAGTACCTTACCAGCTCATCCTCAGGCCTGGATTTTTGCAGTAAACTCTATTTATAAGATTGCTGTTGCTGAGTCAGTCTCAGGCTGCCACCCATTGGAAAGTAGTTTCTGATGTTTTCCCTAAAACGGTCCTTAATTTCTCTCTCTCTGTCTTTATGAGGAATATTTTACTCTTTCCAACAGCTGAGATTTCCCCTTCATTCTGGTATCTATGAGGTCTCCAAGAGGGTGCTGCAAGAAAAGGAGACAGCACACCAAGACCACCAAAGGCTGATTTCTTACGGTGCTCAGTCCTGTGATCATCTGACGTTGTTAAGAAGCTGCAAGTGCTGCTTAAAGGGCTTCAGAAAGAAAGGCCTTCGCAGCATCACAGTCCACCCTGGATTCCCAACCACCTCCTGACTGATGCACAGGCTTTTGCTGCAGCTCTCCCGGAGCTAGGGCTCTCTCCTTTACATGGTTACCTACTTCATTTGACTGGATTTATTTTTGAGACATTCACCTCTGCAAGTGAGGCTGAAATTGGTGAGGAAATTCAAAAGTTACAGAGGATACAAACAGACTGCACGATCTCAGAAAGGTCACTTCCATGAGACCACACTAAGGCCTCTCCCTTTCCCTCTCTCCAGCTGCTGCTACTGCTGCCATTCCTCTTTTGCGCTCCAAAGGCTTTCAGCCTCCCTTACTTTGTGCTTCCTCTAGCTCTGACTCTCCTACTGCTTGGAAATTATACTACTATTTTCCTCTATGAAAAAAAGCTTATGTGCAATACTACTATATGCATTGAGCACTTTTCCCCCACTCACTTTGCAAAGGTATAAACAGTGACATACAGCACACAGCTCCAGCACTACAGCCAGAGAGAGCCTGCAGACCTGTGACCAGAGAGAAGCGCACGCTGCTTTGAGAGCTGCGATACCAGAAGCTGACGGTTCAGTTTTGCGTACGGCTCGGCAGAGGCCTCCTCTGAAGCCACCGCTGGGAAAGTTGCCCTATGTGCACAGCATTTGTTTGCAGAACCGCAGGTGCAGGGCTTCTGTTGGGGTTTTGTCCCACTCAGTGCAATCCTTGGTGCAGACTTTGCTCTCCCAAAGACAAGTGGGTAGAACTGTACTCCTGTCGAACTTTGCAGACTTATTATGACAGCACAGGTCTTTGGTACCATTTAAGAACACCTGACAGAGGCAATTAGTGTCTTCTCACTGTAATTTTTTTCCCACTAAGCACTCTGGGACTGTCCTGCACATGGGTGGAGAGGTGAAGGCTTGGGTCAGTTACAGGGAGAAGCTGTAACAAGAAAAAAATTCAAGCACAGTTCCAAAAGAGTAGGCAGGTGAAAGGACTGTAAGTAGATAAACCAAAGGAAAGGAGTACAGAGTAGGGCTGACCTTGGGATCTAAATACTAAACTGAAAACCTCATGGACATATACAAATCTCACATCTTCCCCAGCGTCAACTGCGTTTGCTCTAACTTGTCAAGATCATCTCTCTCATTCTCTTTTCTGGGAGTATGCTCTGCAGATTCTCCTGATGCATGGTGTCTCCCAGCACAAGGAGTAGAGGAGGCAATTTACAGAAGCAACCCCTGCTACAGAGTGGCAGCTAAAAACGCTGTGGAAAATTGGAGACATACAGCCTAATTTAGGAATAGTCAGGGAAGCAGAAGGATCATCAGTCCAACTGACAGAGAAGCAGGCAGAAAAAAATCAGGGCGGACTTGCTAGGCTCAGTGCCTCAACTGGGCACCGACGTCAAGACATGAAACCTAAGAGCTCCTCTTTGCTCGAAAATGATGCCCTGCACCCAAAGCCTAGCGACAAACAGAAGAACAAAGTAAACGCCTTTTTTTTCTTTGGCAGCAAAATGTCTCCAATTTGTCTCTAATTTTAGTGACTTCTGCTGGGTGAGGAATTCATTCTACCAACTTGCGGAGTTCTTGCATCCCACACAGCCAGCGCAACCTCATCCTTCATGTCACCAGGGAAGCGACACACAAATTCCCCAACTCTAAGCACATCAGGTCTTCAGAATAAGTCACATCTCTGTTTTAGTAAACAAAATTACAGAGAAAACTTGTTTATGAGCTCTATTCTTTTTAAGAAATAATTTTAAAAATAATAAATCAATTAACAATAATTTAACATGCAGACACACTCAAACTGCACCCTGATAGATGAGCATGGATGGGGGGGGGGCCAAACTGCAGCTGACCAACAAACCGGGTTTCAGTCCGTAAGAAAAGCAGTTCTTCTAAGTCAGAGGCTCTGTGTCTGCTGTTCCTCACCAAGGGCATGAGAAACACCTCAGGGGACTTCTCCTTTCCACTGCTGGTGAACTCAGCCAGCCCAGTGATGTTTGCTTTTCTACCATAAGGGCACAAACACAAAGCAAACGCTGTGAGGTTGAGCGTATTTATTCCGGTGTTCTTTTCTAGCTCTCACTGTGCACCTGACCAGCTTGCACTCTTCCTCCGGACAGCACAGAGAAAGCACCAGGACTGCGAAAGGGCAGGACTCTTGCCAATCAAACCATGACCTTGGTTCATTCCCTTTCTCCCACTTGTCAGTCTGGTAGGGATGCCAGTCTTAAAAAGCACTGCCAGGATCAAGAGGAACACACAAGGGTAGAGAAGTTGATAACACCCTAAGGAAAACACAGAGAAAAAGGAATCTAGGAGAGGGAGAAGGAAGGCTTCAAACTGGCAAAGAGGGATACGGTGCTACAAAGACAAAAAGGCCAGTTAAAAGCAGCAAAAACTGAAGTCATCTTCAAAAACTGGCATTCTGACCACTGACGCTCTGGGAAGCTTTGAGGGCCACGTGCTCTTTGAGGCAACGACTATATTTTTGTTTTGTGTTTGCACAGTGGCTGGCACCCGGGGCCGCCAATGAGACACAAAGAACAATGTGGAGCGCTTGCTGCAAGCACAGAGAAGTTTGTGTAAAATGAAAGTGAGGGAAAGTGAGTGAAACGAAATCGTGAGGCTTCATCAAGGAGTAGCCTCCACAGATTCATTTCTAGAGCTGCTCGCAGCAGGGAAAGAAACAGAGTTGGCAAAAAAGAGAAGCTCTATCAAGGAGACACATCAGCAGATTTTTAACGTTAATACTGCCAATAGGACTGAATGCCTTCCTGGAGTTTGCAGCCCATCTGTGTTTCCACATTGCTGCTTTTATCTGGCCAGAAAGTCTCTACTAACTAGAACATGTTTTGTTTTGTTTTCTAAAGGAAAATAATTGTGGGGCGAAACCACAAAAAATGCAGCCAGTGCTTACTCTCCGGATGTACTGTCTCTCATGCTGAAAATATATGGAGGAAAAACAAGAGAACAGAAAGATAAGATAGAGAGGATACAAAAACACAAGAGACCCACAGAAGCAGACCACAGCAAAGCATCATGCAGCAGGGTATGGATCTCAGCAGCTACGGTCTGAATCAGCTCTTGTGCAACAGCAGAAGTCACCTTTCGCCGTGGCCACAGACTTCACGTGCCTGGTTGGGCCTCCTGAGCACCCAAACTGCCTCGCTCCTCGGTTCCTGTGACTGCCACTGCTCTACCAGTTTGGTCTACTGTGCTTTCTGCTTCATTCCTCATGCCACTGCCTCCACGCTTCTACCCGCTTCTGAGATCACGTCTTTTCCTGGCCTCGCTACTATCTAACTCTCGATCTGATTATCCAAGTTGGCTCTTCCCCCACAACAAAGGGAGTTTCGCACTGATGTCACTGCAAGGGGACAGCTGTTTTCTGCCCACACTTCTCTCCCCCTCCTCTCCAACCTCATTAAATTCTTTTTGAGGGAGGTCTCTCCATTTCCTACCAAGAGTACAAAGAATTCCTACATCAACTCAGATGCATTTAACACCTTAAATAATCATCAAGGAGGATTTCACCTCAGAGACTTAGCACGCTTATCAGTGTTAGTAATTACTAAAGCAGGGAAAGGTGCAAAAAAGTGAGAAAAACGCACCTCCTTCAACGGTAACAAAGAAAGTGTGCTCTGTCAGGAGCCCCTCTCTGACGTGTCTGTCCTGTGACTCAGACCCCTGATTCCAGACAAGCCTGAGGCAGTGTTAACACAGAGAGCCACGATCTGCAGCACCAGGGCTTCAGCCACCTGATACACAGGCTTCCCACCAGCACGTACAGCCACAGCTCCTGCAGTCTGCCACGGCTACACAGCACGGTACCTAAGCCAGCCACGAAAAGGCCTTTCAGAGAAGGCAGAGAGGGTGAAAAATCCCGGTGCTGGTTATTCACATCAAGTAAGTAAGTCTGCCTCTCATGCCTTTGTCAAATCTGAGCACACTGTATCAGCTAAAATCACTGGTTCTTACGTCTGATGCTGCAGGAAGGTAGGAACCGTTCCTGAACATGGAATGGCTGCTGCATTTGGCTACAAAGCCACTGTGCTCCTCGTATCTACTTTAAAGTGCTCGAGGGGCGGGGGTTCAACCATGCAAAGGTGACACTGATTGTGGAAATTTGCAAACCAACAGCTTTGTGCCTAGAACACTGCCACTTGTGCTTGCAGAACAAAAATAAGATCAAGGCAGAAGCAAAAGATGGCTTGCGTTTCTGTGAGATCAACAGAAAATAATTCCTCTCTCGCCCCACACCACCCTGAGAGATGCAAAGGGTTTGCATGGTGGCAGCTCTGTTTGACATCAAGACCAACTCTGCTGGGAAACTGAAAGGTACAGGATGTTGAGATTGTCAGAAGAGTGACTGAAAAGACAAAGCTTTTGCTCCCTATCACTGGCATCCTTTCCCTTAGGATGTCAGTCCTCCTTTGCCAGTTCTGAGCCATTTCCATCTCCTCTTTTCGGAAATGGTCAGCGTGCCCCACTGCCACTGCAAAGCCCCTTTGCACCTTCCCCCCCCCAGGCACCCAGCCCATTTTCACCCAGGGACAAGAGAAACTGGTGTACTTACATTATACCAACTCTGGCTTTTCTGTAAGGACAAAATAAAAGAGAAGCATTAGTTAGCACAGAGATCTTAGGATCAAAAAGAAAGATGGACAGAGAAACTAGGTCCAGTCTGGTTTGCATAATTAGTGAAGTGAAAGTGAGATTAAACAGAAGATTTCAATGGATTTCACAGCATGGTCTAACACAGTTATTTCCAATTACAGAAACAAAGAACAAATCCGGGAGCATGAGTCTATAATAGGAAACAGTTCAGGCTCATGTGTGCACGTCCGCATGCATGCACACACACACAAACTCGCGCGCGCATGCTGCAATCATTTTTGCAGAACAGCAGCGCCCACTAGCAACAGAGGAGCTAATCACAATCGTTGCCAGCCATTTCTTCTAGAGGCTTTATTCTTCCATGTCTGCTGGCTAGGTTGTAAAAATCACACTGATTTGAATGGACCCTGTGCAAATAAGCCCTTGAGGAACTAGCACAAGGCAGGGACGCAACTTTACTCACAGTAGCCATCAGGCAAAACCCTCAGTAGTATTTTAAATTTTAAACAAGAGACGCATACAGTGACAAGAAAATTGCTGAAAAAAATCACTAGAAAAGCTGAACTGAAAAAAAAAGACTTTTTTGCAAAATTTCGGCACATAGTGTTTTGCATCATCTGCACATGTAATGTTTTTGTCCTTATTATGGCATTTCAGATGGTTTGAGGACAGGCCGCGTGTCACATTGGAGCATACTGGAGCTAGCTCAGCTTGGAAAGTCGCACTTGGCAATTTTCAGCTGGAGGTGAGATTTATCAGCACAGAGAGAGGAAGAAATAGGCTTCTCACTCCCACTCCGGTGAGGCTAGCTTTCCAATGACAGCACACAGAGCAGAACTGACAGAAATAATAGGCAACCCCCATCTCAGGGTGGATTTACCTCAGAGCAACAAAGCTCGGGGGCACCGCAGCCTTTCACCATTAACGGGGGCCAGCTACAGAGCATACTGTCAGGCACTTCGTGTGCCAGCAGCCACGCAGCTGTGTCCGTCCCCCCGCTTCTGACCAGCAGCAGCATGTCTACATTACACCTGGGGGAGTTCAGTTTAATGGACAAGGACAGAAGCAACGTTTTACTGCATTTCTTTCTTTGAAGTCATCTTGCTTCTGGACCTTGGACTGGGAGTACTTTTCACAGCTGTATACCCCATCCAGTCTAGAATATGGAGGAAGACGAACTTACTCTCTGACTTATAACAGTGTGAAAGTTTCACTCGGAGAGCTAAGTTCATATTCAGAGAATCACAGAAATCAGCTGCACTGGGATAGCCCACAAGAGGCCAACGACATGCAGGGTGTTGTACCATAGGAAAGGAAGCGCAAAGTGTTAATGAGATCAGATTGGACCAGAGATATCTATGAATACATGGTTCGCCTACCCTGTTCTCTTCCTAGGCCTCCCTGCTTTCAGTTTCCTGCGCTCCCTACATGCCACTCCATAGAGACAACTTCGCTAGCACCTGGATCCCATCACAGTGCCAGCATTTCTGAAGGACCCCATACCACCTTGGGCATTTGTGCCAGTTGGGAAAGCATCCTGTGTACTGCACCGGTCTCTAATGAAAATCCCCAGGGTAACATGGTATATACAACAGCACAAAACACAAAAGTTTGATGTTAAAAAGAGCAACAGTCCTAAGGCCTTTCCCCAAACCGTGGGGAAAGGATATGAACTAAAGAACTGAATGCACAGTCTGGTTCATAAACCAGAGGAATTTTCTCTTACTTGCTGCACTTTTCCATACTCAGCCATACCCTCCGTTCACGAACGGTTCAGCTGAAGTCATCCTCCTCTGCAAGCAGGACACGGAAAAAGGCCTTATGCAATTCAGGCTATACCAAAAAAATCAGGGGAATTAACCTTTATCCTTATACACACCACCTTGTCCTCAGGAGCACAGGATCTAAGGCGGAGCGATTTTCCTGCAGATTTGTTTTGCCATCTGTCTGCCTTAATGAGCAAAATGCATAACTCAGAAATTCCTGGGGAAAAAAATCCATAATCAAACCAAAATTGGCATACACAAAACAGAGGCACTGCTGTTACTGTGCCTTCTAAATCAGGATGCACATGTGGTGTCAGCACACTGCAACAGAATTTCATTCCCCTCTGTTGCATTAATTGCAGTAACTCTTTCTTCCCTGCACAATTGAATTTCCCTAACTGTGACTCCACTGTGGCTTTTTACCTCTTCCACACAATTATACTGATACCCAAGCCTCATCTTTTGCTTCCAACAAATGTTCTAAAAATGAGGAGATTCCCTTCTCCTGACCCCTATGTTCTGCAGGTAGAACAGACTACAGAGAGTCCAAAGAGGAGCAAAACTAAGCCTTGGTGTAAATCTGACTCCTCAAATCTACCTTCAATTTTTTTTTCTTTCTTTTTTTTTTTTTTAATCACTGAGCATCAGAATATAGAGGGATGCAAACTGTGAAAATCAAGAGTGTATAATGGATAGGAAAAAGAAAGAAAAACGAAAAACATATTCTTACTTTGAGCAGGTTAAGTCTGTCATACTGGAAAAAGAAACCATAAGCATTAGAACTGAAAATATAAAATAAATAAGTAACAGAGGAATGGAGTTGCACACAAAAGTGGAAAAGATGTCACTGATTTTCAGAGATGATGCCATACGAGCAGATACCAGAGTCCATAGTTACATGGTGGCTATAACCAGGAAGAACGTAGGAGAAGTTAAGGAAGGAGAAAAATGGGGGCTTTTCTCTGAGCCTTTAATTAATGTAATGTTGCCTCTGAATCTTCATAGGTTAATGATCCTATATTTGCATATACTGCTTTGGAAGATTACAGCTTTACAGTGCAGATGGGAAGCGGCGGATCACGTGCATGAAGTTCAGTCTGCTAGCTTGGTGCCAACAGAAGTTTTAGCATTACTTTCAGCATTACTGGGAGCAGGATCACAACTCGCTCATACATACTGCTGCTTCCAGAGGAACAGAAGCATTCTGCCAAGCGAATGACATGCCACGGGCTCTAGAAACATCGCTAAGTCCACTTTATAACTGAGGAAACAGAGGCACAGAACCAGGGTGAGGGTACAGAGCTCTGAACAAACTCCAGAGCACTTCCTCCTGATCTACGTACCTCCAAGATCTATATTATTCAGTTGGTTTCTGAATCCCCATGGCCCAATAACTCAAAGAAATTGACGAAATTTATTCCCAAATTCCTCACTTCAGTCCAAAATGACCAGAATTCCATGAGCTTCTACCCTCAGGGGGATTAGAGCTCCTAACAGGAGGGGTAAATGAGAAGACACAGCCAAATTCTTCTCATAATTGCACACTGAAAGGACAATGTGCAACAGTCATAAGCTGCAGTATGGGAAATTCTATTTGGATAGAAGGAAAAAGCTTGTTCACAACAAGAGTGGTTAAGCACTGGAGCAGGGGTCCAGCGAGGCTGCGTAATCTCCAGCCGTGGAGGTTTTCAACATGCAACTAGAGGGGATTCTGAGCAACCTGGTCTAACCAAATCAGCCCTGCTTTGAACAGGAGTTTGAACTAGAGACCTTCAGAGATCCCTCCCAACCTAAACTGTTCTACAGTCCTCAGGGCCTACATCAAAATTCATGTTTTCCCCATACCTGATGTTTTCTCCTCAGTATTCATTATTTGGTATAGACAGTGGGAAGAATCTTGAAAGATTTCCAATGGAGAGGAAATAACTTTTATCCTTAGGGAAGAGCAAAAGAGTTAAAAATATGTATTTCACTGATGGCTGCAAACAAAAACCTGAGTTCCCTGAGTTCATAAAGCTGTTCCAGGAGCAGCAGCGTTTGCCAGTAAAAGCCTTAGGCTGACACAGGCCTATAGGTGGTCTGGTCCATGCCACGCTGGTGGATTGCACGGAAAAGCAAGCTCCACAAAAGGTTTCCTACAGATGCACTCCAGTGCTTAAAAACTCCTGGTGAAGCACTCCCTCTGATGGCAAAACTGCAGCATGACAATTAACACAACAGACAAAAGAGGGCAAGGGACTTCAAGCAGAACTGTCAGCAACTGTATAAACACAGCATCAAACTCATGGGCTCAAGCTGTTTCATTTCATCAGCGAGACAGGTTGGAAAATCAGACTGTTCTTCTTCTTGCAGAAGAGGGGTGGGGAGAGAAGAAAAGGCTGAGAACGGGTATTTTAAAATTTTTGCCCTTCAGTTCTTTGTTCCTAACCTCTCCCCATCTCGAACAGGTACCTTCATCTGTCTGGCGAGGATCAGGGAATTCAGGGGATACCAGAAAAGGCCGCTGTGTGGAGCACAGGACAAGATTCAGCCTTCAGCTGGGGCTGGGAGTCAGGGCAGGAGGCTCTGGCACAGGCTGGCAGAGGTCGAGACCAGGATCCCCTTCTCTCTGCACCGCACTAGTGCACTGGAACTCACCTCAGGTCCATCTCCCTTTTGTTTCTCAACTGTTGTATTTTTCCTCTCAGAAAAGCAAGAGGCTGGCTGGAAGCGCACCACAGTACCAGTACAAACACACTGTGCATGCGCTTCGCTCCCTATCACTGCTCTTCCCACCTCTCCTGACAAATCTCTCCACAGCTTGGCAAAGCACCTCCAGCCTACCACAGCCCAGCCACGACCTGTCCTACCCGCACACCTCTACTCACCAGCAAGCCTTTCAGGACTCTGCTACTCCAGACCTGCGTTTTCCATAGAACTTGTTTCACACCTCACCTGAGACTTTAGTCCCACAATCCTCATTTGTAGCATCCAAGCTACAGTTACCATGCAAAAGACAACCTGTCTAAAGAAAGACAAAGAAGTTTCCAGCAGATACCAGCATGCAAGATAGGGCTGGCTACAAGGGGCATTCTGACAAAGGGAAAACTGTAAGCCAGTACTGTAAACTTCATTGCTTACTAGGAACTTGCCTAGAATTAAATCCAAGGCATCAAACTGGGGAAAAGCCAAGACATTGATTTAGTGGATTACAAAGCCATCCAAGCCATTCTGTTTTTAACTTTACTTGCACACACATGTGGAAATGCCAACAGCCTGGCACTTTGTCCAAAAAGCATCCCATCAGCATTTCTGATTTTTACGCTGTTCTGAGGGTAGCACAGAGATTTGAGATCACATCTCAGATGAGCTTATCTCCAATCCAAGCACCCACAGAGGGATTTTCTACGTATTACCTTTCAGAGCGAGCCCATGAATTCTCACAATTCATTTGGGACAGGTCTGTTCTAATAGGTTTAAGCTGGGTTCATTTGAAATCACTGATCTTTAATATTTACATCACACAGAAAAACATGTAAGGTCAATAAACTGAGATCAATGGCCCCAAATCTACTATTCATCATAAAAAACAGGCAAGAAGTTATGAACTCCCATTTCTAAAATGAATGAAGAAGAGATGAAAGAGAAGGGATTATGTTCAGCCTACCAAAGCCAGCAGATCTCTCCCTGTAAAGACAGCAGCTCATTTTAAGGGAGAGAGAAAGCAAATCTTAAAACAAAGCCTAAAATTACTTGGAAGAAATTGAAGGAGTGTGAGAAACAGGCCAGTTTTTGCACCATGTAAGCAAATATTAATGAGATTCCAGTGATATAAGTGAAACCAGCTTCTCAGCTACAGGCAACGGGGTGAGCTCTTGCTGACATTCTCGCAGCCGCACCAGGAGAATGCCTTACTGGAGTCACTGCTCAGTACCACGGGGAGGGTTTCTGCATGATGAGACAACTCTACAGTGGGGCACAGGAGAGAAAAAAGAAGGCTTACTTTGGAGAGGCGCTTGTGTGACTTAATCGGAGAGAAAGCATGCAGGAATGAAAAGAGAGAAATTAAGGAAAGAAGAAAAATTACCTCACAAATCAAGAGAAGGAAAACCCACAAACCCAACAGAAAGCATTGTATCCCCTCTTCCTCGTTAAAAGCACCATGAATTACTATCAAGCTTTAGTAGTCACTGTGTTGGTAAGAATCACGCTCCCATGGCCTTGAATCAGAGCACATTATGGGCCAGGGCAATGCAACTCATCTCTGTAACACCCCTTACCAAGGACGCAATTCCCCTGAAGGACCGTTCCCCGGTGTGGCTACAAAGACAGCGTGCCCTGCACCCTGCCTGCCCCCCATCTGCATGGCTTTCTTCTGGGGACAGCGTGCCCAAGCGCACAAGCCTGACAGCACCATCATGCGTGAGGGTGTCATCCACCACCCCGGGGCAGCGGTTGTAGCTTACTGTGTGCACAGGAAGCAAGTCTGACCTCAAGGACAACCTCGGAACTGACTGGTCTCAAATGAATCATCTTAAAAAAAAACCCTTGTCCCTCTTTTGAGCACACATACTCCTCCCTTAGTGGCCAGTGAATCCTCTACCAACAGTGAACACAAAGAGGAGTGGATGAAGATTTCTTGTGCGTGACACAATCCAGCAATAAATCGGGCAAAGGATCCAACAACTCATTTCACACAAGCCACCAGAGTTATACCACACAGTCACCTGGGACACCATGAGGTTGTTCAGGCTGAAATAGTTCGCGTGGTAAAGCTGAAAAAATGCAAGTGTTCCTGACAGTTATCTTATAATATGCCACTGACATTAGGGTTATAATCAAAGGTTATGCTTGGTTCCTAAGATCCTTGTGTGCTTCACTGCTCACAGAAAATCAAGAGTCCCCAAACCTGCAACCCTCCTCCTCGCAATACAGCAAAGACAAGGCTGATCCTGGTTCTAATAATGTCTGTCAAAAGACACAACAATTTCCTAGGAAAAGTATTGTCTACCTGGCCAAGATTTCCATAGAGTTTGTCAGACAGTTGTAATACTGCACCCTTAAGGATTAAGTCAATGTGCAGAGGAGTGGCAAACTGCTTCTGTGCAATTTGAACCTCATCAACACAGGGCTTGGACAGGACTGGAGAAATGCATGGACCCTTCACAGGCTGTCTGCACAGAGGAACCTTTATTTGTTCCATGACCGTTCATGATCTAGTTGATAAAAAGTAATTGCGACAGCTGATTTTCAAGGTCTTTCTTCAAATCACAGAGCCTCCCAAGGAAACAGGGCCTTGATTGCAAAAAGATTAGCCTACAAAAGCCATTATGGAGCAAGCCATCAGCAATTCATGGACTGAGTTCCCTGAAAGATGACAGAGATGCACTGAAGTCTGACCTACTCAAATGGCTCCCAGTTAGGATAATATTCAGAATTTTGATGGGGGAAGAAGGAGGAGAGTTAGCCAGAGATTTAAAAAAAAAAAAAAAAAAGGCATGGTACAAAGCCAGTGTACCACATTAGAGAGTTTAGAGCAGTGGACAGAACTACATCTTGGCCGAAGTTATTTGCTCGCTCCTCACCTTGGAGTTCTTGGCCCCACTGCGGCCTGACTGAGAGGAACAGCTCCGCTGTACACCCTGCTCCGGCGTGGAAGGGGATTTGTCTGACGAGTGGTCTGAGCCTTTTTCCACCATGGTGTCTCCTTGGGAGTCCTGCGGTGTTGGGGACCGGGAGCGTTTGCGCAGGATGGGGGAGCAGGCAGGCGTGCTGCGGTTTGAGTTACTGGCAGTACTGCAGAAAGAAAGAAAAAGCAGAGCTGTTAACCTTCAGCTCAAAGAGAAAGCAACTGCACCCTCCCTTGAGGTGAAGCATTACCCGCAGATTTCTCCAGCAGTACACCAGATAAACCTGGCTTCCTGAAGCAACGCACCGAGTGCCACACTTAGGACTGATCTCCCCAGTGAAATCAGGCAGTAGACAGGCATCATTCACTGGTGGCACAGAGAACTTCAACTGCCTCTCAGTGTCTTTTTCCACCCACTCTTCAATTGATCTACCCACAGATAAATTAACGAGAACATGAACTCATTCTCTCCTGTAGGCTCTGAGACTTTAAAACAATGATCTGAGCTAAGAAAACCTAAACGTGTGCTCAAAAATAAAGGAGATGTCAGTGTGTTCGCGACACAGTCCCACCCTATCCCTCCTTTATTTTTTATATCAGTGAGCGCGCCCCTTCATAACAACATGCACAGAAATGGAATCTTATCTTTTAGGAAACACTCCATTAAAGGTCACCAAAACCCCTGGGGGACTGAGAGGGGAGGGTTATGAGACGCCAGTCACAGACAATGTAGTCATGACTTCCTGTATCAAATCATCCTTTCCCACACCAGTTAGAGTTAGGGATGAAAATGCTTTGTAACAACATGAAAGCTTTCATGGTTTGAAAAAATAAAAAAAAATAGAAGGAAGAAAGAAGTTCCCCTTTCTGTAAATCTCTGAAAGGTCTTGCTTTTGCCCTTTTATGAAATTACAAAACAGTTAGGAGAACGGAGCTTCTCATCCCATACCTTCAGCCAATGCCTTAACACCTAAACCAGAAAGCCAGTTACATACATATTTATATGGAAAGAGCAGCAATCCCAGTATAAGACAGGAAAACTCAGATCTCCCAACTGTTCCTTCTCTTTCATGCCTTTTTGCCTGCCAGACTCCTCAAAATACCACATGCTACATCCATTTTATGCTGCAAATGTTGCAGTGCCTGCAACAGTTTAGGTATATCATGAAGCAAGACTACCAGGGTCTTTTTGGCTTACTAAAGTGTACAAAAGTATCAGGTTTCTTTCCAGACTTTCAGCTGATCCAGTTAAAACGGGTATTTCACTCTTTCTGCCCTCCTGCTGCTACTTCTCCTGGCTAAATTCAAGATGTACAGATTTTTATTTTATTTTTTTAACAACCCAGCATAGTCACACTTCCCTATACCAATCACTATCACCAACAATGTGCATGTGCACAAGGTGCTGCGCAAATGGCACTAAATCCTGCAGCTCATTAGAAATGCTTCCAGAGATGAAAATGGTTTTGAATTGCCATTCCCATGGTTATTAAGAATTCCAGATTCTGAGCCTGTACTGCTCCTGTTCATGCTGTGTAATTGCTTATCTGGCATCACAGTAAATTTCCTAAATCTTGCCCCAGCATGCTTGACTCAACATAAACTGATTTGAGAGGTCCCCAGAATTACAAGACAACAATTTGAATTGAACGTTTCTGAGTCACATACCACTGCACTAGATCAGCTTGAGCAGACATACTCATTTTTTACTACAGCTCTGCAAAACCTGAGTTTTTCATGCACAACCTCTGTCTCATTTTCAGTTCATGTAAGTTCACATGCACAAGTTTCACTTTGAGTTTCAGCTTCAAGCAAGTCTATAAAGACCAAGTCAAATTCAGTCAAGGCTCTGCTTGCTTTTAGGTTACAATTATGAAAGAGCACTGAGTTTTGCCTGTCGCTAAAGTAAAGCATAAAATAACCAGTTCAAAACCTGGGTACAGAAGCACCACGTGCATCTGAAACTCAAGATGAAACCTGCTAAAAAGTTTGGGTTTACTCAAATCGTAATCAAATGAGAAATGAGACAAATTTTGCCTTTTGTGGGCTGCAATAAATACGTTGCTACTCACTTCAATATATGCTCACACATAGACATGGAAAGTACATTCTCGGTTCTCACACTGAGCACACGCATGCTTTAAAACCAGCCTCAGCACGCCTGGCTCAGGTACTGCTCACAGCGTGCAGCCATGGAGGCCAACTCAAGCTGATCACTCAAGGACTTGCAAAGCTCCTCAGGTGGGTTTTTCAGGCACGGCTGAGTAACCCACGCTGCTGCAGCTACACAGGAGCAGCATCAGCACTAATCAGCTTAAAGCTGGCAAGTACACATCTGCCCAGGCTCAGCTCGCGCTGCCGTAGCCGTACATTCTGGTGCCAGCTCTGCCAAGCGGAATCTCCAAGAGCAGGCTCTGGCCTCTGAGTTTGTTTTCCAGTCACTTAGCATCTCCTGGCTGCTTTAAAAAAGTAAATCCATCCATACATAATGTGTTAGGCACACAGGGATTATCACCTTTGCAGAGATAGGAAAAGAAGACAGCTTTAAGGGTGCCTTCTTAGGCTGTCTCCTAAGTCGGCGGCAGAGAGCTGATCAAACTCAGGAGGTCTGAATCCTCCTCCTCCTATCTGATGACTCGACGACGCGGAGTATTTCTCACAGGAAGGACTTCACCAGCGCACGCATGACGAAGAACGCGAGGAGTCCGCTCACGCAGCCTCCGCCTCTCCGGCGGTGAGGGTGGGCACAGAAGCACCAGCCCGCAGCTCCGTGCCGCTCGCCTCCCCTGCCCCGAGCCCCTCTAAACCCTCACTGCTCCTGCTCCGGCCCCGAAGTTTGCACCCAGCCCAAGGAACAGCCATGACGAACGCTTGCTGCAGTTGCCATAGTGACCGGGGCCTGCAATTGAACCAGGAATCAACGCCTGAAGTGCCAAAACGGCTTGACCCACTTTGAAAAAAAATAATAGTAATAAATAATGCTTTACAGAACTAATGGACCAGACAGCATTCAGGGCCCCACGCACCCCTGCAGCGTGGCATTTAGTAATGCAGCAGATTAGGCCAGGGACAGAACACAAACAAGCCCAACTAAGACGCAGCCCCTTGCTCCTCGGTGAAATCCCCGCGTGGAGCCCACGAAAGCAGGCAAGGCAGAGCACCGCGTCTTGCTTAATGTCTGTACAGCGCCTGAGAGAAACGCCTAGTCTTACGGCTGGAGCTGCGCTAAAAACAACACGAGCAACAGCGGCATGGCTAGGACGAGGCCAAACTCTGTTCAGTCACACGGAGGCCGAGCAGTCCTGAGCTGACACGGAAGTCCGTCCATCCTACTAGATCCGCTGAAATAATCACACTGCCTGCCGCTAACGCACAGCCACCCCTGGGCTTAAGACACGTACCTTGCCACAGGCCTTCCCCGGTCACTCATGCGGCCGTGCTCAGCCCCAGCCTCCGGACACGAGAGCTTACGCTCCGCGCTCTGCAACGGCAGCTCATTGCTCTCCTCGCAGGTAGCGATAAACTCAGATTAAGACACAGAGCAAATCCACTTCAATCTTGCGGCAGCAGAATGCGAATTAGAACCGAGCCAGCAGTAATCACTATGTAACGAAGAGTACCAAAGGATTTGGAAGGAGGGCAGCTCATCTGAACAAGCGCAGCTTCAGTCACACAGCGCTCCCTGCCTCGTTGCGATCCCCAGCTTCCCAGAAGGCAGAAACAGATCAGCGACACCATTTCCTGCAGCGTAGCTCTAACCCCCTCAGACTTCCTGAAGAAAGTCCTGATCTGGAAAGCTAATCGCAGCCTCCACAACTGCCACAGATCTCAAAAGAACTTGCTTTGCTAGAGTAAATCCCTTCAAGTTGCTCGTACGTCCCTGCAGCCCACGGCATCTACCTGACAGTGAGCTCTTCAATGCACCAGAAGCGGGGTTACCAACAGCACTGCAAATGCTGGGCTTAATTCTGCACAGTGCTGAGAACTACGTCCGCAAACCCGCGCAGAACCTGAGCGCCCATTTAACTCTGCGTACAGACCCACTGAAACCTAGGGTGCACACAAAGTCGAGCCTGTGCTTACATGCTTTCCTAAACAAGAACGAAGGATATCCTCACACTTAGAGCAGAAGTGTGCTGGTACAGCCTGGAAAAGAGCAGGAAAAAACACAAGGTCAAAAAGGCACCTCAAGCCTGACTGTAGTACAAAGACAGTTAATTCTCCTCAGAAACTGCTAGTAAGGGGGTTAATTAGACGCCTACAAAGATACTTTCTGTGATACAGTGTGACATCACTGGAAAATGACGAGGTTCAGAAACTCATTAGGCAGTCCACCAAACAGCAAGCAGATGGTAACAACTTTGGGTCACCACCAACCCACACTCACTTCAAATTGATAATCCAAGAATGAAAACCACCATACATACCTGAGCTTGCCATCGCTCTACACGCAATAACAAAATGCTATACTTGTATTACATCTCCCAGTAAAAAAATAGGATGAAAAAAGAAAGCATTACAGTATTAAATGAAAAACCAACGACAACTGTAGGCTGTACACACATACTGAGCAGTGTTTCATGACAACTGCTTTGAAAACAACAGTATGAGTATACTTTCTGCATGCTTTTTAAGCAGCTAGTTTTTAACACAGAAGTCCATCCTCGTCAAAGAGTTACTCCGATTATTTTGAAGTTTCACAGAACGGTTTCTCCTTCCTATGAAACTCAATAGCATGTTTACATATTCATGAGATAATGTTAATGCAATTATGCTTCAAGCGATTAGCAAATCACTGCAAGCGTTAGGAGGAATTTGACTTCTGCACATATACAGCACTGCAAGGTTAGTCAAATGTATTATTAACAATGTCATTGTCTCTCTCTGAATCATCTGATCCTGGTTACCACTAGAGACAGACTAGCAATTCTGACAAACAGTCTCATATCTTATGGAAACTCCCACTGTGCTGTGTTTGAAACAATCCCTCCACTGCTCCCTTCCTATTTTGAATTGTTACAAAATTCCCCCCCAAAAAATTTGGAACACATTCTCTAAATAGAACAAGACAAATTTTAATCATACAGCCCAATAACACAACAGGCGTATGCTAGAGAGGATCACTAACCTGCAGAGAACCAAAAACGTGTTATAAATTACATCCCCTTCATCACCCACAAATTAATACAGTTACATTTGCTCTGAAGGGAGACAAACCACATGGAACAAAGCATGATGAACAGTAAGATGAAATCTGGGAAGCAATAAAGTGGCAATAATGCAAAATAAGAATCCCACATCCCTGTGAAGCTGATGGCATGTCAGCTCCAGACCCAGCTCTGCCATGGTCACCTGCAGGTCGCTCAGCCTGCAGTTGTACCTCCAGAAGAGGAACAGGTAGGGGCTTTGTTTCCTCTCCTCCCCATCACAACGACAATGGCTCCTGTAATTAACAGCAGGAATTGCAATATCTGATATTGTCTTCAATGCCTTCTTCAATGCACATCTTTTCAAGGGAGAGTTAGAGAAATGCAATATAGCACTGAATAGCTAATGATCAATATCCACACTTGGTTTTGGATGAGGCAGGTGTGCGACACAACTCCTGCATTACCTCAAGAACAGAAACGTTCTTCCTTTCTGCCCATCTCCTGCTACCACTTCAGCAAAGCTAAGGAAGGACTTTATCCCCAGCACGGTCAGCATCCTCTTTAACACAATCCAGTGCTGTGGCAGAGGTTTTATAAATCACAAATTAAACGCCTAATGAAGCCCCACGCCACAGCTCATCAGTGACGAGGTGGGGGTGTATAAGGATGCTGTATATTTCAGGACTGGAAGACAAAGCTAGAGCTTTACATCTTCCCACTCACTCCTGCTCATCATCAGCAGCATCTTTCAGGGGTTAATGGAAAATGCTGGGATCTTCAGTGCTGGGACCAAATTGATTTCTTTTGCTCATCCCTTGGCGTTCCATCATTCTACCGTTCTGAAAACAACAACGCCACAATTTCGCATCCCCTCACCCTGATATCCTCCATCGCAATCTCTCTCCTTTGCTCTAACCTTGCAGCAGAACTGTCCAGCTGAAAGTTAAAAATAGAGAGGGCCAAGGGCAGCAGCCGATATTGAGGAGCGTCAGAAACCATCAGTGCAAGAGTCACATACGGTCCTTTGTCCCCAGGACCTGATTCAGGCTTGTCCCCACATGGCATATGCTCTTGCTTTATCCAGCTTTCTGGTTTTCAGTGGCATGGACAGTTGGGGATTTCCCTTAGCATAATGTTAGGCATCCAGAATTGTTGCACCGATGAGATTTAACTTAAAATTTCCTTCTATCCTACTGAGCCAAAATCACAAGCTCCATTGTAAATCTACCAGCTTCGAAAGGAGTTGTCCTGAAGACGCATGTGATTTACAGAGCAAAGATACAGGAACATATTCTCTTTACTGAATCAGTGATTTCCATGACAGACAGGATGATACTAGTCACCAGTAATCGAAACAAAAGCAGCATTTTTAGAGAATGGGGATTCATCAAATTCTCACTGCCCATAAATATGCACAGTGCAATGAGCCCTCGCTTCCTACTGCNAAAAAAAAAAAAAAGAAAAGCCACCTGTATGGACTCTGGAGGACAGCCTGATAAAGTGGCACAAAACAAATTCCATCTGTGCCCATCACTGCAAATACATCAACACAGAGAGGAATGCAAAGCAGAACCAGGACAGCAGCGTGCATGCTCCGAGACCTTTTAAAAGCGAAGGAGCACATGGGCAAACAAATACAGCACATTTCTGCAGCAGCTCCAGCCGCCCCCCGGTGACGGTGACGCAGTGCCAGTCCATCCCGCTTCAACCCCCTTCTGCCCCCTCCATCCGCCCAGATGCTGCGCGTAATATCTGCCCCTTCGGCCGCGGGGGATGGGGCAGACAGCAGGCGAAAAGGGAAGAGGAGGAGGGGTGAGGGGAACAACAGCTGAAAACAACCATCTGATCTGATCACTGGTTGCTTCAAACAATCGAAAAGGCTGCTTTAGCAATTCCGCTGCAGGAGAGGTAGGGTGCATGCATGGGGGAGAACAAGGGAAAAGGAAATCAGCCTGTGGAAGGGAAAAGAAACGAAGCATCTCTGCAACATGATGTCACGCTGTCTGCTTTCAAGTCCCCCAAACAGAAAGGAGCAGCAGCAGCAACCAACATGGACTCCAGATTTAATCTGCCTTGAAAGCGTGCGTCTCGGACGGTAGATTTGCTCAGCAAACCTGCCCTGAGCACAGCACATACAGCCCTTGGGCTCCGTCTTTCACACACACACGCACATGTACAGGCGCACACACGTCCAGGGACTGCAGGCAGCACGTACGCGCAGAGCGGAGAGGAAGGGAGGCATCGGCAGAAGGAACAGGAGAGTAACACTAACCTGGTAGCCATTAGGGACCGTGGTGCGGCGCGGAGCAGCTAGCAATTCATTCATTCATGCACTTGTGCGTGGCGGGGGGAGAGCGAGGGTGGGCCAGCGCTGGGGTGGGAGGGAGCTCACCTCCTGCACCATCGCAGAGCCCGTCCCCAGGGGAAGAGGGAGCACGGGGCGCAGGGGTCTTCAGGGGCACCCACAGCCCTCTCTCCCAGCCGCCTCACACGCTGCTCGGGCGCCTGCCATGGCTCAGCCTCTCGTCTCCCCCCACCCCGCTCTTTGTGCTTGTTTGTGCGGCTCTAGAGAGGGCTGGGCGCCTCTCCCCTCGCTGCCGGCTCTTTCACACACGCTCCTGCACACGCACACACGCGTGCGCGCGCGTGCACGCAGCCTGTGGGCTGCCGCTTTACATAATGCGAGCCCCTTAATGCCTTCGTTATTCATCCCAGCCCCAAGAGCAGGGGGAGGGGGAGCGCCTGCGATTTTTCCCGAAGTCCCCCGATTATACCTGTCGTTTTTAGGTGCTGCTCATAAAGTTTGGCAAAGCCTACAAGTTAAGATCCTACAGGTTAAAAAAATATCCTCATCCTCCCTGCGCACGCACCAGACCATTCATACACGTGGGAGAAAGTTTTGAAACCTGTACGCGCGTCAACACAAGAACAGTCAGGAAAATTAAACCCTAATTAACTGGCAAAGTGGATTATCTAGACTGAATTAAACATTGTGAGGACACATTCAAAATTAAGGTGCTCTCGACTCAGTTTAGCTTACTTCATCTAGGAAGCTAATTTGGTTTAATTTTTCATTCCTATCCATGTATAAACAGGCCTGGGATTTTTAAAGAAATGCATCAAGGGAAGTTTACAACTCTGTCGCAGCATCAGTAAAGGACGATTCTTTGGAGGACACACACCGCTGTATGCCCACACAGCCGCTCACGGACATCTTTGGGCCAGAACAGGAGAAGGGTTCCAGTCCCTCTCAAGGGCTCTTCTTCAACATGAATTCTGTAGGGTGAAGGGCGAAGAAAGCAAAACAATGAACTAGGCGGCACTTTTCCTTCCAGTACATGAAACCAGACCTTGTCTGCACAAGGAAATAGCGCAGAACTGTCCTAGAACAGGTTCCTACAGCAGCACCCTTGATCTGAAGCACAAGCGTCCACGTGTGAACGCACCGTGTTGTTTCAGGACTTCAAATGTGCACTAACTTTCCAGCATCGACAAGCCTTAGTGCACCCAGAGAGGCTCATGTACCAGATTGGCTATGATGGTTTAAAAATTTACAGCCTGTATTCTCATCACCTACTTTGGAGGTTTAAGAGTTCCCTGCGGTGCCAACTGAGCCAGGAAGGCAACTCCGGAGCATGATTCAGAGTACCTAAGTCAGGAGTCAGCAGCCAAATTTAGATGCTGCAAATGACCCCCTGGGGACTTTCTGCTCCCCACAGACAACAGAAGGAGCTATACCTAAAGTTAAGCGATGTAAATATGCATCGCTCTGCCCCATGCTTCCTTGCGCTGCATTTTACCTGCTCCAGACACTGAATCAGGGCTGAACATTTTCTCTTCAGAATTAGCGACAGCCTTCAGCGCCAATATCCCAAAAGACCAACTCTCCAAAAGGCTGATTATCCAGCATTTCACTATAATCAAAATCAGTGGGAGCAGGAGGTGCTCTGCTCCTAAGAATGAATGATCTGCACCAGCAGACACGCCACTGTGCAATTCAAATGCTGTGCATGATTTTACATTGAAAACACTATCTCATCATACACCTATCTGGATCGGGATAGCGCAACAATACCAGCATTTTTTTAATATTCCTGAAAGAATGAACATACACGCGCATGCATTCACTGTGTACAAGCCACTATTTTAACAAATGCATTGTATCATTAAGAGAACGATCAGCTTTATGTTAATTTTGTGATATCTTTCTTGAGACCAAGCTTCTTACTACACCTTCTCCATTTACAGTGCTGCCAATCATGAGCATCCAAAACACATCAACTTTCATCCCAAACATAGAAAGCTGGCTCACAAAACCCAGCTTCATAAAAGCAAACCTGTTTTTATTCCTCTCATTCCATTAGCACACATTCATTCAAGTTGTGTTCTCAAGATTTCTCATGGGAAAAACTTCTGTTAAAATGAGACAGCGAAGTTTTTCACATAATTACATGTTTACAAGCATTTGAGATTTACAAAGAGCACCAAAAATAATCCTTAATACAATCAGAAGACCTGACAACAGCATTAGTCACTTCGCCCAGTAACCTCAGACGTTACAACTCTGCAAGTCCCCATAAGGATGGAGTTTTCTACCTGTGTGGAAACCCACCGTCCTTTAACAGGGTAAGTTACAGCGCTAAATAACAACTGGCAATGAAGAATTAGTGCCAAATCCCACATCATCTTGTCCACAACACTCTGACCTTCTGCCAACACAGAACTCCATGTTAATTTTGCAGTGCCTTCTCCAGAATAATTTTCAGTTCATTGGACCATGTTTCAGTGTTTATGGGTAAACCAGGTCTCTTTTGCAACTGGAGAAATCAATATGCAGCAGTCTCAGGGTCCTCATCAAAGCAATTCATGCTAACAGCCGGTGGCACTGAATCCATTTGACATAAACAGAAGGTCAAGGAGTGACAAACTTTAAACGCTCACCTGGAAGACAAATTTGGTAATACTGGGTAACAGAAATGCAACAGTACCAAGTGCTGAAAGTTGAAGCTGGACAAACTCTGGATGAGAGAGATGCATTGCTGGAAGTAAATAACGCTAACAGCTGTAATTCAAGACTACATTATCCATCTGTGGAAAACAATGTTAAGCAAGGCTTCGTGTTTTTCTGAATTCCGTTCTGTACCTCAAACAAAAATCAGTCCAGGCAAGTCTTACACCCTGCATTCCCCAGCACTTCAGAGGAGGTACCTGAATGGTCCCACTTTGTTTTACAGTCTATGAATCTTTTTTTTTTGGTATGACTTTCAAAGTTGTACGAAAACAGTTGGAAGTGTGAGTCTGTGCCTCTAAACCTTATGGTATGATTTGTCTGAACAACCGTTAAGGTTTGAACAAGATTAGTTTTTCGACAGTCACAAGAGTTACACTGACCCAAAGGCTCTGATGAAATTCAGCATGATGGCTACTTCTGATCTGGAAGCACGGAGAGCACATCACGGCTCAAAACAGGTCATGAAGTGGTGGGACAGCTCCAGCATATGAGTTTAAGACCTACTCACTCTTCAGACAGACAGGAGGTAAGAAGAATCCAAAGAAAGTTCTGCTTCCAAAAGCACTGTAAGAGCAGTAGTAAAAATGCAAGACTTAACTGGAGAAAAGCCTCTTAGGCTTATCTGGGGTGGAATACAAAAGGCGAAGGTATGGGTAATTTGAAAAATCACGCGATACCTCACGTGCTTCACAAACTGAATTAGATCTGCAAAATTCAACCAAGAACTCTCAGAGAAACACTCTTGGTATGTTTCTGGCTCTTCGCAGCACCGTTCATGTCACTACGAAGACAGCTTGTTTCATGGTGCTTTGATAACACTGCACTAAGAAGAGGATCTTTAGGGGCCTTTAAGGAAGCTCTTAGAGCTTCCATAAGCTACCAGTTCCCATTTGGTTCAAAAGTTGCAGAACTCATTTTATGTCGACTGGTTTAGCCTGCACATACCTCTCTCAGCCCTCAGCCTGGTGCTACAGAAGCAAGACAAGCACTAGCACTTTATTTCCTGCGAGGACAGCTTTAGAAGGCCTTGACTGCTGAGCTATTCACAGCACGATATGGTCTCACACCACAGCCCAAACACCACAGGACCACCTAGCCCCACAGGAAGGTGGAAACTCACACATGAGCAGCGCTCCTGCAACGATGCTCCCCTTGCGAGCACGTACGCCCGGGGCAGGCTGTTCAGTGCTCACGAGCCGTACCCGTAGCGCCCGCCGGGCTCGGTGGCAGGGCTGGTTTCTGCTCCGCCCAGCTGTAACACAAGCGTGCTCATACATATTGCACCTCTCAGGTGAGAGGAAGTGATGCACTGTCCAAGTAATTAAAGCCCCGGGCTGACAACAGACACCTGGGAGACAGTCCAGGGCCTGAGCATCCAACGCCTACAGGGCGACAAGGGGGTTTGAGGTAAATTCTGTATCCAACTAGAGCAATCCTACTCTCCACGTAAGCTGTGCCAGAGATACAGAACCAAACAGCAGCCTTTTAAAGTCTGTCTGCAAAGCGTTTGCGAACAATGAGCACATGGATTTGAAAGCAGGTAAGATTTCTCTTTATCCCTTCCCCAACAATTCCTTGCCTATTTTCAGTAAGACCTATTTTGAAAACTTAAAGCCATGCAGACAGTTTTTCCGAACACCTCTAATTTCCAGCTGAGTTCAGCACAGAACCAGGGACACTTCCATCTTTCTGAAGACAAAGCCAGAAGTACTATGAAAGTGTATCAGAAATCTCAAGAAAGCCTGTCCTCAGGGGATACTCAGTGTAGGCTACAACCTCAAGATCTGCAAGTAAGATTAGTGGTAACGGATAACCGACACATCTGGATCATAATTAACGTTTCGCACGTATTTAACTTTTTGCTCATACCATTGCTGCAGGGCAGAAACTGCTTTTCTCCTTGACGCCCCCTTTACTATAAACATACGACTCTGCTTTTGAATGCACAGCACCGTGCAGGCTCGGTTCTACAACAGGGCCACACGGTCCTGCTTGCTGCCTCCTGCTGAGACCATCGAGCATCCTTCCAGCCTCCAGTGTACAAAGCGGGTGCTACGCTTCAAACCCCAGCATTCTCACCCTAGTAAGCAATAAGGAGCATTTCCAAAAGTCTTCCTTCTCCCCTTGCAGAAAAGGGGCCCCCAGACAGGTACCAGATCAAGCAAAAATCTGGTTTGAGTACTCTGAACTGACAATAGCGTCTTCCAAGAGCAAGATGCAGTGGCTGCTATGAGCGCATGGACTCCCACAGCAGGAGGGGAGGGCGGAGGCAGGCAATCATGTGCTCAAAGGCATGGGGAGGAAGAGGGGGAGGAGGAGAACAAGGAGAGAGAGAACAAAGTGTCAACATCTTAACTGGGACACACAAAGAGCCAGTTCTTACTAAGAACTTAATCCAGGATTAACAAGAGGTCAGCTACCTCTGCAAGGAGACTGCACTAAAAGGAGCTAATTAGCTCTCCTTAATTGCACAAAAGGAACCACACAGAATTCAAGGCATTCACCAGCAGCACATCCCACCTCACCCAGGAAACAGAGCCCTACCTGTTGTGCTCAGCGCCACGCTCCAACGAGCAGCACGTGGAGAGCCGAGAGCAGCAGAGGTGAAACGCTGTCAAGGTGGAGCATGTGGGCATCTAGGGTCAGCGCCAGGAGGCGAAGCGAAGTGAGAGCTGGAGCCTACCTCAGACAGGACAAGCGTTTTTCGCATGGCCAACATCTTTCTAGACAGTTTCTTCATCAGCCACTGCTAGCTCATGTGGAATTGCACAAGATCCCTGCGGTAACACTTTCATAAACAGCGGTATCCATAAGGATATTTAATGCACTTCTAGCCCTCTTTAATTCAGTGTGACACCTGAAAATGAGGAGGAAGGATAGCAAAAGGGGAACCCGTCAATTTTTCTCTGTAGGCCCAACTCTGCTCTGTACATTGAGACCAAAAGAATCACATCCCAGCAGGAGCAGGCACTGCATTCTGGTCAGGATAAATGGCCAGAACAAAGCAAATACCTGACTGATTACGGACAGGCAGCAGCTCCCAGTCTGGAAACCACTGGCTTGGGATGATGCAGTGGAGAAGGCTGCCTGAGCTGACCTCCCACAAATTCTCTGCCTTTAATTTCTAATGAAATATTCCAAAAATTATTATTTGTGAATTGTGCATTTGCAAGAGTACTCCAATTGCTCATGTGACAGAGAAATAGGTATTTATGTTCTAAGTTACGCAGCTATTACATTGCACCAACTTCTCATATGCCAAATTTTGAATTTCTCATGATTTAACGTGTCATTAAAGGCAGAACTGTAACTTCAAAAGTACTTCAGAAAACTTCTGTTGAAACATTCTTGTACATACTGATCACCTGCAGAACTGACTGAAGTACTTCAGTGAAGGAAAAACTATTTGAAGCATCTGAAATGTTGAACTTTTTCAAACTGAAGGCAAATCTAAAAGCAACACATTTCTTAAAAAATTCCCATATCACTTCCTTAAGCTACGTCTGCATTTTTCTATCCTTAAGTCCCCTGCCAACTTCTTTTTGATACGAAATCCATCTCTTTTTTGCCTCTGAAACCATTACATGTTCTTTTCTAGTACACTGACGATAAGGTGTTGCATATTTTACTCCAGAAGCACTTGCACTGCACTGACAGATAATGCATTCAGCAGTCAGGGTACTTGAAAATGAATATTAACAAGCACATCAATAACAGCAGCAGAAGCCTCTGAGCTCAAGCACTAATAAAAGTAACACCAGTATTTATTTGTTTCATAGCATGGTGCTGAGGGCTGGGCAGCTTGCAGACAGACAGAGCCCTCACCCTGAGGAGCTCACAGTGCAAGATTTCAACCCCACATTGAAAGGCGTGAGGACAAGAGGCCGTACTCGTTTCAAACCTCACCGCGCTCGAGGGAGCCACCTTCGGCTGCCAGGGTCAGAGTGCATCCCAGCTGCAAGAACCGTGCCCAGTTTAAGACAGGATGAAGAGAAAAGCAAAACAACAGGTTAACCAGGGTAACGATATCACACACACAGACAAATAACAACAGAAACAGGAGATCGCCCATTAACTACAGGTCTCTATGGAATCGTTACAATACTGCCTCCATTATCTGTGTATCTTTCTTTTCTTATCCCTTCAGGACCGAGTTAAATATCATGCCATTGTACCTTCAGTTACACTGAGACTGCAGCCAACATGGGACGAGCAGCAGCAGAATTTCACCTCAAACCCAAAGCACACAAATCCCATTCTCTGGATACCACTCTGAATGGGAGAAAGCCACGTCCATCTCTGCACGCAGTAACGGGGCAGCAACCCTTATACATGCTGTCCCTAGGCAAGCTCAGCACAAAGAGAGAATTCCCCGACATCTGGATAAAGCTTCAATAGCTGCCATTGGAGAGAGCAAAATGCACATCAGCTGTTCTGTGCCAGCGGCTGGGCTACACCCTGTCCCCTGGTACAGACATGCCCCACTCGTTCCATCCCCTCCACTTCCCTATTCCACGCTGCGCTGAACAGGAACAGCTCAGACCCACGAGGAGATTTATTTAAAAGAAGGAAAAGGGCACTAAAAGGGTGCAATCTCTTTCTTTAGCACCGGCTGGTGCAGTGTGTGCTTCTGTGTCATGTAATACAGCTGCAATTACAGCAGCTTCTTCATTTCTCGGGACTGCTCCAACCTCTTTATCCCAACGAAAATCAGCCTCCTAAAGCCTTCCCCAATCCCTGCTTTCATCCCCCCTGAACCACCTCTGATCTCCTCTTCTGATACCCATTCACTGGATTCATCCCCACTCTCACTAATTGACTTTCTTAACCTTGCTTGACCCTTTCTTCCAGGATGGTCTGATTCCTGTAGTCTTCTGCTGGCCTCACCCAGAAACCCACTGTCAACACAAAACAGACAGGCAGTCCAGCCCTTGTTCCCGTGAAGTCTGGACACGCTGCTCCACAGGAGTCTTGTTCAGCTTCTCCTCCCACAGCCCCAGCCCCTCCATCCCGACTTCGCTTTCTCAGGCAAACCCTCTGTACCCCGTCCCAGCCCCGCACTGCGTCAGGGCATCCTTTTTCCTGAGGAACCGCCTGACCCCTCAGCGCGCACACGAACACAAAGGAACCTGCATCCACGGGAAGAGTCCTCCTGCCCGCCTGCTGGATGACAGATGAAGAGCTAAATTCTCGCATCGCCACCTGTTACCACATCGCATTTCCCGGGGCGCAGCTGTGTGTCTTCCCTGCTCCTCTGCTCTCCGGTTCTGAAACCACCATTTAAACCGCAGACAGAAGCGACTCTGCTGGGGGAGAGATCATTAAAGCATACAAGAATCTCCCTACTCCGATGCATTTTTTGTTCTCAGAAGTAGTTGACAAAAAGATTCCCCGCTCCGATAACGGCTTGGCATGGCTGAACAAAGCCTTCTTTGCAACTTGCTACCAGCTCTGGCATCCGAACTGGCTGCTGCCCACTGCAAAGCAAAGCACCCACTGTCTCTTTAAGAATGCCCCGCAGCCCACATCACCAGGGCTTCGTTAACCCTGGCTGCTCCTTGCTCTGTTCACCGATGACAGCTCCAAAACACCAGGGCTTCCTCAACTGTGTCGTCTCCTGCTCTCACCCACCTGTTCTCCTGCCCCAGAATGGCCTCGCTGTCTCACTGCGCATCCCTGGCAGCCCACACTTTGTCGCAGGGACACTTGAGCAGCGCTTTATTAAATATTCCTGTACTCCCCGCTGTAAAAAACACCAGGAAGAACTTCTGTGACGACAAAGGAGCAGTCAGCACTGACCTAAGCATCCTAAATACCCCTAAATTCAACTTCCTCACTCCCACAAAGCACTCTTCTCTGCTCACTTAGTCATTTCCACAGACACACCAACTCCTCGCCTTGCCGAGCCAGAGGCACCAGGCAGCCTCTCTAAGCCTTACCAGGCACAACACGGACGATCTACTTCCCCGATACAACAGCAGGCAACACAGCCAGCAACAGGAAAAATATTTGCCTTCAACACATGGGTATTTCCAAATACAAGCTCACTGAAAGGCCATCTTCTACTGAAAGGTTATAAAATGCAGAAGGTAACAATGTGACTCATATTGAAAGTGTATATAAACACACACATAAAAACCTGTATATACACACATATAGAGCCCCTCTCACCAGAAATATAAACTGTGGCTGATTCTCTTCCGGGCAAAGCATGCAGAAAGCTATCCTGCCACTGTTCTTGGTCTTGTACCTGCTCCAAACAGGCGTTACGGGGGCAACAGGAAAGCGTGAGCATCAAGTCAAAGACTTGAGAAAGCAGGAAAGCAGCGCAGCTCGCCAGTGTGCAGGGTAAGAGCACAAAGCAAATTAGATGTGCTCTTGCAATATGATCAAGGAACAGGAAAAGACTAATGTGATTCAGAGCTGCACAGTCTGATCAATCACAGCTCATGGAAGCTGATGAAATATTTGCTCTGAATGATCAGTTAATCTCTACCAGGAACTTCATTGCAGGGGTGCCATATAATCAGAAAGATGTTCTTGTACAGAAATAAGCTCCAAGGAAAGCAACAAAAACATCACATTATTCATGAGGCTCATTTACGAAAAGACACTTGAAGGGTAAACAAAGCAAAGTAGTCAACAAATATTTGAACAATGTAAATACCACAGAGAAAGAGAAGTGTATTAAAAGATTTTATAACAATGAGCAATGAGATGAAACTAAATGGAGGGGAGAAAACTAGGCTGGAGGCAAGTCGTTGCAGTCAAGAGAATGACAGAAGCGGTATAACCCTTTCCACGTGCCATGTTTATAAACAGCATTAGGTAACCATTCATAAAGGCAAAACAGGGAATTGAGCAGCACTGGAAGAGGCATGGATCAATAACTCAATTCTAGTCTTTTTCTGTCTCTTAATTCTGCTTTCCATAGTTTTCCTAAAAGGCAGCAACTCTGTCCAATAACTTTTCAGTTGCTGCTGTTTCCTAGTGATACAAGAGTCCTTGTAAGTTTACACCTGGTTGGATAAGTGTTACAGCTGTTTGAGCAGCATGATTTAGAGTTACTTTGACTTGCTGTGTTAGCAAGTCACTTGCAAAGCCTTCAAGCGAAATGTATCCACACGATTCTGAGTTTCAGCAGGGAAGTCTTGCAAAGCTCCATCTAAAACCATCTGAAGTTTTTAAGACTCTGAATCTGGGTTGTGGTCCTTGAAAGAACGAATGTCCTTATGGCAATTACGGTATTTCCAATTACGAACAAGACACAGACATAGGTTGCTTTTGGGCAATCTGAATTCAGTTTGTGACTTTGGCCAAGTCATCTGTGAGAAATGCAGGGGATAGAGGAGGCTGGTTTGCATCTCTGACCGACACAGCGTGGTCTCTTTAGAACTTACATCAATATAGTTTGTTCTAAGCTATAACCATTTTTTACTCACCTAAGCCAAGCTTCCAGTAGGGAAGCTTTCTAGTACACCTCTTTTAACGTTAACCGTAAAAATGCCTTGTTTAATCTCTGTGTGCCTCATCTGCAAATCAAGGCTAATCCCACTTCCTTCCTTCTACCGTTGGTCCGTCTTGCCCGTAGAGGCTGGAAACTCTTCAGGACACAGACTGTCTCTTAAGGTGTGCATGAAAATCTCCTAGCACGGTGAAGAGCTATTTGTAAGACCCTCTCTCACTGTAAAACACCGCAATCTTAGATCTATCTCCAGAGTAAGTTCTGCTATTACCTGTCATCAAAACAGAAACTCAGAAGATGGGGAACCTATTCTTCCTGTTGGAAAGTTTGGAAGAATAATATTGCAGACATTTGAAGCAATGCTGTAGTTTTACTGCCTTGAACCAGCCACTGGCTATTGGTTAGACTCTCCGAGCTCCAGCTCTTAGACACGACACCTTTCAAGGCCTACAGCTAAGCAACAATTCATCTCCCAAACCCCATTCCTAAAACGTACGTCAGACTGAAGGCCACCATGTCACCACACCATTTCTTCATTGCTGACAGATCTGAAAAAAAAAAATTGCAGTTTTGAGGGCTGTAAACCCACAACACCCATAAGCAAAGGATACTTCTTTCAGACCTGTATATCTGCTTTATTTCTGTTCCTAAAGGGTCAGAAATACACCAAAATTACAGCTCTAGCTTTCCACCAGCTTTCTAAAATGCCTGTCTCTAGTGCAAACCTTTTAATTCGCAGCACTTTGTGTATCATCACCAAGTGAGGGATGAGACCTTCCAAACGATTCTTCTGGAATCCTTGGACTTTGCCATCTCTTCCTACTGTCATTTAAACCCAGGCTTGTTTGCTTGGTATTTCATTTAAAGAACGATTCTCATTAAAGAGAGAGCTGTTCTCTACACCAAAGATAAACACGTTGTTTTTCCTCCTCCCCCCACAGCTAATTTGGTGCCTTACATTATCTGCGTATGTGGACTTTTTTTTTTTTTTTTTTACTTTACCACATCTTTGCTACTCCTGAATATATACCTCCTCCTCCTTTTCCCCTAAATCATTTTCTTTCAACTCGTTTTCTCCTCCATTTTCCTCCTTCCAGTTCCAAGGCCTGAAATTAGGTGTGGTCAAACCACATTCTTCCAAACCTGGTATTCGAAGTGGTTTGAAATTATTCAAAATATATACCCCAAAGACGTATCTGCCGCTGCCACCAAAAGAGAAAAAAAAAAAAAAAACCTTCCTTTTGTGCTCCCCTGCCATATGCGTAAAGCGGCTGAGACACCATCAAATGAGAACAGCAGAGTTTTGCATCTTGTGTTAGCTGAAAAAAAAGCAGAACATCTACCTCCAGGTCACTTGGCTAGCCAGACAGCATTCTGTCCAGGAAAAATGGTTATGAAGAGTAAATTAATGCAAAAAGTAAAGTATAATCACCAGCACAGACCTAAAGCTGGCCAAACGGAAAACTTTAGTAAAGGAGAAGCTTAGAGAACATTCCACCATCTTGTATTCAGCACGTGGCTCTGAAAGAGCATAAATAACTTACAGAAGGAAAAGAAAAGCTATCAGTTTACGTATAGCATTTGTTTTGGTCTGAAGTACAGTTCCCTGAACCTGGACATTTCATACTTGCATAGTGTTATTGTTATTATATCTCAATTTATGTAATTCACTTTTACCAGACTCAAAAAACTGAAATTTACCGTTACCGCGCATAATAAGTATCAATTGCAAACATAATGGTAGTCTGCCATTAAGTGCACTTGCACTTCATAACCAGGACTGAATCAGAGGCACGCAAAGAAAGATTCCAGAACAAGCGCGGCAGCTGCTTAATAGGCCACAGCAATACCACTTGCCAGTTCAGAGTAGGGAGTGAAGAAGAGTCCTGCTCCTGAGGGGAATTTCAGTTAGCAAAGGTGATTAACCAAAAGCGATCTCGACCAGGACACTGGTAACATGCCACAAGAGCTCTGATGGCAACAGTTGGCTCTTTCAGGCCTTGACTTTGCCCACTAACCGAACAGAACAGCCCTGACCGAGCAGAAATTTTAAACATGCAAGTGTTTCCATTTACTTCAGTAGAACCATTAACACACGCAGGATGAATCACATGCAGATTGCGGAACAGTGCTCGCCATGCCCCTTCTAGCACTTGTCACACGTAAATATCAAACTGCTTCAGTGGGAGGGAGCACGAGGGGAGAAGGAAGAGAGGACTGGCATGCCCGTTCTGCAGACAGGGAAAGCGGGGCAGAGGCGCGATCACGATACAGCTGGGCAGTGACAGACCCAGGCATAAAACTGGCTTCTCCCGACCTCCAGCTCCAGTAGCCAGGACCTTGCTTCTCATTTGAAGGGACCAAGCAGTTAAACAGCACATCAAGAGTCTCAGCTCCACATTTAAGCCTTGACAGAAATAACCAGTATCTGCTAAGTTTTATCCATAACCTCTTCTTGACTACGTTTACCTCTTTCCATGCTGCTTCCTCCTGCATACACGAGGAGAAGAAGCTCTGGAGAAGCCACGCCACAGCCTCATTCATCTCAGCTTAAGGCCCTGAGCAAGCAGTGGCTACAGAACTGCAGGATGGTTCTAAGCAGTTTGCCCTTCACTTGACTTTTGTGAGGCTGCTGAAGGACTACACAGACAGCAAGGTGATTTTACCACCTGATAAGCAGAAAAGGCAATTTTTGAGTGAAACAAATAACTGGGTTCAATTAGCCAAAATAATCTGCAGCCCAAGGAGAAATGTGAGGGAGAGATTCTGGGTGCTGGCAGCACAGCTCTGCAAGGCATGGCTTCTTCACAGTGTAAGTCACGTTGCCCTCAGAGAGATTTCAGTGAGCACATATATACTGGAGAATAAAATGTTGGATGTTTATGCAATTTTGAGTCAAAATCCGATGCCAAAAGTATACCACATAACAAACAAAAAAACACTATAGAGTAGTTCTGCAAGTCTATCATCACACAGAACTAGAGCAAGCCAAGTCTCAGATCAAAGGTTTCACAATGACTCAGGCAGTTTTTCTTCAAATAGTCTACTTACACTGTAATTTTTTTTTTTTTTTAACTAAAATAGTCACTTCACTTGTACTGTATACCATATTACCACTGAAGGTATTAATTCAGTGTGGCAGCGCGCAGTCCAGGACAAAAACTGGAAATGAGCCAATCTTGGTTCTATTTCTGGCTGGGTTACTGACTATGAGTGCAGCCTGGCCGTGTGAATTGTATGCAAGTTTTTTCCTTGACATTAGTGCACTTGGACTAGGCTCTTAAGTGCTTACTACCATCTCCCACTCCTGAAAAGCCCAGATAAATTAGCACAAAACCTGCTGCTAATCGCTTTATTGTACCGTGAAGCCATTTACAAATTAATCTACCAATACCACTCAAAGTTCTTCTTCGAGTCACCTGACACAACATTGTAACGTTTGTTCCTGCTGAGAGAGAAAGGAGAGAGACTGTACTTTACGGTCACAGGTTCGGTCAAATTTTCAGAATATTCTGGATGCAGGGAGAGACGACTGACCTATTAATATGGCTCCCGCTTCCTGCCACATCGACAGCAAATGGGAACATTCTGGTTCCTGAGATCCAATTGCAGAATTTATGAAGAGAGAAGGCCTCTTGCTTCCAAACGTTAGAGCCTTATTTATAACTTACGTGTATGTGGGTCATCTCTGATAGTTGTTAGGGGGGATTATCAGCATCTATTTCTTCCTTTTGAATAAAAAGCAGAGAAAAAAAAGATGTAGAGGCAAAAGACCTGGTGAGCACAGAGCGCACCACAACATAACAGTTTAAGCTGTAATGTGAAGGTCAAACTCACAGTATGCACAACAGCACAGTTAGGTAATTTCTGCTGAACTCTTCTGCTACCCTTCTCCAAAAAATCTGAGGAAGAATTGATTTTAAAATTCATCTTTCATTTACAATGCAACAAAACTAAGTCCATTTTCACTGCACGGGGTAGCTCTTTTTTAAGTCTCTGCAGTATCAATATGAAATGAAAAATTATTTATGCAGCATCATTGCTTCACTATGTAATTAAGGAGGTGAGAGTCCTGGACACCCAAACCCCACATTTGTCACTTTGCTGCATTATAGCAATTACAAATTCTCTAGAACTGAGGGAAGAGCGCATTCCCGCTTTCTCTGTTTCACTACCCTGTTATTTCACACTTCAGAGAAGTTGCAGGACCGGACTGTAAGGACAAAGCCGCACGGGAATAGCATGGCTGTTGATGAAGCCCCTCTTCTCTTCTCCTCTCCTGATGTTCGTGGCCGCGAGACCCTGACAGAAGCCCTTGAAAGGGCAGGTGTCAGTACCCGGTCTAGACGCAAAGAAATCCTGAAGTGGCTGCCTTCAGCATGCATAACTGAAACTGCCTAACGTTAGTCTTCACTGCTCCCTGACATCAAACAACCGCTAATTTTAGCTCTGCTGTTCTGTAACCCTACCTAGTTCCCATCCCACCCCCACAACTGTATAATAGATCCTTCCTTCAGATAACTAGGGTGTTGGAACATTGAGAGGCTTTTTCTCACCCACAGGCACTAGCAGAAAAATGAATTACAGATTTATTTTTAGGTAGAGCCTTTGGCCTTTATTTTCTCTGTAGGTTCCATAGAGCAGGTCCTGGGGCTCAGAAATATTCCAATCAACAAACCAGCACAAGCAATGCAAAAGGAACCAGAAAAGAAGGAAAATCATAAGAGCAGAGTTTTGCTCAGCATCCTATTTATGGGACATCAAGTTCAGCTAGCAGCTTGCTTTCGTCCCTGCAACGCTTCTTCAGTCATTTGATTCTTATTTTTTGGGAAAAGATCCAAACTAGCATCCATCCATGCTGGATTACGAGCTCCCCAAAACTGCTAACAAGGGAGCACACTAACTCTGGCAGCGATGCGAGGGGAGGGAAAGCCTGCCCCACTGCTGTAGTTTCTGACTGCCTCAGATTTCAAGCTGGGGGCCTGGCTTGCTATAGTCACACTAAGGAGCGATGAGATACGAGTGATGCAAGGCTGAAAGCAGAAGTTCTCTCTCACAACACAGTGTCACGACATGCGGGCACATGCAACCACCTTGTGACGTGAGGACAACTCATTAAAGCAAGACACTAAGCCCTGACGAGACAAACGTATGTTATCATGTGATAACAACGTCCTAGGGAACTGCGCTATCATTTTTGATACCAGGATGTTGTACCGTAACAGCGCGATGCTGCGCTGGTACGTCAGGGCCTTGCATCATGACACAATACAGCCACATTTTGATGTCGTGAAGCTGTGACGGTTGCGCATCAGGATTCTGCTGTGCTGCAGCGCGCTGTGACAGCCCAGTGACTCCACAGCACGCAGCTATGCTGGGTATGGTACCAGATGGCGATGAGATCATTTTGGGCAAAATTAGGTAGCGGACTGCAAAAACGCATGACATTGTATTAGAGCTCAGCACATTGTCTTGTGCCAAAACAAGCTCGCACTGAGACCTGGAGGTGGCCAGAGGTTCCCCAGTAACATGCAAACCACCACCTCGTGCAATCTAAGCGCACGAAACGAACGGGTGGTCTAAGCACAGGCGGGAACACACGCGCGTCCCGGTGGTCAGAAAGCGCTGCTGGCAGCACTCCGCCCCTGTGCTACTGCCCTTCCCGGCACAGAAAGAAGTTGTGTGTCTTTCTGAGAACTGCTCCATAAGGAAATCTGCATTAACCCCAGCAGTGCCATCTGCAACTGGAATCGCCCCTTCTAAAGCAAGGACCAAAAGATCTTTGACGTGCTTTTTTCTTTAGACAAATACTAACCCTATAAAGTAATTTCATTACGAATATCTGAGGCTGTACAGCCAGCATCAAGACATTCTAACCAAGTCTGACAAACAGCAGAGAATACTGCAGTCTCTGCTTTGCTCTGTGGTGCTCTGGAACCACGCTGATCCGTCCAGTAGTGACAAACGCACGCACATAGGTGAACCAGGACTTAAACATCCTTAACTCATTGGTGATAGGATGATGGTTGGACTAGATGATCTTGAAGGTCCTTTCCAACCTTGTGATTCTGTGATTCTGTGAACTCACCCTTTGGTGCCTGGATATTTGAGCACGATAAATAAAACTGCGTGCAAACATCCCAGACATCCTTGAGGAGGAACACAGCAACTGCTGCAAAGATTCAAAACGCCGAATGCTTCCATTAAACGAGGCAAGCAATCAGAATAGTTCACTTGTTTCTCTGGGATCCTGAGGAAGATGAAGGGGGGATGCTGAGGAAGCAGCACAAGCAGCGTTTTGTTAGCACTCTTTAAGCATTTCCAGGAGAGCCAAGGGAACTGCGCAGGACTGCGCTTCCCACCCGAACAGGCGTGCCCTGGGCCGCACAGTGCCCCGAGCTCCTCGCAAGGAGCCCACGACAGAGAGCTCAGGGGGAAGAGCGTCACCTACCGAAACACTGCTACCGTTTCATCCAGCACACGAGTAATCTGATGTCCCCCATCCAGCTCCTGCATCTACCAGCCTCACTCGCTTAGCTCTGAAGCCTGACACAATTAACAGGCTGTCTTCGACACTAATCGTTATACATGCTATGATGGAACAGGGTATGCAAAAGTACTCCATTTACACGATTATCAAAAACGTCCAGTGCTGCTCATAGACAGAGATGAATGCAGTAGGGTGCCATGTTATTGCAGATACACATGATCGCGGCATTTATCACACATGCTTAGCCCTCCCGGTAGTACGCTAAGCTATTATGCAACTCATCAGCCCAGCAGCATACCACATAAAGCAGCAAATCAGTGCAAGAGTCAGACTTCTTTAAAAAAAAAAGGGGGGGGGGGGCAAAAAATTGTGTATGATTTTCAAATGCTAATAGCTGCACCTTTTTGTATACTCTACGTTACATATAGGCGTGCACACTCAGGCTCTAACTGTAATTAAATAAAAGACAAAATTACAGAAATCACAAAGAGATGACCTATTGAGTCATCTCTGGCTCTAGTCCGTCCCCTGGGGCTCAGTACAAGATGCTTCCTAGTGCTGTGCCGTAATGTTTTTTTTTGCACTGCAAAAAAATCAATAAAAATAGCAACAATAAATAAATAAAAAAAGAAAGAAAAATAACTTCACTGTTTTCTCACACTTTACAGGCAAGGATCTCAAAGCACTAAATTCAAACTGACGTGAAACAGCATACTTCAGAGAGAAGCTGTTATTTCTATGATTACTTCCTTTTTTGTTACAGAGAAAAGAGATTAAGAAACAGAAGCAGGCCTTCACATTGCTCCTGTCATCCACTTTACAATTTCAATCCAAATTACAAAGTCACATTCCACTATGGAACCGTTCCCATCTGATACAGTTCTAATGAAATCAATTTCATCTCAGTAATTCAAAGACCGTTTGCTGCAACTAAATAGTTTTGGCATACTCAAGATTTTATATAAATCTTTGCCCGCCAAGTTTTATTAGCCGCATTATACGCATAATTGCATCCACGTATATTGCATGTGCATATATTTACCTACTTGTATAAAAAAAAACTTGACCAAAAAACACATTTACACGCAAATGTTTTAGATACACACATAGCTTTGTTGATCAACTTTCACCCACGCAACATTTCCTCTCACTACCCGCTTGTCCAAACCTGGAGAGTTCTCCCCCAAAACACCCGGGAACGATGAGAGCATCGATGAGCACCGTGGTACCTTCAGGAAGCTGTTAGTTCCCCCGACTCCCAACTCTAAGATGTCATTACGGAAAGATGCCGGCACTGTGCATCCCCAAAAGCAGCTATTTAAAGGACAAGCGGAGCAGAAGCCATTCCACGCGCGCTGGACGCGAGCCATGTTTGCCACCTTCCTTCGGGAAAAGCCAGACGCGCTTAGTTTCTCTCTACACAAACGCTTGCCGAGTGCAGGCGGCCAGGTGCGCGGATGCCAGGCGCGCACGCCCAGGGATGCAAACTCACGCCCGGCCCCAGCGAGACCGGC
>VXAL01002286.1:1199041-1267381 GCA_013399475.1 Chauna torquata | reverse complement strand
TACCCCGCCGGTCGGGCCCTCGCCCCTGGCCGCCGCAAACAGCAGGAGAAGGGCCAGCTCCTGCACCGCCCCCCGTTCCTGCCACACGCTCCCCCTGGCCTTGGAATCCTCCGATTTATTTTGCAGGATCTGTAGGCGTCCCCCTGCTCCCCTGCACAGGCGCCCAGAGGCTGAAGGAAAGGCACAGGGTGTTGCAAGTAACCTGTACTTCAACTACTGCCCAGTAGCAGATCTCCCTCCACGACGCTGAAGTGGAGCTTGGGAAGGTCAAAGGCTGAACACATGCACAGACCCCGCTCTGAGGATCCTTGCTTGGGGCTGAAGCCCTACAAGTACTCCACAAAACACAGCTGTGGAAGAGGAAAGTGATCAGCTATGTGAAAATTTGAAAATACTATTCTCTTTAACCGTTTTTAAAGTTGGCATCCTTTTGCACACAAACACACAGTGACATGATCTGGTGGCTGGGGAGAGTGGAACGATATGGAATCACCACCTGCAAAGCCATAACCTTCATTCTGTTCCCCTCTCGCTGGGGGATAGTTCAAAGCTTTGTAAATCAGAACAGAGACTTTGTGAAATTTGCCCTTGTTTCCTTTGGTCGAGATTGTGATGTCCACATCACCTTCACAAAGCAACAAAGGTGCTGCTCCATGTCTGCATTCTGCTCAAGAACAGCACCAGACAGTTTTTCTGAATGATCCTCCTGAATCCTGAACTGGAAACCTGCTTCCATCCCTCTAATTTGAGCTGGAACTCATTTTTGTAGGGCTTCAGTCATTCCAGGGCATTGCAAAGTCACAGATGAAAGGAAAGAGGATCACAGCAAGGGAGCTGAAGTTTCAGAAACTGTGCAGGTGACACTGAAGTGTCATTCTGGAAAGCTGAGTTGTAAAAGGGAGAATTCACCTCTGTGCTAATAACTCCATGCAAACAGCTTCCCAGACACGTGTGACAGGCTGCACTCTGCTTCATTATTTAGTACCGTGCTGCTTGGGTGCCTGCTGCAGAAGGAAGCAACGTGTGAACCTGCATCCTGCGCAGAGCTGTCCTCCAGCCCGCGGTCTGCGAGGGCGGCTGACGGACAGCACCCTGCAGGAGAGCCGCGCGCCCGGCAGAGAGAGTGGAAGCAACTGCTTAACTGCTTGAAACTGAAGCTTTAAGGTTTGTTCCCCCCACTCAGCATGAGCTTTGCAACATGCCTTTTTATTCCCAGACAAAAAGCATCAACGACTGGGGCACATGAATTTCCAAATGTTCCAAAGGGATTCAAGTCTTGCCCCCACAACTCCAGATTCGACCCTCAGTAGGTCCAACCTGTATCACATGCCTGGCCTGGCCTCACCTGTTCCAGAGCTACTTTTCTCCACAAAATGCTGCACATCTGCGGCCTGCAGGTCATCAAGGAGGGAAGCAAATCACAATGCTGTAAAATGGGTCAGGAGACCTGCAAGCTTGGCAAATCTGGGACAGACTAATGCTGCAGTCACATGTTTGGAAATCAAGGCTCAGGCAAGAAAGGTATTAAGAGATAAGCAATCACAGTTTTTTTTTTTTTTTAAATAAAAGAATAATGTGAAGGTTAGAAAATAATCAAAGAAAACAGACCACTTCAAAGGAGAAAGTGTCGGACTGGCAGATGCTGCCACCTCTGCCACAGTTCAGCCGGGATCTGCTCTCTGAAATTCGAGCCTTGCTGAAACGACTGTGTGTCGCCTGCCATCTTCAGAGAGCGCCAAGCAGATGACCCCACCATCACTGCTGGCTACGGCCTCGGTTCTGCGTTCACTTCTGCGGTCCATCTGGGTCAGCTAATTCTGCATGGGCAAGCCCTTTCGCTTTTCCTCCATCCTGTGCATGCAACTACTCCAGGCAAAAAAGGGGATATTAAAATCTAAACAGGGTAACAAAAGAGCATATGTACATATCAAGAGGTAGGCTACGCACAGGCACCCTGTCCACCTCTGCAGTGCTAAGAATACTTAGATATCACATGCAAGTTGAATTCCAGATAAATTATCTACCTACTCCATCCTGAGCATCTATCCCATAAAAGAGGAACATGGGAAAATAAAAGCAGCGCAGGCAGAACTGGGGCCTTAAGAGATCAAAACCAGTTTCTGGCTCTGCCACAGAGCTCTGTTTTGAAACTGGGCAAGCCCTACACTCTATGCCTTTCTGCTTACCTGTGAAACTACAGGTTTGCAGGAGACACTCATTGCATTGCCGTAATAATCTTCAATGGCAGGCTGTGGAATGTGTAAATGTGAATACAGGTGACAGATAATCTTTGATGATCATGTTTTGCATGCAAAAGAGCTTTCCCAAGCCCTTGTTCTTTTGGCAAAAATTTTTACCTTTCCACTTGAATGGTAAAAAATAGCAAAAATAGTATAAGAAGTAGCGTAAATGTTAGTTCTCACTTTTGTTTTGATGTTTCGTAAGAACAAGCACAGTAGTTGAAAACAAAAATTTCTGAGTGGGTGTCTTTTTGGCCAGCATTAACAATCACAAAATCCTGAAAACATAACAATATTGGCTCCTTCTCATCTCACCTACCACGGCCTCTCCTCCCTTGCCTAACGAAAATCTGAGTTCAGTAGCAGCTTATTTCAAACATTTGGAGCAGAAGTCTCCAAAGTACAAACACTTAACCAGAGCACCAGCACCACCAGCCAGCTGAGTGCCTACGACTTTTGGAAGCCACCTCTCCTCAGGCACGGCCCTTCCTCCCTCACCCACCTGTCTCTGCACAAGATGCTGTGCTTGTGGCTCTCACAGCCCCTTGTCTGCCACCTCTGTGTTCATGTCAAAAGTGAATCTTCTGCCTCTTCCTATGCAATACCCTTCTACACCTGCTCCCTTCTTCCTCTTCTCCATTCCTCTTATTTTATATCCTGCCTTCACCCCTCCATCAGTTATTTCATAGCATATTTGTTGACTGATCTTCACACCTTTTTGTTGTGTTCTGTTTTCAGCTTTCATACCTCAATCAATATCAGATTGCATTTTTTCCCCCTCAACCTTTTTTTTTTTAAAAAATGATTTTTTCCCATACCAATCTCCTTTCCTCCTTGTACTTGTTTGCATTTGACCTACTTATGTGGAGCCGTATGTGTATTTTCACAATGACTGCCCTTCATACAGGATGTTGGATCAGATGTTCATAATTTCCCTTCTAGCTACAAAATAAATTTCCTTATTGCAATTGGATTTTGATTGCTTAGGAAAGGGATCTCATTTTTTAATTGCGAGTATTACATAGTTACTACACGTAAACAACAAATAAAACAAATTGACATTGTGCCTGTTGCCCTGTCTCATCCTCTGTCCCTCCCTACAAGAAAAACTCCCATTGACTTCAATAATCTGGATCCTGGCCTACTGCCAGTAACATTTTGAATACTTCTGGTCCAGAGCAAGAATACCATGAGCACAGCCTCCCTGGGGTTTCTGGCTGCTTCCACCACCAGCCAGGATGAGGAAGTCAAACAGCACACAAACACTAAAAACAGCAACAAAGTAAAAACCATGTAGAACTTTCTCAAACTGAAGACTTGGAGATTCTGAGGAGCAGGAAAAGAGGAGTTACAAAAAAGACCGGATATTTTCCTGACCTGTAACTATAAACTCCCAAGGCCACGTGAATTCCAAAAAAAAAAAAAAAAAAACCACAACCAAAACCCAAAGGCTGTAATATACAAAACCAAGCAGAGTTGTTTTTTTTTCCTGACCTCCAACTTGGATGAGAGAAGCACTAAATGCTACTGTCCAGATGGGACAGTGCTTTACATTCCCTCTGCACAAGCGAAAACGCCTGTACAAAGTGACAGGCAGCAATGAACTAGGTCTCGGTGTTCTCCCACATCCTGGTCAGACTGCAAGGAAGAGGCAATTCCGACGCAGCGTTTTGTCACCTCCCTTGCCAGGGCCTGGGTAAAAGCTGGAAGCGCAGAGGCCACTACTGAAATTCATGTGACAGCATTTAATATATGGCGATGTTTTGTTCACGTATCAGCTAGTTATTTTGCATTACCCTACTGTCCTTTTCCCCTTACCCCTCGCTTCTCCCAGTACGTGCTGGGACTGGCATTGCTATCTAACACAAGCTACAGAAACAATCTCTGAAGAGAAGCTGAGGTACTGTAAACAGGCATCTTTTCTGGCTTCACTCATCGTTCTAGTTGCAGCTCATAAGAGGGAAAAATACTTCCATCAAGACGGAACAAGTAAATCAGTTGCTTAATTACCTCCCCCCAACCCCGAAAGGTCTGAGGAGTTTCCATGTGTGCTCTCGCAGTACAGAAAACAAGAGCCTTCCGTCATCAGGGGAATGAAAGACGCCTCGCTGATTTATGTTCCACGTTTCCACTAGCTGATTACCTGGAAAGTGATTCATGCTTTCCCAGGAAGCACTTCTAGCATCACACTGCACTCATTTTCTCTGCTAACAGGTTAACTACTGTTCCCCTTTGCTCTCAGTAAGGGGCAAGGACACAACAACCAGGGCTCCCACTTTTAGCAGGGCACCATGGAAGCCAAGTTGCGAGGTGACAGGACAACGTCACGATCCCCTGCAAGGTGCCCCGCAGCACGCATGGGGCGAGCAGTTTTTGATTCCACCAACAGTTCCAGAAAGCCTCAAAACGTAGGTGATTGCCCTGAGATTAAAACCACAAGCTACAAGTTGCTCAAAGCTGTACCTCTATTTTTAAAACACTAAATATGGGACCATTCTTTGGTATGCCAGGAAATGCCAGTTCCTGAGATACCCTGAAAAGCGTCCCAGCAGAAAAGGAAGCAGCGGCACAATACAATGGAGAGCAGCCGTGGAAGCAACATCCTGCTGCTACATCCCCTGGACGCCCTCGGCACTCAGGCTGAGAAAAACAAAGCTGTTAAGCCTTCTCCTCAAATTCTTCGCTAGCCCAGGGGCCAGGTTAACCCCAGTAGAAATTCAGCAAAATGAGTAGCATCCCTTGGAGTCTCCAAACCAGCCAGAACCAGGGTAATACAGATCCAAACTGAGAAAAGAGAACAGACCATGGAAGAAAGTTTGGTTTCACCAAGGAATAGGGGACTAAGTGTCATTTGACATGGTGTAAATCCAAATACATCTATACTGACATTAATGTTCAAACTTTTTTATGTTGTATCTGTTTTAGAAGGTCCAAGCTAGATTCTTTCACTCTGAAGAAAGGTTTTCCTGAAAAGATAATTAGGTTTTCAATACCTTCACATCAAGTCATTGCTTTAAACACCTCTCTAGATCATGTTTCCCTTTAATTGAAAACACGAAGCTATAAAAAAATCAGGTACAAAACGTATTTCAAACTGACTTTGTTGTTTTTGTCTTTGAAAATGTCCATTTTTCAGCACAGAGAAGTCCCCCAAAATGCCCAAAAAAGCTGTAATTGGAGTGTAATTTTCAATTGGCTTCAATGTCACTGGCCCTTCAACACTCTCAGTGGTAACTTTTTCCAGGAACTACAGCTGTAAGTGACATGCAGCTGAAGTCTGAGTGAACATGGTAGTGAGGATTTCACCTTTATTAAGCAACATTTACCCTTAAGTACTTCACAGAATTTATTGACTGATGCCACAAACTCAAACTCTGCACTGACACGCAACCCAATCCTGGGGCAAAACTGGGTAACTCTTCTCCAGTGTCACCCAGTCTTATGGGAAACGGAACTGAAAAATATGCAGTACTTAGCAGAAACAAGTGAGAAAGGGGAAAATATCTGCTTGAATTCTAGCTGAGACATAGGAGGAAGCCCTACAACCTGAACAGGACCATAGCAATTGTTTAACCAAGGACTTCTCCCTCCAGGTGAAACAGGTACCTCGTGGAGCACCGAACGCCACGCTTCCATGCTAGAGCATCCGTTCAGTGCAGGCTCAAAAGCAGGTGTTTTATAACTACTAATGCCATTTTCCACTCTTCCCAAGCTCTGACTTTTCAACCATGCTTGGTGTCACAGGCTGAGATAACAGCACATCAAGAGATATTTGCAGACAAGCCCGGTGCATTAATCTCGCTCTGATGCCAAGCAAAACTACACTGGTGGCAGGCTCATGCTACAAAACAACCGGCTGCTCTGAAGACCCAACCAGCAGTCCTTGCCATGAGAGACAACCATCCAGCGGTGAGACAGTCTTGTGCTTCCCCCAACCCTCCTTGTGCTCCCTTCCTCAGCTCTCCCTGAACCGTGCTGAAGCCATGCATGGCACACGCCTCCCATCTCAACCCATCCGCCTCCATTCCCACAGATTTCCTGTCTGCCAGCCCGGAAAGCAGGACCTACAACCTGGTAAAAGCGAGCAGCACAGGCAACAGAGAAGCCTCACAGAAAAGGGCGGATGCATCTATAAGCTCGAATTACTTTCTCACTCAGCCCTCCCAAGATCCTTTCCAAAAGAAAAAAAAAAAAATTAGGCTGCCAAAAAGGCACTTCTGCTCCGCAAGACAGGCTCAGAGTGGGAAACCTGCCCCTAAAGCACCCTCTAGCGACACTTTGCCATAGAGCAGCAAAGCAGGCTTCAGCCAGCATCCCAGCTCTCCTCCTAGGATTTTCCTTTGGACAAAGGAAAAACTGCCACCAACAATAATGCAGACTCCTCTACTTCTCTCCCACCCCCACCCTGGCCTAGAGCATCCACACTTTAGGGCTGGAAGATTCTCAAATCTTAGAAGAAAAGCAACATATAGAGACTGCAGCCACAATATCAACTTCCTCCTGGAACGTGAATCCCGTCGTCACCCCCAGCACTAGAACCACTCCCAGCATCAGGGGAAGGGTCTGGAGAAAGCAAAAAGGGTGAGAGAAAGTAAGAAGTTGCCAAGCGAAACCACTTACGCACAGTGAGGCCGGCAGCATTTCCATCCTACCTTTGCTGTCGCCATATCAGACGTCTCCATGTTTTCTGCTTGGCCTACCAGTAAACAAGACCATTGAAGGAGGAGGGGGAGAAAAAGGGAGAGTCAAAACAAGGACAGTGAAGAGAAGATGAACTATTTGACAGGCGGATAAGAACAACAAGAAAATCACATAAGAGCTAGCCCCAAGTTTTCCCAGCTACCCCCAAACACGAAGGAAAAGCATATCAAGCTCATAGTCCCAGTTTCAATTCCTGATGGGAGTCTGGCACAAAATCCAAGTAACTTGCCAGCCCCCCAACTGCTCCCCCCCTGCTACCACCCAAAATTCTAGTAGGATGCTGAGGAACAGACAGTATCGTCCTCCCAGCTTTGAGTCAGAGCTTCTGCAGGGAGGCAAGCAACCTGTGTCTTCCTTGGGGATAAAAGGCCATGCTGCTCCCTCCCTCGCGCTCTATAGGAAGGGAGAGTGACACAGGGAACCCCCTGAACGGGTGCTTTAGAAATCAGGAGAGAGGAAGGCGGCGAGTGGGTCCTGGGCAGAGCAGTGGGTAAGGGAGGAGGGATCAGGCGTGAGGAGGGGGGAAGTGGGGAAGGAAGAGGCAGCTTCTGGAAGGAAAGCGTGAGAGGGGAACAGCCAGACAGGCGGAGAAGCAATGCTGCAAAAAATAAGCATCCCAGAGACAGACCATTTAAAGAGAGATTAACGTGTACAGAGAAAAACGCAAGGTGGAGGTTAGTCATCTGCACCCTACTGAGAACACTCACCTCAGAATAACACTCAGAAATTACTGGGCCTAAACTAGGAACTCTTTGGTGCACACCCTCAGCTCAGACTCTGAAAATATCAGATCATCCTCTAAGGTAAATCTGTCCCGGCGTCAAACGGCACCCGGAGCTGCCGAGGCCCTGCCCGGCTGCGGCCGGCCCCGATTGGCGGCGCAGGGTGACTTCACCCAGCCCCATTCATCACCCGGCTTCTCCCTCCCCGCTCCTGCAGGCTCCTCCTGGCCTGCTTCGCTACAGAACGAGCCTGGAGCCTATGAGCCAGCCAGGAGCCGCTGCACGCAACTGGTCAGAGCGCTCTGGCGCTGGCAAAGCAGACAGACGTGAGCAATCCTGGTTGGGAGGGAGGGAGGGAGAGGAAGGTTGGGAAAAAACACTGCAGAGCTCAGTCAAATTAAGAGCCTCTGAGGGCTAGAAACATCACTGCTTGAAAGTGCTTATTCATACAGCGGTGCAGCACGCTGTGCTCAGGCACACAGCCGGCACCACAGCATCGTACACAAAGACCAGGGGGCACCGGCAGATAATCTACCATGCGCTGAACAGCTTACACACGTTCAGGGGCAGCTACCTGCTTTCTGCAAAACTGTACTACTCATTTCCTTGCGCACAAGCTTAGGCACACACCCCATAAAGCAGTCCCTTTGGGTTTTATTAAATTAAATGTATTACATCCTACATTATATTAAATGTATATAAAAATACTGGTATATTCCTGGTGCATGTTTCTGTTGTGATGCATTCATATAGTCACCTGCTTGTTAAAAATCAAGGATGCCACACTTCCTTCACTTTTTTTATTCAGCACATTCAAATATACTGACCCCATTCTTATCAGGGACATAAACCCCATCTTATGAAAACACCTAGATCATCAGCCATGGGATGCAATAACATGGTTTTGAAAATCTGTTTTTAAGTATCAACACATTCAAGTCTGTCTCCATCCCAAGCATTACCGTGGGTATAACCCATCTTTAGCACACCTGTTCCAACACCACATATAAGTACCACCACCACCTGAATTAGTTACACTCACTGGGACAAGGACTGGAATCCTTGTTGCTCGGTGAGCACTAGATGGATTTCCAAATTACTCCTATGCTATAACAACGATAGCAGTCCTAAAAGTGTAACACATCCAGTGCAGAGGTACACAAACAAATGCACACGCTGCAGACAAACCTACTCTCCAACCCTTCTTTTAGAGGGCCACTGAAGTCTCTCAGTGGCAGTCTACTCACATGCATTCTGCTATGAAGTATTCACAGCAGCACAACAAAACAGCCAGCCTCATGAAGGACCTTCAGCAAATCCTTTTCTGCCAGAGAACCAGCAAAGCCCGACGTTGTGTTTCAGAAAAAGTAAATTTCCATGTTGCGCTCTCCTTACAGCAGCAGCTATATAACTCCAGAAGGGTGTAATAGCTCATGATCTTAACAGCAAACAGGAAATGTCTCCTGAGGAAGTCTACTTTTCAGAAGCAAACAACTCAGTATGACACACTCAGGGTCTGGGTAGGAATCCAAAACTCTACGAATAGCTACAGCAATAGTGTCACATTAGTTTGGGGCATGAGCTCGTAATTGCCTCATTAAAGACATCTTACAAACTGGATACCATTGCTTGTTATAAACACTACCGGCAAGTGTCACTGCCCAGCCAAACTGTCACACAGCCCTTAGGGCAGCTCCTGAACGGATACATCATGGTGGCTTTGCTGCTGCCCAAGAATCACCACAGTTCTAGCTTCATCCTAACCAAAGCAGACTCACCTCTGAAAGATCCAGTGATAACAGAACAATTTACTTATTCAAGTATCCACAAAATGGAAACAAAGGGCTTGGAAAACTCCAACATTAGCTCGCTATAAAACACGGGACCTGCAGGCACGGAGTCCAGCACGCCACCTGTGAGGCAGTACCACTTCAGCTATGGTTTGATTCTCCCATATAGCAAGAAAGGAAAGTCTGCAGAAGCTGGGGGCAGCAGTCAGAAACTGTGCCTCTGTGGAATGTGCAAGCAAGACAAAACCTGTTAGTGACAGGACTAGTGGGAGGGCAAACTAGAAGAAAAAATCAGCAAGTGTTAAGGGGAGAGAGAAAGAACAGCTACGAAGAATGCCAGAACATAAGGAAGATGCAGTTTAACTGTTATGCACCTTAGCGCATAGGTGTACAGATCCCCAGGAAAATGTACCAGATGGATAAATTCCTGAATCCTTCCTGAAGTCAGTGTCCTGCAGCCCTACAGCCTCTGCTGTCAGATGCAATCACAGCATCCGCAAGCTAGGGCACACCTCCATTTCCCAGGGAAAAAATCTCAGAAGGGACTATGTCTTTGCTGCAGCAGCTGGGAAGTCACGTGAGACTTCATTTCCAGAAATAAAATATGCATTTCACACTCCTGGCATCATGGGAGCTGTAGTCACACTATACAGAACAGAAAGTGCATGCAAGCCACTTCTTTCTATGCTATGAGTACAGTTTGCTTTGGCATGCAAATTATGTCTTAGGGTCTTGGAAGGGAGAGCAAGGCAGAAGAACATCACAGTAGAAGAGAGAACTTTAGCTATCCTGGAAGAGAAGAATGGAGAGAAGCTCCTCTATCAAGAGGTGAAAAGAAAGAATCATTCCCTGTAGAGACTTGGGAGGGGGAAGGATACTTTTTCATAAGGAGAAAGATGAGCAGCATCGGGAAGATGGAGAAACTGGGATGATTCAGATTGCTACTGCTTCTTTCTTGAGCAATATTATAAGGAAAGAGGGCTGGTGCTTTCACACAAAGTCTTTTGGATCTTTTTCCCTCCATTGTGTCATGTGTTTGAACTCTCAACCTTCCATTTACTTGAGATGATGCAATAACCTTTCCCACCCCCCAAAAAAGGCTCATTCACTGTGGAAAGGGGCAGGCTAACAACAGAACACTTCCTGACTCATGGCATATTTCATATGCCACAAAACCCCTCCTTGATTTGCATTTGTCAGGAAGTTAAAAGCCACCTTCTAAGTTTACCTTCTGTTGCAAGTAACCTGCAGCAACCAATGAAAAGGCAGCAAGAGTTCGTTATTTCGGGCAGAAATGCTACAGACTGATCATCTCCCTTTTCATTAAGTCAAGACATTCTGAAGTAACTCATTGCATGAAACATGCCATGCCCTAGCCAGGCACCTTAACAGGACAAGATTTCCACTCAGTATAATGCTGAACATCTGCTCTCTCAAAATCAGAGAACTTTAAGGTGTCTAACAGCTGAGACATTTTGGATCCTTTGTAACAAAAGAAAAAAAAATCTTTCAAGTACATTGAGCTAAATCTTTAAATAGGACATAAACTTGAGCCTTTGGGCTGGCACTGCTTTAAGGATGATCTATAGAGGCACACAGGTAGCACACTGGAGAACAAAGCCTTCTATACTGATCTGGACCCAGGGGGTTTCTAATGCAATATCCTCTCCTGGGTAACAAAATTAACCCTGGATGTTTCAGATAAAGAGGTGAGAAATGTCGTAGCAGGGACATGCACCACAATATTTTGGCTTTAAGAATGAAAACCTAGAGGAATGACTGCAGAGTCACAAGAGAAAAAGAAAGGTCCCAGATCCCTCTTATTTCCAAAACCTGAGATAGATTATCTGAGAAAGTAGTAGAGCAGTGGCTCAAGACTCAGGTTTTAAGACAAAAGCCTCCAGTCTGCAGACAGAGGCATCTCAGTCCTGCAGTAAAAGCCTCCCACAGCCCAAGCACACGCTCTCTTAGAGAGATCTTCCAGTAGCAGTGGCATCAGCAACAGGGTAGAACAAAGGATGACGGGTTGCAACTAGGAAAACAATACAGAGGATGACTTACCCCGCTGTCACGTACCACAAAAGTTACCCTTCATTTGGGAACCCAGCATAAAGATCGAGTTTGAGGGCACTGATGCATGGCGTGTGCTGCCCAGATAAAACAGCAGCCTGTGAGGCTTGCATAAGGAAGTCGGAGCATTTACATGTCCAAGCCTGAAGATTCTTTTCCACAGCAGAGAAATACCACTACCTTACAATGCCTGAAACTTCGGGAGACCTCTACCACTCAAGCAAGGCCCACGTTACATACAACCTGCCATTTAAACAAAATGAAAAGGTTAGGGAGGAGAGAGCATGTAACAGCATACTACAACTGAAGATCTGGGGTGGGGTACGTAACAGGGAAGGGAGAACAGTAGCAGAGAGGGCTTAAGGAAAAGTTTTAGGTCAAACTTGCAGGAGCACAGGAGAAAAGCAAAGGTCTAGCAGAGGGGCTCAAGGCTCAAGGACAGACCTTGGTTAGTACAGATTGCAACACCTGACCTTGTTACGATGCATGACGCGGTGGGGAGACACATGCTGCCATCTTATCACCGAAATGCACAACAAACGCTCTGCAAAGGCCAAGAAAGAAATGGATGGGAAGATAAACGAGGAAGGAGGAGAAGAAAGTAGAAATGCAGAGGTCACAGGGAGCACTCACACGGTTACAGTCATCTGCAGAAATAGGGAACTCTGTCCAAGTGCCAATGTGCTCCCCAGGAACCTGAGAAAGCGTCGCTTCAGCAGCAAGGGAGCGAAACGCTGTCGAGTCAAAAGATGGAATCCCAGCTTGTTTACACGCACACAGTAGTTTTGGGGAAAAAGCAGCACAGAGAGGTGACCTCAGAGTCCACCGTGGAAAGACGTAATGTCACCATTAAGATGGTTCTGGGATGGCTCTTCATGCTATTATTCTGTAGTTTGGTCCAAAGAGAAGGAGCAGTGGCCAGGCTGATGAGAAGGCAGAGCAATGGAGAAATCTCCAAAGAGATTTCTGCGCAAGAGGCACTGGTTTCCTTTCTCTGCTCTCAGATTTCTTCTATCACAGGCGATTCAATTTTAAAGGTACAGCTGCCTTCAAGGCTCTGCCGAGTTTGCTACTGCTATGGGATGCAAAAACCTGAGAGAATAAAGAAGGTTTCTCTATTGAAACAAAAAGAATTTGAGGTTAGAAAGTCAGAATGAAATTCTCATGTCCAGAATTAACCAGCTAGCGTTTCTCTTGAACTAGATTCTGTCCAGTCCCAGGTGGAAGTTAACACCACTTTTCCCATGGCTTCCAGAACTCCTGGATAAGAACTGGTTTGAACATCAGCAGTACTACCAGGTTTCTTCCCAGTGGAAAGCATGGGTGTTGAGCTCAGATGAGAGCCAGAGGTTGGCTTGCAGAGGCAGTATCCATAAAAGGATGCTCCAATCCCACCTAGTCCTCTACAAGGAGTTTTTCTGCCAGGACAGTCAGGACTCTGATCCACTGGTAAAAAGGAGCAGCTTGTGCAGCTCAGTCCAAACTGCATGATCACCTCAGGGGACCTGTACACTACCTGCCTGCCGATTAAGGTGCCCCCTTATCCCACCAAACCAGCACTGTTTAACTCTTCTTCCCACTGACACACAGATGAGCTCCTCATTGGTTCGAGTGCTCTGCTAACCAGAGGTGTAATCTCAAGGTGGAGAGAAAGCGTGTAAAAAGAGGCAGGTAAAATCCAAAGTCACAGGAACATCTCTCTGTAGGGTGCATAACACTTTACCTCTTCCCTATATTATACAGGTTTTTTGTGCACTGCATTTCCAAACATCTTATTTCCAAGATTCATGGAATGCAGCAAGAATCAAGTACATACCATCACCACAGAACTCCCAACCAGCCCCCGTGTCGTTTCTGCTTCTTTATCTGTATTACAACTCATTCTGAATGCATGGTATTTCCCCATTTAGACAGCCAACTATAAAGTGTAAAGATGCACATATTTTTCCAAGGTAAACACTGCAAATGCTTGCATATGCCAAAGATAAATAGCACTAAAAGCATGGAAGAGGCCATGATAAAGTGTTTACGTGCTGACTGTAAAGTTACAAAAAAGCCGATTTGTTCAGGGACACACAGAGCAATCTGTACAAGAGATACCAGCTATCTTAGAATGGGAGGATATTTCACCAAGTAAATCCAGAAGAACCTTAACTCCCAGTTCAGGTAAGTGCCCTTAGATTTTAGGGGAACTTTTCTGTCCCTACAGAAAAATACTCTGCACTGAGCGGTTTCAGAAACAGCTGATGACTGCACTGTAAAACAAGGGCCTGCAAAGGTCTCTAAGGGCACAAGCATATGCATTCAAGCTGAAAAAAAGCTGATCCCAGATCCCTCTGCAGCACTCGTAGCCTGCCAGAGTCTCAGGGGAAGCTGAGGCAGCAGCATTGCTGGTCAACAGCGCTTTCTCCTCCAGCTGCAGTCCAACGCTCAGGCAGCATGGTTAGCCTCCCTTCGTGCATTCAGCTTCCCAAAGCAATCACTCAGAAAGCCAGGGCTCTGAACAGCAACACCAGTCCTGATTTAGATGTACATTGTAGCCCCAGATTCTCTAAAAAAGAGGTGGGACGAGAACTAGAAAAATATAAAAAACTTTCTGCCCTTTGATATGTGCCAGTCCTGTCTACCAATTTACTGGCTCAGCAGATGGGTTTTAACCTGCTTATCCCTTCAGTACTTCCCCCCAGCAATTCACTTGAGCATTTACCTTCTTTTCTATACCTACGGCACATCGAACAAGTCGCTACAAATTAGGAGATTTTGCTCCATCTCCAAGTCTGTCAGGGAAAGCTTGAAAGTTTTGAGCTCTTAACAACAATGTACGCAGATTAAGGTTGTAGCAACCGAAGGGGCTAACACCCTGAGACACCCTTCTCACCCCACTGCTTGCGATTACAAACCACTCTACTAAGGACAGCAGAAGAGATGCTACGCACTTTTCAGACACTGCAATAAGTGGGTCAATCCGCTTGCTTGAACAGTCAACAGCAGCACAAGCTAAGACACTGTATGGTCCCCTCTTCCACTGGGATGTCCGTCTGTCATCACATTTTAGTTTTTCATTGATAAGAGAAACACAGGGCTTCATTTCCACCTCCCAGGCAGTGTTTTGAAGAGGGAAACACCCCCTTTCAGTCTGGGGCTTTTTGGCTCCAAAGCTTCTCCACAGAGAAGCTAAAGGACAAGTTCTGCTATCTGCTTTCTCCTGCACCATCTTGTCTATCAACTGCCTGTCTCTTGGCTTAGATTTAGAGCTCTGTGCAGCTAAAAATCATATTTTGCTTCCACTTAAATAACACATCAGGTCCCAGACTATGACCAGGGATCACAGATATTATTGTATGCAAACAGTACTAACAAGACAGATTCCAGCAACACGCTGCAAGCTAGATCTGCAACTACTCCACTTGGGGAAGAAAAAGGAAGATCTAGTTAGGTGTTTTCCCAGCTGTTTCCCTAAACATCCCCTTCCCTTCACAAGGAAAAATTATTGGGAAGAAGGGACCTGAAGAGCTGTACACTTTTTTTTTTTTTTAAATAACATCTTTGTTTTACTGCACTGCATTAATCAGTCGATCACACCACAAAATACAATGGAAGCAAGCAACAACATACTTTCAGATCTTTCCTTTGCAGCAGGAGTGCCAGGCATGCTCACAACAGGACTCACAGGCACGCTGTGCCTTCTGATGACATCTTGCTTAAAATGTTTCCTGCATAAAGGAAGGTGGCTTTCTCCGACAGTGAGTCAGAGCTACTGCCTGCATGGTGTTCTTTCTGCACTAACTTCTACCACCAGTTCATTTCTCCACATTAAAGAGATCACCGGTACAGTTAGAACTCCCATACCCATGTTTGGGTACGTGCAATATAACTGGAAGGACAAATATAGCTCCTAGATGCATCCCGGGCCACACCCCGGTTTAAGAAGGCATCCATACAACAAAAGGATTGCGTTCTGCGACTTCAGAACCTCGGGCCTATAGATTTAAAGTAAAAGGTTCTACAGCAGTCACTCCCTGCATAAACCTGGCCAAGTACTATCTGAATTTAGCAGCAGGTTCCCTCAAAAAGCATCGCTCCTCTGCATCTGTAAAAAGCCTAGCTCAGGCTGTGAGAGGCTACAATCAGTTAAGTCCTCTGAGACCCTCTGATGGCTGATTTTATAGCAGTATTGAAGTTTTAGTACTGCAACTAAGTTCACAAAGGCTCAGGCACAGTAAATGCTTTGTTGTAAGGTGAATCCATGCAAAGGGCTCAGCAGCTGACAGCACACTGCACAAACGCCTGCTGACAAGAGCCAAGGAGGCTCACGTACAGAACTGCAGGCCTGTGAAAGGAGAGTTAATAATCAAGCATCCCAGCCTCCTGCTGCCTTCTCTACCACTCCTCCACATGCCTCAAGCTAACAGCTGTAACAGTCTGAAAATCCCAGGGCTCCTGGAGACGCAGAGCTGATGGGGTGACCACTACTTAAGGTCTGCAAGTGAAATGCAGTTACACAATGAGCCCTCTGCTCTTGAGAACAGGAAAGATGACAGGATAAAGAGTCTGCCCAGTGTCTCAGATAAGGAAAGAGAGGGACATTAAAACGCCTCCTCTCCTCCTCCTCATGTTCCTGAGGATCACGAGCTAGCGACGCAGCCACATGAGGTCTGTCAGACCTCCTCTGCATTCAGGGAGATACGTAAGGCACATTGGGGCTTATCTAATGATAAAACACTAGTCCAGCAGAGACAGAACTGATCAGCAAACGGAGAAGCAAGATCCGAATCCTGCTTTGCCCTGCCGTTACATGTAGTATAAGGCCATGCCTTTTCTTGTGCAGTTACACTACTGATCCGCATGGAGGTTCTCACACTAAAAGCTCCATGTCAGAGCTAACTGCTTTTGGAAGGGAAACAGGCAGGTATCATTTTGCCATGACTGCTTGGGACAGAGGGCCAAATTTTAAGAATGGTTTCTTTTTGGTGATGGTGGGGACTCACACAATCTATTCTACTTATCTGCACAAAAACTATCCACTATATCAATCAAACTGCCTCTCACCAGTGGCAATCAGCTAATGCCCAGAGGCATGATAGTACATTACTACAGAAAGCATAAAATTACTCTGCTCTCAAGCTTGCCAATAGCTTTGAACTCTTCAAAGCTCCAGACTCCCATGCTGAGCAACAGCAAAGCACGAGCACAAGAAAGCCACTGAATCCTGCAAGGTCTCCTCCCCACCTCTGGCCCCAGTAATACAAACAGGAGAGGCATCCATCCTTCCACATCCCTCAGCCACAGAGAAGGGAAGCACAGGGACTATTGCCTTTGCTTTGAAATCACAAAGCACTCTGTTCAGTCTTCTTAAGATTAAAGAACAAGAATGGAAGAGAGTGAGTGGAGCACAGTTTTGATGAATCAAATCCAATACTGACTTTCTATGAAAAGAACACCCTTATCTCCACTGACAGAAGTCTGCCAAGGACTTTAGGAAAAGAGATGAGAGACTTTCTCCTGGACAGCTTACCCCTCTACAGAGCAGACCCACTGAGGTGGGATGCCAGGTGCAAAAGAAGATTCCCAGCTGGACACAAAGATGAAATTCATCTTATTCCAGCTGCTTGTTAGCAGCCTACCTTATCCAACAGAGCCAGCTCCAGGCAGACTCCGTAATTAACAACAGCCAATCTTCAAATGAAGGAACAATGCTGGCCTACGAGGAACAGGGAGGTGGTATTTCCATTCACAATAGTTCCATTGACAGCAGCAAATCTGGCAATCCAAGTGGAGGAGAGCTGCTCTTAAACTGTTCTTCCCGTCTTCTACAGCCAAGAATCAATGCTGGGGCTCAGGAAGCAGCAGCAACGAGGAGGTGAGGAGGAGGGGGTAAGACGCTAGCTCTCACCCTAAATATTAACCATCTTTCCCCTGTGACAAAGACGACTTGTGCCATTCTGGTTAAACTTCTCCGGAGTTAGTCCATTTAATGTTAAGTCCAACTGACTCAGCAGAGTTTAAGGGAAGCATGGATTTTGATCTAGCTCCACAGTTACTGCAAGAGCATCAGGGTTCTGATCTGGGACCCACCTGGAACTCATTAGCCTCTGAGCTCTTCTTCACAACAGGATCTTAGCACCACTTTTGAAAACCTTACTAAAGATCATGCTTGCATCCATCCCTGATGAATAAAAGCTACTCAGGTGTTTGACTAAAATTAGGGCCCTTATTATCAAGGAATCTAAATTCATTCCTTAACAGTCAATACTGTTGGGAAGAACAGTGAGCTCTTCATCCCAAATTTTACACTTGCAATAGAAACTGGCAGCCAGCTACTATTTAATCACCACCACTAAAGCCGCATCCACACCCTTCTTATTTTCCAGAAAGCTTTTCTCCTTAATAATACAGGGTGCCCTGCATCCCACTGCCCAGCTCAGCATACCTCAAGCGACAGAGCTGCCACACTGTTCCTTGCAGGAATCACCACATCCAGACACAAGTAGGTTTCGGATGTGGTCCCTGGGCTCTGTTAGCCTCTATCCTCCCCCCTTCAAGCAGGGACCCAGCATACATGGCCACATTCTGCTCTCAGCTCTGATCCCTCTAGCTTCAGCTGTGCCAAGCAATGGAAAAAAGCTGCAGTTCCAGGGAGAATAAAAGAAGTAGCTACCTTTGCTGTGCCTCCACTTGCAGGTAAATGGGCTCACAGTACGTTAATGCCAACTTCTCTTCACGTCAAGGGGAAAAAAGGACACAGGCTAGAAAGAAGCAGCATAAGCAAGTCCTGGGTACGCTACTACAATATGGAGTTTCTCCTGGCGTATGGAATTTCTTCTTAAACACCCCAAGGATATAATGTTGGCACAAGCATTTAAGTGTAACCTCCCTTCAGAACTTTACGGAACAGGCAAGATTTCTTCAACTTGTCTAATCTTTTTGTGAGCTCTCTTGTCAATTCTGATCCATTGTTTGAGAAACATTTATTAGTTATGCAAAGGAAAGCAATGGGAAAAACAAGCCCGCAGACCTGGAATTACCAGAATAAGATACTGCACAGGGGGCTAATTAAGCTTCAGTCAAGATGTAGGGCATAAGAAACCGAAATCATGAAATTAGCATTTCTTCCACTTTGCTATGACCACCGTAACCTGCCACCTACTTCTCTCCTCTCCATTCCATGTCCTGTTGCTTTCTATCCCTGTATTTTTCACACTCTTCACCTTATCAGTTTCTCTCCTCCTTGGACTGCGTATGAGGCTGAGGACTGATCTTCCCTCCAGTTCAGTAGCTTAATATTTACTCAATTAAAATTTTCTGCATCCTAAACCTGAGAGGTGCCTCAGCATCATGACAAAGAACACGCCCTTGGTTTAAGCAAAAGCAGGCTCATGACCTTACACTTCACCTAGATGAAAGCTCAAGACAATTCATACATAATCTTGTCTTGTTGCAATGACTATGTGCACATAAAATGACTTATGTGCACAGCTCACCCAAGTCTCTGGCTGTCTGCATCCCAACCTTATCCACTCTTTGAATTACTTTAAGTTAAGCTGCTACTGCAAGCACAATTATTTCGACACCTGTTCAGCTCTACCACTTATCTTCATACTCATGGTTGTGGTGTTTCAGCATCTGAGCAACCCACAGATATAATTCACCATCTCTTATCTGTTTTCCTGTGAGGTAAGAAAAGAATTCTCCTTATTTCATAGACAGCATCACGAAGTGATTCACCCAAACTCACCCAGGGAGTCAGAGACCAGGAAGCTGAGCCCTGAGTTCAGGCAAAACCCAACTTTTCTAGCCTGCCTCACTTCTCCCTTCTGTGGCTCTAGAAACACCTGCACAGCGCTTGCTTACCCTAAGACAAACTAAGATCTGTATAGGCTCCCTCTCAGCATAAACAACCAGGCATGATAGACACATGACAACTTACACAACTTTGCAGAAAGCAAGCTTTTTCCTCAGAGAAGATACACGCAAATGGCAGACCTGCTTCACTGCTGTGCTGCAGGACACCCTTTCAGGGTACGGGTTCTGGACCATGGCTGTACTTCACAATGCCACAGCCAACAGCAGAGCTCACGCCTCAAGGAACAGAACTGCTAGAGAGCACTGAGCGCATCTACCAGCAGAACAAAACTGAGTCTTCTCTGAAAGAGCCTGAGGGTTGGAGCACGATCCTCGGAAGTCCGTCGCTAAGCAGTTAACTCCATTAGCAGCGTTCCCTGGTATCACCTTTTACAGTAAGAGCACGCAGGCAGATCAGATCTTGGCTATGCCGTCCTCAGCTGTGTTCCTCTACACATTTTTTTTTAATCCCAGAGTCAACAAAGCAACTCAGCATCCCTTTGTGTTGGCTGAGGTAGCTTCTTTCAGCACTTTTCCAGACGTACTGAAGTGAGCACTTTGCTTGCTCACTGCTCTGATCCCTCCAGTACAGCACAGACTCCTTCTGCCTGCAAGGCCAGAGGCACCATGCCAAGAGAAGGTGCACCCTTCAGGATAAACCACATGATTTCTTGCTGTCCCCTCTTCTGCTCACCTCTTGTCACAACTTACAGGATTGCTGAAACCCTGGTTGGTTTTACTTGGAGCTTCTGTATGATAGTCAATGAAACAAGCAAACGGGACTGCCTGTAGGTCTTTACCACTGTAACAGTGTAAAGCTGTGGTTGCAGGACCCTTTGTTACTGGTCAGAAATACTACCACATAAGGGCTGTACTGAGGAGAAAGCACCTCCTCATTCATTTGTAAGAGCCTGGCAGCTTCAAGATGCTTCAGAAACAACCTTCAACTTTGCTAACAGGAATAGTTAATAGCAGGCTCTCAAAAGTTTCATTAGCCTAATTCACATCCAGCTTCACGTCTTACAGGAAGCTTGGAATGCATTTGACTACCTGAGATTTTTTTGGTCAAGTTTCATGAGCAAGAACCACTGCTATTCAAAGACAGACTGTACCAGTGAAGCCTGATACAATCACTCTGGCAAAGGAAAAATAGGTAAAGGCAATTTGCTTGCCTTCAATACGGGTCATTTTAGGATCAGTATCTTCCATGAAACCAAAACTGACTTGAAATTAAATCTAGACAGCAAGAATGTTGCAGGTCCCCTGATAACAGGGGTCAGCAGGCTCACCATCACCCTGGCTCTGCAGAAGTAGGTCTGAGACCTGAGTGCTCCAGCTAGAACACATCCCTTTCAGCCACTAAGATGCTCTCAGCACCAGTCTAAAGGCTGTTTTAGTCCACACATGAAACCTGCAGCACTTCCAAATTATTCCCTTCTTGCTATGCCCAGAAAACCCCCCTCTGAGTATTAATGAAGCCTAATCCCGTTTAACCTATGAAGTCCCAGATCAAATAGTATAACAGCATGCATTACACAGAGGAAGCCCAGGTATAATCTAAGTACCCATCTGCTTTGCTGTCAGATTCTTTATCACTCCCCACTAGTCAATTATGCCAGGCTCCACAGCACCACAGAGACTGATAATTGGAGTGAAACATATGGAGGAAAAGGTTAGCTGCAACTACCAAGTGTTAATTCAGAGCCAAACTCTGTTGGGATATTAATTAGCTCTTCAGGGTCAGGATGTTCTCTCAAGTGAGTCAATTCCTCAGATGCCTCCTCAGCTGTTACTCAGTTCTTACTCAATCCATTGGCCTTTGACATCACAGCAGGGAATCTGAGTTCAGTAAGAGTTTGCCCTACTACAGTCAGTCAGAAAGGCCTTTGACCTCAGACAGCTTGGGTGGAATAACTGAGTAACAGAGCTGAAACAAAGCTCTTCTCTCACTACACGAGGATAAGAGCACACAGAGCAGAAGCAGCCACATTCAGATGCTCCTCATAATTCACTACGCAGCAGCTGAAAGGAACCTGTTCTCAAATTCCAGCACATGCACTCTTGCCTGCTCACTGTGATCCACAGTCACAACATTAAGGAAAACGCAACAACTCCCCTCTGCAATGCAGTAACAAAAATTTCAGAAACCAAAGTCCAGATGAAACACCAGACACAAGGATGTTACTGTGAAAATAGGCCTGCAGGAGCTGGCTCAGGACAGAAAGGTGGAAGTAGCTCAGGGTTCATTGTTCACGCACAGCAGAAGAAAATGAAGCAGTTTCAGGCTCACAAGATGAACTACAAGATAGAGAAAAACTCTTAACCATACAGCCCTGGGCAAAGCAACAATAATAAATCACATAAAAATAAGCATTCATTTTTCAACAGCTTTTGTGCCACCACTGCAGTTCAAAGTAGTCATTAAACAACTCTAAGTACAAGAAACTCAAGCTTCTTCTCAAACTTCACAGCAGTTCTTACCAAGCTGCCAGAAATGAGCTCTAGATACCAGAGGACCGTTCCAACACATCACAAGTAAAATCCAACAGCCACTCTCAATATTGTACTTGCAAAAGTGAAATTTTGTATGTAATTCTGATCTTCAGCATTTTCAAGAATCAGAGCTGCTAATGACCAATACACAGGGGATTTGATGAAGCTTTCTACACCAGCTAAAGTTTCAGGGAATGAATTTGACAATGAGCCTGAGAACAAAATTCAGGCTAGTTCAGGGGCTGGATGCATTTGTCCCACTAGTTCTACTTTTAAGTACATAGAAAAATGCGTCTTCCTAAGACATTAATAAGACCAACTAAGTCATGCCTAAAATGTGACATTTCTTGTCAAATAACTCAGAAATAGAGGAAAAATAAACGAGGTCCCAATCAGCCTGGCCCATCAAATTTTACTGAGTGGTAAATTTTGGAATTCCAGGAATTCCCCCAGCTGAGCCATGAACAGACTTACCTGTCGTCACGCACGTGAGGGCTCAAGAAGCGGGATGAGTCATCATCGTGGCTGCTTTGCTGGCTGCTCTGCTGGCTGCTGCAATAGAAGACAGAAGCAATTAAAGCAGATTTCAGTAAGTCCCTGTCAAACACTCTGGTTTTAAAGCCAGAACAAGAAAAACACAAGCTTAATTCTTCATATGTTTCGGAGTGCAAAGAAAAACCAACATAAGGAAGTTCATATCTTATGTATGGCAGGCGTGACTGATTTGAAGCCTCTTAATCTCACTTCTTAACGCTTTCCTAAGAACTTTCAGAGATGCAGAAGTAACCTTGCACATTGTCTATCCAGCGTTTCATCACACCATCCCACAATGGTTTCATACAGCTTAACGTTCAACCACCAAACTGCTGTATGCTCATATACCCCCCACTTCCAGACAGCAGGGCAACACAGCAGTTAAAAGGAACTCACACTAAAGATGAAGTGGCCAGAAGCGGTCACCAAGTTTCTAGCGGAGAGTTGCATGCTGAGCCCACAAGATGTCACTCTTCCCCTTTAAATGGGTGGTTTGTGGGCGATTTTTTTTTTTTTTTTTTTAAATCATTGTATGATGTTGGCCTTATTCCCTTCTAGCAGCCTCCACCTGCTCCAGGGACACAAAGTTCCTGCTTGTCATTTCTACAGCTCCATGTTTCTTTGCAAGAGCTTTCCTTCTGAGCCCTCGACAGGTCTGATTCTGCCTTCGGCCTGCAGCACAAAGCAGATGTTCCTGGGCTAGCTGCAATCCGCATAGCCTGGGTACCTGGCCACGGAGCCATGGCAACACAGCTTCGGCACAAACTGCACAGTCCCACCTGGGACACCGGATGCGTTTGCCTGAGCACACAGACCATGCTCAAACGCTCCCCGTTCACTGTTGGTAGGACCTAAGCAGTTCAAATGAAACTAGTTCAAGTATACTCATGTATGCTCCGATCAAGGCTTTTACGGCAGCGTACGCATCTATATAATACATTGCACATCACATACTCATTGCCCGAAGGCACAGAAACAGTTTCAGAAAGGACCAAATTGTATATTTTCATTTTAAAAAGCAATAATCCTCAGGAAGACCTGCTTTTTGGGGAAACAGAACTAAAACACTAGTGAGATTTTTCTGTCAAGTCTACTTGTTAATTTCTATTCTGGTTTTTACTTTACCTGGGTCTTGACCTTCTTTTTACCACTATAAGGATCCTTTCTCCTGGAAAAAAAAACACTTGCTTCTGCTTTTCAAGAAACATTCTCTAGTTTCTCTTTTAATTTCAGCAATAATCTCCCCCTCTTCAGCTAACTTTATCCAAAAACCCCATAAACAATTTTTTCTTCTTCTTTAAACATACTGTTCTTGCATGAAGAAATTGTTACAACTCCTCTTATCTACATCTGCTTAGGCATTTCAACTCAACTACAGAAAGGACACCTGAAAATGGTAACAAATATATTGACTTCAATAAATTAAGTCCTGTGCAAAAAGGACTTTTCCCACCATAGAAATTAACACAGAAAACGTGAAAATGTTTAGAAGTTTATCTATAATTTTGTCTTCTTACTTCCCAGAAATGACAAAACACAACTAAGCAGACAGAACAGGAACCACACCCAGAAAGTATGTCAGTGGCAGATGAAAACTACATGCTCGGGTACTAAACAGCACTGCTTCAGCAAATCAGTATAATAAATGGCTCTAACAAGCCCCCACATTCTTTTTTTTTTTCTTTAACGTATTTAAACCCCTCAAATCCTTGTCTTCTTCCCCTCAGAGCAAAAGTATCCTTCTGATTAGTTTCAGAGTTCTTGGGAGACTGTTCATAAGTTTTAAGGTGAATATCACCACATCCTCTAACATGACCATTTTCCTTCTGTGTTCTAGAAAGGTGAGGGGGGAAGACCTCTCTCTCCTCTTTTGAGATTTTCTTTTTGCCAAAAAGGTTTGTATCTTCCTCTGAAAAAATGCCTATGAGTCTTGTTTTCATTTAATATTTTTCCCCATCATCTTTGATTTTGACCAACTTCTTTTCTGAGGTCTTCAGGACTTATTTGACATGGCCTTCCTGAAAGATAACAGCTCTTTCAAACCCACTTAGTATTTCAGAGATGTCACTGTCCACTATTTCTGCTACCTGTTCAAAATAGGAAGCAGAAAATTTATTTTCTTTATTGTTAAGGTAGAAAGGAGAATAGGCTGAAGCTTTCACAAGAAAAATTATTGATCGTTATCCGTAAAATCCTTGAGCAATACAGAAGTTGAACATATGAAAACACAAAGTTTGTGCAATATTCATAGCATTCAGCTGCAGATTTAAAATACGTGCATATGCACACACACACAAGTCTATATATGCATTTCCATGTGTATTGGGGCAGGGGGGCCACATGCACACAAAGCACCCTTTCAGTCCCACAAACAATACTTTCCTTGTTGCCCCATGGCACAGTATAGAGGTTTTTCCATCAGCGCCAGGCCAGGTAAACATTTCTGCACAAGCCTCTCACAGCAAGAGGGGAGAGATCTCATTTTCTGCTCCCGCACCACATACCTAGTCATTCTTTTTTTTATGTCTCATGGTAGAAAGGACAATCAGAGAACAAGAATCCTTTACTGGCGTCAAGCTACAAAGCAAGAGCTAGGTAAAAACAATATATCCTAAAATGGAAAGTAGACATCTTTCCTGTACTTCTGAGCTTAACTACAGCCAAGTGGACTACTTTGGACAGAGGGCAAGAGAAGCCACACTTTCACTCCTAATTCAAAGGAATTATCATTCTCTTGAAATAAAAACATGGCAGGGCCTATTTCTAGAACTACTTGTTTATTCATAAATAACCTCTCACAAAAACTCTGCCACTTTAATTTTGATTAAGCAGATATAGTGAAACTTACCAAAAGAGAATTCCCAATGTAACACAGCACAACTACAGCTCCTGCAAGACTGGGAATCCTATTTGAAAGTTTACTCTTAGATAGTTCTACAAGATGTACCTTAGACCTTTTCATGCTCACCCACCTGTCATTAAATGTCTTGTTCAGACAGTCCTGCAAATCCAGGTTTAAAATTTAATGGAATACAGATATCACAACACATTGCCCCCTTGTCACTAGTCAATGCTCAAGACAAGAAATTAAAGAAACTCAAATCAGGAGAGGGAAATCAGCTCTTCCTCCCTCTTGCCTATTTCACTGCAGCAATGTTTTGCACAGAGGCTTTCCACAGAAGTTTGTGAGCTCTTCAAAATCTTGAAATTATTGTGTGTGAATACTAGACAGTGCAGCTGTTAAATTCCCTAAAAAGTACAGAGCAGCTGAAGTACACAGCTTTTGTTTTATTACACTTTTCAGTCCATTGCAAGTTGACCTGTTTTTAAGATGATAGTGTTCCTTTGAGATAGTAGAACAACAAATTGCTACTGTTAGACTAGGTATAATTATAAGTAGATAGGAAAGGTATGATTTGCATTAAGAAGTAATACAGGAGAAGCTTTATGTACAGGCATTGCAATTTTATATCTACAGAGAAGGCTAAAAGCTAGTTAAAAGTCTCAGTGAATCAGCAAAACAGCTTCAGTAAATCAACAAAACAGCTTCTCATCTCATTCTGAGGCACTGCAGTGTTAAAACTAAAATTCGCACGAGGCTCAAGTCTTTGGGAACGCAGGCCCAGTGTGCCCCTCCGACTCCTAGAATTTTGAAGGAACCAAACATTAAGGCTTAAACCACGCTGCTGTTCTCAATTCCCGTGCAAACATCCAGACTCCGAACATTACTTACTCCTTTAGAGAGTGCTGAAGAGTTTTAAATACAGATTAACCATGCCTTTTAATGATTAGATCTTTGCAAGAGTCCACTTCCACTGCTCCTCCATCTCATTGCTGCCTCACGTTCCGCAAAGCAAACTCGGTTGCCTGAACAATTTCCCCTGGTAGTCCAAGTACACAAGAAATTGTTTTTCACTGAGGAACAGATGATGTTTCTGATGTCCTGGTGACAGGCAAAACCCCCACTTTGCTCAAATCCGGAGATAAAAACCAATTTTGCACTGCTCGCAAGATTTCTGTTTACTGAAGAAGAATAAGCTAGAGATTCCTCCCCTGCAAAACTGAGTCTTTAGTGTTTGAACAACAGTATCTTGATAGGTGTACAAACGAAGACAGATCCTCAAACATCTCCAAACATGTATTCAATACTGCATTTCTCTTATTTTCCTGAAACTCTCAGGTCAGTTCCTTTTTTCACCACCTCAAAAGACCCGACTGCTCTTTTACAGAAGAAAACATGCCCTTCCTAAGAAGGCTTGTTCCGTCACCTTTCCTTTCCAGCATCTGTAATCTGTTACAAGTGTTAAATACTTTTCATTGACTTCATGACCCACGTACACACACACAGATGAACACTCTCATGAGACAGTTGCACACAAAATATCACCTCTTCCAAATCTTGCCAAAAGTGAACTTGAACAGACTGTAGGTACTAAAAAAGAAAAAAATCCAAGTGCAAAGCTTACTGTAAAAATGCTCAGTACAATTCATTTCCCTGACCTTATGCCATTCAAGTTTAAATACTTAAACATTTTTCTCACACTTGGTCTCATGAAGTTTTAAATTACATTTTTGCACTATTCTTTTCCTCCTGTTTTNGAGATCTCATTTTACTCAGATTTCACTTTCTAAACGGTAAGGCAGAGCCAATGTCTTATTTTATGCATGAATGGGCTTTTAAAGCTAAGCAGATCTTCTACTAGAGACTATTTGTCTAGATCTCCCAGTTCAGACACTCATGTCAATGCTTGCACAATAGGAGTTTTCTGGGAATTCTGTACCCTCCAGATGTGTCTAGTAACTATTACTAAAAGTCTGGGTCACAGGCAAGAGTACGTGACTTTTTTTTTTCCTGTGTGGTCCCCAACTGCTTGCCCCTTACCAGCCCTGACCGAACTCTAATAGGTCTGCAACTTCAGCAATTCCACTTTTAAAGACATTCCTACAGCATTATCTGTTCCACCAATGCAAGGCAGAAACACACAGGCACACACACACACACACACACACATTGTTTTCACCACCCTTAAACATTGCTCTCATGGCACTCACACATTATTGCACAGGTGGAAAAGAGCATCCAGTCTGCCACACAAAATGGATGCCATTTATTACTTGTCCTTAAATTAGACGAAGTGCGATTTCTTAAAAGGAATTCAACTACCAATGCATAAACTCAGAGGCAACGAGAAATGGGTCCCAACTTGTGTTGTTTCGTAGCTTGAAGATCTGCAAATAGCTGTATCTGGTAAACGACCCCACTAAAAATTTGTGCTCCCTCTCCAACTCAGCATCTCATTTCTGACACAATACTTTGAAAAGGTGACAGAATACATCTCACTGTGCTTGTGTCCGCAGGTGCAAGTCTGGCAGATTTTTATTCAAAGGAAATTCTTTCAACACTGATGGATGACCAGGGTGAGCAAAGGAATGGGGAAGAAATGACTATCACGGAAGACCAAATCAACTCATGAGTTTTATGAACAATTGATTCTCCGAAGTCTGTGGTCTTCAGAAGGTTGTCAGCCACAGCTTATTCAGCAAATAATGTCAAAGAAAACTTTTCAAGTCTGAGCACAGATGAATGTTTTCTATTCATTTTGCTTAATTAAACCCTGTATCCATAGGCTTTGGGTTCAGTAGCAAGCATTTCAAAAAGGAAGAACAACAGGTAATTGACAGTTAGGTACACATCCTTTCTACAACTGCTTTCAGCAACCGAGACAACTGGTTCCGGAACAAAAAGCTAATATTTATGAAATATGATATTTCATATTTTCATCAAGATATGTTTGTGCAACTAACACATGCAGGTTATAAGCAACAAGACAGTGAACTTGCATCAAGGCTTCGGTTAAAATTTGCAAAGCTGCCTAGCCACATGAACAACTAAAGGCTTTTCTTGTTCCATCCTTGCAGCTGCAAGCACCATGATGTGAACCTACCTGCATTAAAGCACGTACCTCAAAATATCTCGCATGTCTGAAGAACAGCCACCAGAGAAAGTATAGCAGCAGTAATAACGCCTGCCTTGTGTTATGGTTACTTCCAAGCTGTCAAAGAAATCAAGTTTATTGTACCTTTTAAATAGGGTTTTTATTTATTTTAAACCAAAACTCTTAACTCACACTAAAAATTTTGTAATGAAAATGGAATATTTTAGACAGTGAATTTCATGATGCAAAGAACAGGCTTCATCTGAAAACTCTGGTAAGTGTTCTTTCCCATCTTTCCTTGGCAACATAGACATAGGACAATACTACCAGACATCACTAAACCACAAGCCTCGGGTGTGTTGGAAGAAAAGTTCCCTCCAACTTTTTCCCCACAGGGGAAGCTTGTCAGAGATGAAAATTTTATCTTTCACTTCATCCTCCTGCTCTGCTTATCCTTCCCAGAACGTAGCCCCCTTCTATTTCTCATGAGACAGCAGAAAGACCTCCCAGCCCCAGCTGCCTAACAGCAACTCAGTGCCCTTGGCAAATTAAATCCCTGTCGTCAGCAGCCCCGCGTTACTATGGCTGCAAGGGCTACAGAAGCGATGGTGCCGTTACAGATATCAGGGAACTGCGAGGTGGAGGGGAAGGAGAAAGGAGGATAAGGGTTATGAACAGGAAATTACCAAGCTAGGAAATCACCATCTGTTATTCTGACAGATAAGTCTCCCTCATCAAGAAGGGCCGTCCTTCAATAGACTTAAAGCTTCCATCCTGTGAATTCAAGTCAAAGCACCTGCAGTGATGGAGCTTTCCCACAGGTGCTGCAAGCTCCTACTCTCGGCATACAAGTGTCAAGTTGTCAGGGATAACGTCTGGTTATCACCGGAGGCTGCAAGCTAACACCTGGCTTTATCGAAAGGTAAGACTCATGTTCAGTGAACTCTACTTGCCGAACTGCTACCAAGCCCTACGGAGGCAGGTGGCACCACAACATCTATAAGGATCACAGCACCCATTCTGTTTATGCAACCCTGCTCTACTTAAGGACTTAGGAGTTTCTTAACAAAAAAAAATTATATATATATATATACAGGTGGCAAACACCTTGATTATATGAACTGAAGTTTAAGTGGGAATGCAGAGGTATGAGGAATATTTGTACCCAATCTCATGCAGTGCAATGAAGAATGGCAGAGCTAGAAGGAGAAATTTTAAGGGCTTTTTAAAAAAAATAAACTTAGACTCCAGATCGTGCAGGCTCTGTGTAACACTACCAGCACTTCCAAGAACCGAGGGGCACTTTCTATTTGAGGCCTTTATGTGTTTTTTTAACTCAGACTGATTGATAAAGCAAGGGGGTGTAGTAATGCTTACAGTCTAAACCCATTAGTAGAGAACAAGAAAATAATACATGAGCTGGGTCAGCCAAATCCCTACCAAAGAGTTGCATGTATCATCTAGACCACCACAATCAGTACTAATTGGCATTCTTTGAAACCACATTCAGAGCTGGAATGAGACAATCTGTAGCAGGGCTACCCTCTCTCCTTGCTGGAAAGGGCTACAAAGGGCAGGATGGGCACTTTTTCCTCTCACTGCAGCCATTTCACAAATGAAAACATCAGCCTTCACAGCTGTCTGGGCAAGCCCCTTCAGCAACATCACATTCAACAACGAGCAACAGCTTGAAACTCAAAACACAATCCAGTGAAGAACTGTGGTAGTGAACACAACGGATCGTTAAGTGCCACGGGCAAGCTCAGTGCTGCGTAGGACATGAAATTCAGATGGTCCCATGGTAGGTATTTGTTGACTAGGTAAGATCAACAGGAACCAAGTTCCTCGTTGTCTGCAAATCAGTTTTGATGCTCATATTAAACCACACAAATACTGAAAGACAAATATTTAAAAAATACAAACAACTGCATAAAAGCAGCAAAATTCAGCAAAAAAAAAAAAATCAGAGCTGTAAGATTCACTGGCACTTAGCACACATTGTCATCAACAAATGACAAAAACCTGCAAACAGTACATCAGTACTCCACATAGAGATGCATGCTGCAATTTAAAAAAATATATATCAGTTCACTGGAAGCACAAGTGAGGCTTCATTTGAACTTGCAGCTTCAAAAAGGAAAAAAGATTACATTAATAGCCAAGTTCCTGCTAAGCCATCATTCCTGTACTTTCACATTTCAGATTAAAAAAGATACCATGTCAGTGGAGGTTTGTGCTTATGGACTTTCCAAACCTACCAAAAGCAGAGAATATGGGTTGTTTTCTACGGATGCCTGTGTAGAAAACTTCGCCTGGTTTTGCTCTGAAGATGCTAGAGCATGGATACCAGCCAAATACCAACGAAGTATTCAAGTCCCAAATTCAATCCTCAGGATATTTGCACATTATTCACATTGCTTCTATTTTCTCCAGCAATCAAGTTGGTTTTTTTAATACAGTTTAAGAGATAAACAAGGAGAAACGTATTCCAAAAATCTGGACAGAGTATTGTGAAAATACTCTGCAAAAAAACTCCGCATCGGACATTCGTCCTCCCGGAAACCTCAATTAACCAACCCCACCTACAAGCAGAACATGAAACAACCCATCTGCCTCTTCCATTACGGAAGGCCTGTGGAACTGTCAGATCCCCACACCACTGAGGCTTCATCACGAATTTTACCAAAACTAAAAAGCCAAAGCGCACCGGCAGCCGCAATATGCGCACACGGCCATTCCCCGTGTTTCTCACAGAGCAGCCCCCCTTCCTCACGGCCTAAAACTGAAAGCTGGAAGTTTCTAAAAAAACAGAGAAACTGAGAACAGCAAAATTAGCAGAGTTACTCATTTCTGCAGCTTCTCAGCAATTACACGGCACGAAACGAACAAGTCTTGGTCCGCCAAACGACCAAGTCACGAGCAGCGCTGGGCTTCAACAGTTTCTCTTCCTCAAGTACTTTTTCCAGGGTTAGTAAATGCTGGCGCTGATGCTATCTGAAGCCAGCAGTCTTCCTGGAGGTCAGAATACAAGCACTATTTGCTTTCCACAGCATTTCCATGCTGTGAGAGGCTCCACAGCCATTACTCTTATAGCTTTTTGTATTTATTTTTCACATTTAGCAGTTATTTAGGGGAGGAGGAAAACCAGCACTAATCTCAGGCTTTCAGGACACGTTTTCCTCTACAAAATACCACAGTATTTTTCCTGGGTGTGGAAGGGAAAATGTGAACATCAATTTATTCCCAGAAACAGAGTAAATTTCAATTTTGGTGAATCAAAATACCTAAAACATCTTTATAAATAAATTTTTAGCACGAGTTCCAACCAATCAGCAGCTGTCACCTGATGTGTCTCACTAAGGTGACTAAGAGACTTTGTGAACTTTCTTTCCTTAAGGACAAAAATGGAAATTTTACTTCTTTCTGCCAGAAATGAATGGTTAACAGCCACACGGAGCTCACGACTGAACAGTCCTAGAAATTCACCCGCTTGTCATTCGTTTCCTACTATCAGATAAGTTGTGAAGATTTCTTCTGTAAAACCTCTATGGTTTTGTGTCTGGTAATTCAAGAGACCTCTGTCTCCTCGGCACATACCCCTTTGTCAGATGAGATGAAACTTTTAATAACACTTAATTTATATTTAACAGCTTCTGTTAGAGTCATTTGAGGACTTGGCAAGTCCTTTCCCTCTAGCTGAACCTCTCATTTAGGACTTAACTCCAGCAGAAGACCGAACTCCGTACATCCACCTTTAGAAGCATCAAGAGCTGCAGAACGGTCAACTCCACACTGATCCAGCAAAACCCGTAACATTTTTACATTCTTTGGAGCACCATTTTGTATTTAATAAACCATTCTGGATGCTGCTGCTGACAAATCTGGCTTTTAGACAAGCGTTTACAGAAAAATAAACCAGATCGTCTTGGGAAGCTGAGAGGAAAGGGAGCTCTGGGAAGGGACCGCAGGCATTGGGACACAACTTCCAGGACATCCCAAAAGAGAAAATTCAGCAAGGAAAAACAACAAGCAAAGGGTGATTCGAACCTCTTACCATCCTTGGCTTTCCAGCTTATTTCTTCCCACAGTAGGGAAGCACACTCAGATTACTACTAGCACAACCTTTGCCCAGCTTGAATAACTCATGGGAAACTGTTCAAGAACGGAAGATTTACTGTACCGCAACTATTACATGGGCACTGTTGTTGAGTACTCACACAAGAGTCAAAGTCAGGCAACAACAGTGCAGGGCCCACCTATTTACTCAGCTTCTGCCAATGAAAGGACGGACAGAACTGCAGTTCAATACCAATTTTAGGCCCAAAAGTAGAGCAGTCCTTTAAGCCCAAGTGATCTACTCTCAGCAGTTCTTGCCTGACGTATATTGAGAATCAAGTGCAGTTCCAGACATTACTAGAAAGGGTGGCTTTAAGTAAATAAAATAAAGCAGATACACACTTATACCCTCCACAGCAATAACGCACGTTCATTATACACACAGCAAAACGCTACCAGACTGCAGCTGGTAGCCTGGAAGGAAAGGCTCATCCTGCCTTAATCAAGTTCTGTGCTCCTGCGTGCAGGTAACTCCTGTTAAGTGGGTAGTAAATGACAGACAAGGACCATAGCTAAGAAGCTGTCTGCATCCCTTATGAAATCCTTCAGTTTATCAAATGACCACGTAAGTCCCCCAGAGCAAACTTGGAGCCTGGATCATCATGCTTTTGTACAAGCACAAGTTACAGGAAAACCCATACATCAGAAAAATGCCTTCTTCCTACTGTTTCATCTTGAAGAGAACTCAGTGTTGTAGGCAACAGAGGCTCTTACACACCCCCTCCCCTGTTTAATAAAAAGAAAATACTCCTTTACGCTCACTATCAACCACCTAAGAGCTTATAGAGAACCAGCAGGTAAACAATCATTAAAATTATCCAGGTTATTAAAAACTAACCAGTGTTATAAAAGATTTTATAGGCTGGAGTTTCTAGATAAAAAAGCAGCCAGCTTTCACCAGACCTGGAGCATTACAGACAGCCCTCCGAGTCCTAAAAGCATTTGTTTATTCACTTGGATGCTTACTGTATGCTAGCAGCCACAGAGCTATTGCTCTTGCTCAGGGGCGTGAGCAACACATGCATCTCTGGAATGAATCAGCTGGTGCACAGCTTGCTCTCAGCTACCAGCTCTCCTGGGAAAACCCTGCCAAGCAGACAGATATCTGGCCACGTAACAGGGTAAAGGTTACCGGACTCCAAAAAAAAAAAGTGCTTCACAACAATTCAATTCGAGGGAGCGATCAGAAGCAAACAGCATTCATTCTTCCACTGCAAAAGACATACTGGTGGCTGCCCGCTTTACCACGTGAAACTTCAGAACATGAGCTTGAGAAATCAGGTACTTGGCAACAAGCCTGTGCTACCAGAAGATGCACAGCACATTGACCACACCAGGAATCGCAGTTAGGACACTTGAATTAACCAGCTGGACAGTCTGAACATCAGTGCCGTATGCGGCTTGGTGGAAAAAACACTAGACAAAATGCTTCAGCCTTCACTGCACAGGAGCCATACAGTATTCTCTTTCCCTTAAATGAATAGCACAGTAAATGACACTTAGCATCTGTTACAAACTGCAACATCACAATAAAACGGCAGCAAGAAAGAGCTGGTGCTCTAGGTGACCAAGTCTTCAGCAGGGGAAGGTAGCTGGGCAGCATCAACCTGCTTCGCGCAAAGCCAGCCTCCTGCCCTGCTATTTTAGAGCAGCGTTCCACACACAACAGCCTTGGGGTACAGCAAGGTTTACACTGCAGCACTAGCAGCTACATCTTTCTAATTAATGCCACAAAATCCTTTAGGGTTCATCACTCTTCCTGTAACAAGCTCCCCACAGAGACTCTGCATTCTGTGTTGTTTATGCCCGCTGAGTTTTTGGAAGCCCAGTGACGATCTCTGCGTTCTCTGAGCCCAGAGGCTCAGCACACAGTGACCGGCAAACTATGCTTTTTTTCCTCTGGACTGGGAAAGGAAAAATTCCATTTGAAAACATTGTTATGCTTTCCACTGCAAAAGGAACAGATTTAGAGCCTGCTACATACGAAGAAAGAAGGTACCATGCTGGCTTTGGTATGCTAATGCCACCTAATCCATCAACTGCTTCAGCTTTTTTTCCAGTCACCACTTCAAAAACACAACCAAGGTTAAGGCAGAAGGGTCTTCAGAAAGATTAATAAGGAGACAGCTGTCAGCACAGCCACGGAAATATTAGGTGTATACAAATGTACAGTGGTTTTCTTTTTTTGTAAACATGTCTGTCTTGCCCTCTGTCTCTCATTCACTGCCAATAAACCCAAATTAAAATTCTTCAGCTGAAAAGCTGTTGTTGAAATTCAGAACTTAACCACAATTCTGATACTTCAGCATATGCCCCATGCATTATACTTCGCATGTTTTCTATGCTATAGCCTGAATCACTACCTACTTCACAAGTGAAAGCCAGTAATACTCCTGGACCAACAAATATTCTCAACACTAACTTTCTGAGAAAAGGATTGTCAAGTCCTTTCTGGCATGCATTTATTGCTGAAGCTTCCCTGAAACTTAATAAAATGATGGGTTGACCTCGCAAAAGGGATCTCGTGTGAGACCAGTTACCAAATACTCAGACTGGATATCAGAAGAAAGCTCTGTCCTATAAGTACTAGGGCAACAGAGTCAGTAAGACAACAAGGTAAGCTGGGTGCAGAAACAGTAAGACTCCAAGTTTGTCTTTTTTTTTTAATGCAAGTATGGTACAGACATTCAAGCATAAACATACACAAGCTGCAACAAAATAAAAATTAGTCAGCACTAAGCTAGCATGAAGATTTATAATGTACTAATTTCTCAGAGAAAGTGTCTTGTATTTTTTAGGTCCTTCATGAAAGGTACATTGTTCCACTCCGACACTAGAAGTGGAGTAAACGACACTGTATGATGTGGACACTGATTGTACCTGCACAGAGTCAGATAACGTACAGTTTTCTTCATATGGCTACACAATAACTCACTGGGCACTAGTTCTGCTGCGTTGACAAGCTCTTGAAGGTCTTTGAATTATTTGTCCTCTGTTTGTGAGCCAAAAATCTGAGTGACTTTCAAGTCTGGAAAGCAGCCAAGAATTGAACCCAGACATCCTGCTGCAGACCCATGTAACAGCCACAAAGCTGCCACGTCCGTCTTCTCCTCATTGTCCTAATGTCAGCAAGTGAACGAAGGACTTCAGAGAAAGTCTCAGGGGATTAAATATGAACACCACAAAAACAAACACTGGCAAAAGGTTTGGCATGGTCACTCCCTGTCCTGGTAATCCCACCAGAGATGTCACCCCCCGCTCTCCCAAGGGTCTCTGCAGGACACCTCAGTGAAGTTAGGCTCACCACCCATTCTTTAAGGGCAGTCTCCCTCACTCAGAGGCAAGTCCTTTTCACTGGATCTGCACTGTCTTTCAAAGGCACATGGAGGGCCACGAATGAGGACAGATCCTAGCACTGCTGTTTCTAACATGCCCACTGTTTGTGCATAGCAATTAGGTCACTTGGTCTGGCATCAGCAAGCCCAACCAACTACATTACCCATTCCAGCCACTAGGCGAGGACAAAGTTCCTGGGAGAACCCAACCAAAACCTCTAGGGGAACACCAGGCCCTACCCACTGTGGACAGGCTCTTTTGGAAGCCGGGAAGGGAGAGTGGCCAAACACATACCTGCTCTCACTGCACTCCTTCTTCTCTCTGACGCGCAGCCACTTCCGCAGAAGGAAGCGCTTGCGCCGTGGGGAGGCACTGGGTGTGGAGCAGTTGGACCAGGGAGTGTCCTCATCACTGGAGGGGGTGATTTCAATGGATGGGAGCTGCAGGTATTCCTTGCTGGAGGAAGGAGAATCCGGATACCTGCTGGCCTCCAGGCTCTGCTCCTGCACATTCTTCATCCGCCTCATCCTGAAGCGCTTCCTGCGCAGGGTGGGGGTGGACGAACTGGACCAGGCACGGCCGCCCTCCACCGCCTGCTGCTCTGGGACTTGCAGTGCAGGGAGCTGCAGGGCTTCTGTCATATTGGCAGCTGGCATCAGATGCCCTTTCTCCTTCTGCTCCCACCCCCTGGCACACTAGCTCTGATCTCAGTGTAAACCACACCACGAAACCACAACTCGCCTTTCTCCTCCCTCCCGCAGCCCAGTACTCGCCCCCCTCACACAGGAAATCCCAGGTCACTCAGGTGCTTTCGGTTAGCAAGCAGCAGGTGGGGAGGGGGTGCTGAGGAGACATGCCACAGGGAAAGCCAGTTTCAAGTTTCTTTTGTCCTTCCCCTCTCTGCAAAACAAGGTCCCTTCCCTGCCCGGTCTCCCACAGCAGCAGGTTAGCACCAGGACAAGGGCTGCTTGCAACAGCTTGGCTCGCTTTCAGTTCCTTCCGCCCCTCCTTTGCTTTCTCTCCTCTTTGCCTAGTGTTGGTTCAGGAAAAAACTCTCCTGGGGCTGTGCTGGGAAACTCAGCTGTGGTCTTCTCAAGAGATGAAGCAAGTACGGAGCGGCGTGGAGCTGCGAGGAGGTTAGAGAGAGACAAAGGAGGGAAGAAACGATACTACATAAAATCAGGAGAAAGAGGAGGAGCAGCAGCATGTTCTTTTTCTGTAGAGGATAAGACACGTGCAGGCAGCTGCTCCAAGTGTAACTGCCCTCTTAATCCCAAGAGACGCGGTTTATATTACTGAATATCCTGCTGCTGCAAATCAACCGAATGACAAGGGTAGAGGGGATAACAACTTTCTGCAGAAGCCAATTGGACAGGCTTTCCCCTTGTCCCACCTTCCTGCTGGACAGCCCACCCTGCGCGGGGAGGGAACAAGCAAACTTGGACTTTCAGCCTTCTTTCAAGGCTAGGATTTTTTTCTGTCCCCACTGACTGCTCACAGAAAGGGCAGAGAAGGAGAGGGACTGAGGAAAAGCTCAAAAGGCAGCAGCAGCAGCAGGTGGCACCAGAACTGGGAGGCTGGCTGGTGTTTCAGCTCAGGCTCATGTGAGTGAAAGCTGATAAAAGGGAGTTCTTGGAGGGCAACGCTGCTTCCAAAATGGCACAGTGGGTGATGAATGGTCTCAGGTCCAGGAACCAACAAAGACACCACAAAGACAGTTAAACGTGCAGGACAGATTTTAGACCAGGATAAATACGCATGCGACATGGAAGATTCCCAGGCACTGAACATTCTAAGGAGGCTCTACCAAGGGTCATGCATCGGGAGGAACAGTTTCAGGACCAGCCTCGCAAAATTCTGGTGCTTCTCCACCAAGATCGCCTGTATTTTCAAAAGCTCCTGGAAGAAACTGCATTAAGGTGTATTTTCAGGTGGAAGTGACACACAAATTCTTTAAGAAAGTAACTAGAATCCAGCTGTGTGAAATTTAAGTGTGCTGTCTCAAAAAAAACATTTAAAACAATCTGACATAGCTTTAGTTTTCATTGTTCAGCAGCCGGAACATTTAAAAATACTAATTTCAGGTTAGAAAATACTTCTGTTGACCCAAATCAAAGTATTTTGTTTTGCATAGGCTGCCTCAAAGCTTTGTTTGAAAATAAAGCTCACAAGAACTCTGAACATCAGCAACTGTGGAATCTACGACATATATAACTGAACATAGCACAAAGATTTTACAGTCGGGGGGGGGAGAAAAAGTGTTTCAATTTTTTATTTTTTAAACCCCAAATGCTAGATCCTGTTTTGCTGTACTTTTGCTTGAGCAAAAACTTCAATTTCTGGAGCTCCTGCCACCTTGGTATCTAAGCACCAGGCACACAAACAGCTTCCACAAACACTCAAATGACAGAAGTCAAATAAAACAGTTAAATCTGAGAAACAAAGCTACAGAATAGACAAAGCCAAGATTTATTTTTTGAAGACCTGTACAAGGAGAGATGCATTCTCTTTTCCTCTCAAGAGCTGATTCCATATTGCAGAGGAGGAAAACGTGAAACCTGGACTTGAGTGCTTCAGCCACCTGGTGCCACCTCACATTCAGAAGCCACCTGTACATGACATCATTGGCCACCTGTTAACTCACAGAAAACTCGCTTTCAGCTTCCTCCTCAGGCATCTGTGATTCAAAGCCACACAATATCATTCCTAAATCTTAACCAAAAGCACTTGCAACTGTGGGGAGGGACTTTTCTGCTTCATTTTTTAGAAAAGATAGCAAGAACAGAAAAAGTTAATTCCCCTTAAATCTCCCCCCCAACCACAAAAGGAGCTTCCATCCTTTTCTACTGTATTGCAACAAATGGATTAGTAGCCCTTTGAGGCTATCAGAAAGAAGTTTTGTTCCATATATTGAGCTCGATTTCCTGTGGAATATTTTATCCACTATGTAAGATTTTGCTGCTTATTGGCACTTATTTCAGCAATTAACAGGGTCAAAAAGCTGGCATGTTTGCATGCTTTCTTGCTTTAGTAACAAATTGCACAGTGCATACTGCAGACCCTCAAAATCCCCACAGACGTTATCTAACAAGACTCACCCTATATTGCTCTGGGCAACAGCAGCATTTGGAACTTTCTTTGCCAAGACGCGACTGGCCCTTTCACCAGTCCGCTTTTTGTTGCCATGGCCATGCCAGGACAGCTGCTTCATCCTCAGCCTCACTGAACATGACTGGAATTCACTTCAGCAAGACAGGGGATCCTTCCCCAGCCCACCTCCAATAATTCTCTCCAGCTGTGCCACTGGGATCCTCCTGGTTGGGACAGGGTACACACACACACACACAGGGACTAGCCCTTTAATTCCAAGTACTTCACTGATTACTAAGCAACACTTATTTGTGCTCAAACATTCTCAGGACATTTTTATTTTGGAGAGAGGATGCTGACCACCTGTCCACTCCTCCTAGAAAAAAAAAACAGAAGCTATGTAATAGGAGAGACCACTCAAACACCTGACCCAGAGTGAAAAATACCACCCACAATCAAGTACTATTTCTGTGCAGCTCACAATGACAGCACGATTTGACTGCTTCCATGAGAGCCTCTGTCACCAGATTCTTGCTGAAGGAGTGCTCCTGTCAGGACAGTTTCAGTGTAGCAGCAAATTAGTTGTCAATACTACAGCCTGACCAAGAACCTTCTGGCGTACCGCCCATCTCCTCCTCAAGCGTTCCGGACACGTTTCTGGTGTCCTTAGAACAGGACTGATAAGATGAATAAAACAAAGAAAGAAAAATCCCCTGAAAAACTAAACATCTCTTCCCTGAATTAAGAACATGAACTAATGCCTGCCCGGATTCTTCAGCAGCCCTTTCCATGACAGCTTTCCCACGTGCTTATGACAACAAAATGTGACCCCTAGTAGATGAATACAGAGTACAAGATGGCACTGAAACACTAAGAAAGCAATTTATGAATTAAAGGCACTTTTTTTTAATACAGAAAATACATGTAACATTCAAGAGACTAACAAGTTCATTCACATGCAAGAATCTGACTACAGAAGCTCTTTCAGGTCAGGTGGGAAAACCACTGCATATACAGACTTGTAAAAATTCACCAAACCTTATCTTTCTAAACTCCTTTTCCTCCAGTTCAACAGCATGTTTAACTTCAGTATTTTTCCCTTCTGTGCACACAGAAGAGAATGGAGGCTTCTCCACCAGAAACCTGCCATACCTACAACAAAGCAGCCTCTACAAGGCCAAAACTGCTTTTCAAATTCCAGAGCCTGCGTGTTTTTCTCTTTTTTTCATGTGAAAATTGTGGAGTAGTTTTCTCAGTCTAAATGAAAAACAAATACATTTATCTACATTCGCTTTTCCATTCAAACGGCTTTCTGCAAGAACAGTCGTGTTTGGAACACATCCTTTGCACGTTACATCAGCACGAGGCATACTACGATCCGACACGACAAACTTGTGGATACATGCAAGCAGCATGCACTGGCTGCCCATTCTTGACTTGTGCCTTACAAATCTGTCCCTTTAAATCACAAAGCACCAACCAGCAGTTGCTCCATTTGAACATACACAGTCAATTTTATTTTGGATATGTGATACTAGATACCTGCATGTGTTGTTCTCTGAAACCCAGGGACTACGTTACAAGACAGACGCCACAAATTTCACAGGCTGCAGGGTGAGAAATACCAGTAAAAGGCTGATAACAGTATCACAAAGCGAGATGCAGGCACTCTTGTAGTCCACACAACGACCCAGTTCAGAAAGATCTTGCACATTGTCTAACGACCACAAATCCTAAATACCTGGCCTAAGGACCTTCTCTGCACCTCTTCCTTCATTTCCCAAAAACATGCTGTGGAAGAAGATAAACGCGGCTTTACCCCAGAGGACCAGGATGTCCCTTTCATGCCACTTGGCCAAAGAACAGAACAGCTATAATCACAGCTTGACCAAAGATAATAGAATTGCTTTCAACCAAGTCTCCCATTTGGTGAAAAATCAGCTTTTGATAAATTGCATAAACTGCACTGGCCCAAGACCTCCTTGTGTCTGTCATTTCAGTCAGGAATCGAGCAGGTCGATAAGGCAAGGAAGCCAGTCTGCTACACTGGCCACAGTGAGATGAAAGCCATCGCGTCCAATCTGGGATGACACAAGCTCTGCCACCAGACAGCAATGTCATCATATTGTCGCTGCTGCCTGGACTACTTCCCACCAGCGACTTCACATTTTACTAGTCCTTACCCTGCAACAGGGCTTTGTCTCATTGCGCCTACATCCACTGTTACCACACCTAAAACCTTAGTTGCGTTGTATCCAGTCTCCTAAGAGAATCAAAAGTACAGAACTTGTGGAGGTGTTTTATTACTTTACATATTGCTTGCTGGCCATTTTATTAATACTTGCAGGGGCTGGAAGAGGGCTTAAGCCCAACAGGCTTTCTGGTTAAAGGTTAGTCTGTATCTATTGTATCTTGCCTCCCAAAAGAAGTAATTCTCACATCAGCAAGAACCCTGAAATACTCCAACCTGTGAATTATTGCTAACAGTATCACAGAGAAGTCAGGGCATTCAAATTTTGGCCTCACACACAGCAGCAAACCCCAGATTCTTCAGTCACCATCCAGAACTCCAGCAACTGCTGCTCATGGCTCAAACACAGCACATCACCTATTATTTCCAGCATCAGGGCAACTCTTTTACAGTTAATTTCTTCAGATAGTGCTTATCCTCCAAATTAAAGGGGATGGTTGAGCCAAAGATCAGCAACCAAAACAGATGAAATGCGCATCATCACTGCAATAATTCATCAGAACATGGCAACAGGGCAAAGGTTCCAGGACCTCTTCCTCAATTTTCTTTACCATTTACAGCTGACGTGGATTATCATTTTGCAGTGCCTACTTACACTGCTCGAGACAATACCACATGAGCATCACAAAAGGAAACTTTTCTCCTCAAATCCAGTGGACCAGATCTAGAGTAGATTAAATTCGGTCCCTCACAAAACACAGGGTGACCTCTTAGAATTAGCTTCCATAGGAGCTTGGCATTTTTGCTACGCATGAAGGAAGCAAGGGGACTCTATCCGAATTCCTTGGATTTCCTCTCCCTGTAACAGTACTTTCCTAATGGGTCACAGCTCACGACACACACCATTAATCACAGAACAAGCTTGCGAGTACAGAAGGTCTCTGAACAGTGCATTCTTTCCTATTCAGCTAAAATACCTGCTTCACTCGCTCAGGTCAGTCAAGTTTGCTGTATTTAACCCAGACCTGCACAAAAAGAAACATGCACACCAGCTCAAGGACCCCAGGCATACTGAAAAACTTCACACCGTTTGGGAAGACAAAACAGTGCCTAGACAGATGCGACAAACCCTCCCAGCCCTCATTAAAAATATGAACATACCTAAACTTTATTTTCCCCCAAAAGAACAAAACTGCATTTGAATAAATCCTTGCTTGCCTCTGCTAAACCACATGCATGCAGCACCAGAGGTCCCAGTTCCAAAGCACACCCCCTACCAAGGGCTCAGCACAGCAGCAGGCAGACTTCAGCATGCAAGCAGCCCAGCCAACACTCAAACACAAGCAACAGAAGTTAAACTACCAGCTGAAAGCAGGGGTGAACAGAAATACATTCAGCTAATCAGCATGTTACATTGCTCACTGGAGGATGAGCCTTCTCCCCAGCTTACACAGAGCTTCACCTGGATATCGCAGTGTAAACATCTACCCTCAGAAAAAAATCACGTTTTGCTTTTTGTGACACTTTCATGAAATAGTTTCAGTATGAACTTAACTCCTTCCCCTCTTCTGTTTTAGCCACCAAAATTAGACAAGTGGCTTAAGCTCAAGCATGATGCTCTTGGAATTTTTACCACTTGTGGTTTTTGGACAAATACCTAAAATAGCCCCTTCCCTCTGATGCTACCAATCAGCGCCCAGCAGAGCGTTCTGGAGGAAAGCACGTTATCGGGATGAAAGCCTGAAGAAACTCCCACAGGTAACAGCCTCTGACAGAGCAAGCACCACAGTCACAGACCTCAAAGTGCAAGGTGTTAATAGTCAAAAGTAGAAAAAAATTCACTGTTCATCAGGAACAGGGCCAACCAAAATACAAACAGTGAAGTTTCAGTATTTGCTTCTGTTCTGCAGCTGTGCAAAACTAAAGCGTTTTCAGACAAAACCCAAAAAGAAAAACGTCGTCATTACAGAATACCCAGCAGTCCAGCGACCAAGACTCTCACAAGGTCATTCTTCTTCTGATTCAAGAATTATGCAACTACTTATACAAAGAGCAGTGAGTCCAGAAGAGGACAGCTTTACCTAATCAGAAGAACTCAGACTCGAATCTCAGACTCTAAGGTACACGAAGTGCCCTTCCTGTAAGCAGAGGTTACATAGGTCTGCTTTGCACCTGGGCCTCTGTCATAACTCAAAGGAAAACCCCGAGTGCTTTAGCAAGAACCACATGTCCTTTCTGGGATGGCCTGACTCCAACAAGAATTTCTGCCTGGCTATGAGTAGTGATTCCCAAGCTCAGGGCTTGCAGTACAGACTGTTTGCAAGACTTTCTGACACAGGAAATACAGGGATCAAACTGATTCTAGAGAGAGTAAATGACATGCTGCCCGCAACTCCTTACTTTGTACCAGCAGCACGGTTGGAAGTGGAACACAGATATTTCTGCTCTTATGGCAATGAAAAACAATCTTAAAACACAACTGTCTAGTCTTTCCCTTCTGGAAGGGAAAGAAGCAGAACATCACTTTGCCCTAGAAAAATACTGAGAAAAGGAATGCCCGCAGAAAAAAAGATTTGAGTCTTGTTCTGTACAAGGCCAAATGGAAACCTCCAAAAACTAGCCCTGAACTCCCTCCCAATGGCCACTGAATGGCAGTAGAACAGAAAAGATTTTCTCTGACTAGTATACTCATTTTATAAAAAGTATATAGAGATTGCTTCACAAATACCATCCCTGTCCATCATCTCAATTACCCACTTGAGCAGCAAGGCTGCTAGAGCCCGTTTCCTCAATTATAGAAATGCCTGAGGAGAACTGTCATTTCTCCTCAAGATCGTTGGAACAGAGCTATTTGGGCACTACTTCACACACAACTGAAAAATGTCTCCTCCAGCTGACTTTGCCATTCACACTTAGAACCCTGCACTTGCTGTTACAGAAACAAAACAAGTCCAGTCCCCCCTCAACACCAATCAACACATATGTAGCATACAACGCAGATACAAGCATCTCTCCACTTGGGATTACATGCCATAAACATCTTTGATGCAAGGAATATGTATGACTACAAAATTTATACCCATGTTTCTTGCTTGCATAACAGAACACAAGACCGTACATGTACCACTATCTGCAGCATCCGTAGGTAGAGGTTATTTATAGCAAATGAGTACGGAAGAGTTCTACATGGGGATCAAAAGCACTGTCATGTGCAAAGAATGTCACCAAGGAGATGCCACATTTACCAGGCATAAGCAGAATACTCTGAATATGCCTCTCAGGCATAAGTTTTACCAGAGTATGCATGTGCAGGTGTGAAACAACTGATAAACGCCTCTGCAACACGCTCACGGGAATGGAGCAGATTCCGTATCTCTTGGAAACAGTCATTACAAATAGTGTGGAGACAGGACAGATGCCACCCTTCTACAGTTGCATCTTCTCAGCAGCATTTTTGTTACTACATTTTCAGTTGCTAAGGTTAGTGATACCTTTGCTGCAACCAAGTAGGTTACTGTGGCGGTTTAACTGGGCAGGCAGCTAAGCGCTGAAGTTGTCCCAGCCAAACCCAGGACAGCTACACTACTAATTTAAGTTGGAAATAAGCTAGTCTTTACATACACATGCACAGAATTTCAAATGCCACAGAGTCTCTTGCTGACCTAGTTCCAAACAACTGCTGAGGATCATCAGTCTGTTACGGTCATCTTTTAGTGAAACAGCTTATAGCTGCCAGGTTACATCCTAATTGCCAGAAATCTGCTTCCCTATCTTCCCTCCAAATTATCATGCGGTTACACTCTTATAAGACACTCAGGAAAAGCAAGGTCTCAGACTCAGCAGAGGCACTCAGTCAAGGTCAGATCCAAGTACTCTGGGGGGAAGCTTACACTAACAATGCCCAGACTGTGCTCTGTTTCATCTGTCCCCAGGGCTTCAAACACCAGCAATCAAACTGAGCAAAGTTTTCTTCCTCTTTCATTTGCCTTTCAATATGAAAGTAGCAACAGGATTAAACAGGTGATACTTCTTCAGCTGTCTGGGTTTAAGCAATGTTGAACAATCATAATTCTTATGTTCCTACACGGATATCTTCCCCAGCAAGCACCTTACATTTGAGAACACAGAGGGAAGGGTTTGCACCACACACACATTTTACACCCTGTAAATAGTCTCAGCAGTTTTCACAGGACTGACTGCAACCAGTCTAACAGTCTCCAGTAAGCTGAACTATCTGAAAAAGCTTTTTTTCCCCCTCCCTGAATGCCAGGGAGATGAGGCATGGGCTAGTTAGGATTGTTGCTGAGATTGGGTATCAGGGTTCCAGGGATACAATCCTACTTCTCTCATTTGTCCTTCAGCGAAAGTCATTTCACATTTTGTCTCAATTTCCTTGCAGTTAAAATTGAGATTAAGATAGCTACCTGATGCGTTAAAACTGCACCAGTTTAATTTAAGAAAGTATATAAATCACTTTGCCATCTTCAAGACAGTCAAAACATTCAGTCCAGGAGACTTGAGTTTATCTGAGCCAACAGAGCTGAAGACTCCATGTCCTGCCACAAACGAGCAATTGCAGTTCAGATCAAGGATTCTTTTCAAGGTAGTGAATAGAAAAAACAGGTTTTTTTCTTTCCTGATGGTAGCTAAAGCATGCATTGAAATCTGGCTACTCGTGAGCTAGGACATTTGTTTTGGTGAAAATGAAGAATAAGTATTATAAATCCTACTATTATTTATTCCTTACGAAATTTGGACAAGGGATTGCACTATTTGCTGAACTATAGTTCAGTTAATATCTCCAGTTGAATTATTACAGGTTATGGTGATTCTTCTCCTACCACATCTGAACTATAACTCAGAAGCTGTGAATGACAGGTAAATATGCTCAAATTAAACATCATGCAGACTACTTTGAAAATGCACCCTCTGCTTTGTTCACAGCTCCTACCAAATTTCATAACCACTGGCACTTGCTTACTATGATCTTCAGTCATGGGTGAGTTACAAAATGGAAGCACATGAATCTATATTTAAAGTCCTTCTTAAACCAAGGGCCAAGAAAAACGCAATGTGATACTATGGCATGGAATACTTGCTACATGAACAAAAACAGCCTAAAAAATAAAAGCTAACTATACCTAACAGTACATAAAATTACAAGCTACTTGCTAAAGGGGCTACCCACTTTTTCCTTCATCTCCCTAAACAAGGCTTTATGAGCCATCTAATTAAATTTAAAAAGACAGCATGTTAAATTCACATTACAGGTCTGCTTTGCTGATCATCTGAACAGTGGAGCATCCACAACAAATCACTTATTCGCCCTCAGGTTTCTTAACGTGTCATGAATCCCTGAAACAACATGCATTTTACTCTTGGGCCAGGTTCCTACTCCTGCCTGCTGATGTCCACAGCCCATGAGATTCTCTTAAACCCAAGTATGGCAGTAACACAACACAGCTGCTCAGGGAACCTGTACCTACAGGGCCCTGCTGCTCTCTAGTGGCTAAAAAGCTGCAGGCAGTGCAAGAGACTAGCTTCAACTACAGCCAGCATGGAAGAGTCTGCTTTTGAAATGGTTCCTCGCCTCAGTATTTCCTGTGCCCACACAGTATCTCAATCAACACAACACTGAAATTGTTCAGCATCCTTAGCTGCCATTAAATGTTGCCAGACACACTAATCCCTAGTCAAACGTTACTGTCTTGTGTAGAGAGCCTATAATTCCACCAGCCATCCACAAAGGATCTCTCTAAACTTAAGAAATCTGTCCACCAGTGCATCCGACAGTAGCACAAATCCCTGTGACATCACCTGAAGCATTAAGCTATAGGTTGCCGAACATTTCAGACCCTACAAGCCACATATTGAAATCTTCCTCCCCTAAGAGCCACAGCCAGCTCTCGCATCCCTTGGAGGGCCAAGGGAGTGCTTTGCCAGCGAGCAATAACAGTTATCCCAGTGCTCCACAGAAGAGGTTAGGTCTGAGCCAGGGAAGCAGCAGAGTCTTAAGGTAAGCCTGACACATTGCCAAAGTCAGCATAAGAACGTCTTCTCCAAGAGCCAGGAATCTGGACTGCCCATTGGGTCTATTTGCCCACCTTGGGAACTGCATTTGAGCCCTTCCACACCAGCGTTTCTTCATAAGCTGACAGGACTTTCTTGCCCTTATGAGGTTTGCTTCTCCTCACGCATTCTAGTTGCTCATCTTACCTTTTTCAATATCAGCAGTCTCACCACTCATAGAGAAACTACGGTTTTTTTTCCTGTGGGTCTTGCCTCTGAGCACAAGATGTTCTCAAGTCACATCAGGCTCACTTACAAAGGAGAAATGCTTATGAGCAGGTGCTAGCAGATCAAGGACTGAACTGTCAAAGGAGGAGGAGGAGATGCAAACACTGAAGTGTACATAGCTAGAGCTGGGACTTTTTCTGGTATAGAAAGTTATTCTGCATCTCTCATGAAGAAAAAAAAAATCCACTTCCTGGGCAGACATTTGCAGGAAAAGCTGAAGGATCTAGCTATGTGCAGAGAGGTTTTGCTAGCCAGGTGTGCAAGACTTGGAATGTAGCATTTGCTGAAACAAATTAATCCCTGCTATAAATCAATGAAGTCAAAGAAATTACACCAGGAAAGATTCAGTTCCAGATTTTATCCTCTTCCCTCACTACCTTCTACAGAGTTAGAAGTATGCTTCCTTGAAATCGGATTCTACAGGAAAAGTTGGTCCTTCTTTCATAGTTCTGCTAAGGAAATGAGAACCAAAAGACAAATATATGATAAAATGTGAGAGCAATTATTAAGACAAAAGAAAGCAAATCAGGACTCCAGCCTGTACTTTACTATCTGCTACAGACTAGCTAACTTTTTGACAGACTGAAACAGATCTTTCAAAAATGCCTGCATCTCCGTTTTACCCAGCCAATTGAATCTACAAATAGGGCTCTTTTTTGGAACAAACTGTTCCTGAACGTTAAAATATTAACCACTGCTAATTTTGGAAGTGTTTTTAAAGTAGGAGGGATAGAGGACAGGGAATGTGTGTGTGGGAACAGTGTCATTCCCAGACACTTCTAATTTGGACTCTTTACCTTTCTTAAAACACATTTTAATTTTTCTACATCAGGCTATGCAGTAGTTTTGAAAGACTTTAATAATTAACAAGCAGAGCAGCATCTCATTCTCAGGGTCAAATTCTGTCTTGTGGTGGGAGCTGTGAGAAAAAAGCCAATTCTAGTAAACAATGTCACTACACTTGCAACAGAATCTAAAAGCAGGAATAGAGGGACTATGAACTGTGATTTTAGTTTCCAAAGTTCTGACTCTTAGTTACAAAATTATTCAGCCTAGAATCAGCATTTGAGTCAATAACCTCTGCAGGAATGAATACTTAGCTCCTCGCAGCGTCTTTTCATTAGTTATAAATATACCTGCCATTCATTCTTGGCTGCATGCAGTTTTACTCCCACTTCTCAGCCAGGCAGTATTAATTTTGAGTGAACAATGACATTTATTAGTTTTCTTTTTTTTTAATGATATTTCTGGGCCTCTCATCAGTGTGCCTAGGGCTAAACTGTACAATGACACCTTTGTAAAGGTGTCAGAAAAAAGCCCACGTTAAATGGCAAAGAAAAAAAAGCCCCAATAAGCAGAAGCTCAGCGAGGCATGAGATAAATGTCTTTCTTTAATACACTGGAATCTGGCAATTACCTACTTTGGGTGAATCAGTGTCTCTGATGCAAATAACATCCAGTAATTAAATCAAAGGCACAGCACTTATGTAAGTAGTTGATTTGGGTCTAAAATAACCAATAGGCTTTGTAATTAGGCACAGTTAAAAAGGTACTGACAGCAGTAGTATGACTGCCAACTGCCAAACAATTCCTGAATAGCTCTGAGAGTAAGCCTTTCTGTTTAAATACTAAACACGTACTAAGAAGCAAATCTCTTTCCATCTTTTGGGACAGAGGCTAGGGACCTGATGATGCTCATTCTTTTCCATTAAGACTTAGTCTGCCTCCAAAGCAAATGGCTGTAAAATTCTTGCCTTACCTAAGAGGTTGGGTCCATTACATCTTTCATCTTCATGCAAAGATGTCATGTTGCCTTCTAAGTCACATCACTGTGGTTTTAAGTTACGCCTTGGTGTAAGCATGTCGGAAAGCAACTGGTGAGCTTTAAGCATTTACTTAAATCACTAAGCAGAATTACCAGTGAAAACTTACGGATAGTAAATTAAGCTTTCACTTACAGTATACCACAGGTAATTAACAGTTCTAGCAATTTTCACTTAATATAACCATGGCATGGCGGGGGGAGGAGTGATTTGTCAGTACTCATATGCTTTGTCTCTGCACAGACATGATTCAATAGGACTTTCAGATAATCCTTTTTATGTTATAGAACTAACTTTCACCAATTTTCAGCAGGATTTGTTCTCCCACACTGAATAGCTTTTGTGATAATTGCTAATGCACGTTTTTCAGCATATGCACGCTCAGTGGAAATAAGTGCTGTGCAAGAGTTAATATTCAGTTTTTTCCAAACTTTGATGGACAGACAAATCAGGTATACAAATACCTATAAAAATAGTTGTCTGCCTGAGATACGAAAACACTTCCCCTAACAGCTCAGATCAAAACAATCTACCCACTTAGTTTAAAATACAGAGCATTTAATGAGGCAGAAGCCCAGACAGATGGACAAGCAGGTTGGGTCTCCCCCCACCCCAAGAAGTGAAGATTTGACAGCATCTGCTCAAGAAATCCAGAAGGTTTCTGTCACACAAAAATAATCATCATCTGTCAGTTTCACATCATATAAGCAAACTCACATGCACGAAGAACCAAAATTCTGCATCTCAGCTCTAGGAAAACAGTCCTTCTCCAGAGGAGTCGCACCAAACTTGTGAACGTGCAAGTCAGCACCGTCCCTGGGAGAAGGGATCTACATCATATGTCACTGGTGTTTCCCACAAAAAACATTTTAAGGTAACTGCAGGAGTTAGATACCTACTGAAGTTGGCGTGGTAGGAACACACTTGTTCAGCAGGTGCTTACACACGCCATTTTCTCAAATGAACCTACACCAAAAACTTAGGGAGAACAAAACAAGGGAAAACCACAATTGACTCATCTCAGGAGGCCTTACTTAAAAAAATTTAAAAACTGCTTAGAAACAGGATCAACAGAAAAGGGAAACAAACGAAGATGTCAAATTAGAGCTCAATGTTGTCCGCCCCGTGCCGGCATCACAGCTCTTCATGCACCAATGTAAGCTGAGCCAGTATTTGTCTCCCTGCCGCTACCACAGTTGACCTCAGTGACCAGTGAAGAAGCCTGGAATCAGCACAGGCTCTGTTTCAGGTAGAATTGTTCTCAATTGTGAGAGTGATGGATGTGACACTATTCTGTCCCATTTACCATGCAGAATTTGCATGCCACACGTTTGTTATCCAAGCACGAATCTCAGGGCTGCCGATACAAATTGCAGGAAGACAATGAAAGTCAACACTGACTGCAGCAGAGGCATCAGCAGTAAGAACTGCCAGCAACATGTCATGGGCATCCCTTGCCGCACTCCAGAAAAGATTTGAGCATTTCCTCTCAAAATTACATGCAAGTGTGCTCCACACAGCATCATAAGCTGTCAAGAGTCAGGGAAGTGAATTCAGACCTTCTCTTCAGCCATCTTCCTACTGGCAAACATGATCGTTCTTGTTTTAGGAGGATACAGTAGTTCCAACTGGCAAAACACTCTTAGGTCCCTCCCTCCTTCAAAAATAACACGTGTAAGAAACCAGAACACATTCAGCTACAAGTTTTTAGTGGGTTTTATCGTAAGCTTCTCCAGGACACAAATTCAGATTTCTCATGCTCTAGACATGTAAAGGTAGCAAACTTTCAGCACAGCATTTAAAGAAGTTCATCTGCAGGAGTCTGAACGTGTTCACCCACCCATCTCAGATTTTGCAAAGCTATCCAGTAGAACAGTTTGGGGGATCAGACAACAGTTCTAACATCAACTGCTAAATCAAATAGGAAATTAAAGCAGTGAACCCGCCTTACAAGAATCAGGCGACAACTGCATTTTATGTTTTTAGCACAGAAAAAGTAAGTCAGTTGTCCGCAGAACATACAGGAAACAGAAGCATAATACAAATTATGCATTTAGTGTTGCTTATAGACTTTACTAGTCAGGCGAGGTATTTAAGAATGCTGAACATATCTGCTACATTTTAAGAGTACTCTACGTCCACATAGAACATATTGAAATGTCCAGAGTTTGATTTAACATAGCCTCATTTTTGTCAGCAGTTATTTTACTGTCCATTTGTACTACTGCAGCCTAGAACCAGCTCGGCACTAAGGTGCCAGCTTTGCACCACCTTCACAAATCTGAGATGCTGTGCTGAAAGACTCCATATCTGTTTTCCACATCTCTTCTGTGGTCTCAAGCTTTGTAGATCTTTGAGACAGATCAAGATTTTTAATCCAAGAATAGACCCGGGCCAAAGAAAAACTCTGCTTCTGTCAGAAACAGCAATGGGGACTCAGTACATGGCCTTCTTCCTTCCGAGTTACTAAGCACAAGCCTTTCAACACATGCTTAAGGATGCGTTTCTTGCAGTTACTTAAATCGAAGAAACTGCTTTATTTCACACCTAAAACCATCTCAAAACAATCCTTAAGCAAGGCTCAACTTGGCTTTGGCACAGCTGAAACAGCAAGTATTTAATCATTCTACTTGTTCAAGAGAGAGGTAGGAAACAAAATTGAACGATGACCATTTGTGGCCGACAATTAACTTGGAGACTCTCCATAAGTCTTGCTGGTATTAAATGTGTCAGCATACGTCTGTTAACTTCTCCCCACCAAGGCATGCTCTTCCTCTTTATCCTAAGCTCTCATAAGACTTTTATTGGTACTTGTTGCACTGAACTCTACAACTGCTCATATCTTAAGAACAGGATATTCCTACCCTCCCTCTCCCCCTTTCTAGTTTTCCCATTGTCCAATATTTGTCCAGTGAAACCCTTCAATAGTAAGTACTGACGAAATGATAGCCACATATCAAATTTAGCCTTTTTTTTTTTTTTAAAGCTGCTACCAAGTGTAGATTTTATTATTATGATCCTCTTCTACCAGAAAATCTGTCTGAAACTTCAGAAGTGTTTGTCTCTGGGCCAGACATTTGAAGTGGGTCTTTTCTCAAACCTTTGATTCAAGTAGTTCAACTCAAGACAGTTTAGACTTCAATATTAAGTAGTGGGGGCCAACAAGAATGACTGAATGCAAAGGATTTGTGCCTAGCTCTGTACTCCCTACAGTATATCCATGGTCAAATCTTTGCCATAAGTCTCTATACAATGTAGAAGATACCTCCCAGGAAAGAACTTTAGCCATCTAGAACAACACTAAACAGAAACTAGATACAATTAAAAAAGAGACAGATCCATTTCACTCAAACAGGCCACGGTTCAGCTGAAAGATGTGAACATCATTTAAGTAATAATCATACGCATGTATGAACTGATACCCTTGAGATGCCTTTCCATACTTTCCTGAGTAATTCCATCTGTCCCAAGAAGTTCTAATCACTTACTCTGTAATCCTTGAAAATGATTGCTAACATTCATATAAATGCAATTCCAATCCAAATACTTAATATACACCAAAGCATGTAAATAAATTCACTTGAATATCACTTTCGTTAAGAATCACTGTTTTACAAAGTTGGCATAAGTAACATCACACTGCTTTTTCTGTACAGCACTTTGACATTCCAGTTTGGCTACCAAACAGCTTCACGTTTAAGGTAGTTTCCTTCACAATTACAAAGCTGTTATTGTTCCATACAGCCTCACATGAAAAAAACCAGACTACAATCAACAAACCTGTGTAATACCCACTGTTACACAACTACCTGTGCTTTGCTCCCTTTTGGGAGCTGGCACTTTTTGAACTAAAATTGCTTAAGCTTAAATACTTAGATGTTCGGTACACTGTACATTTCAAATAGCCAGTATGAAAAGCACATCATAGTGCAGCACTTACTGGGTTAAATGAACAGCAGAAAGCATAGGCAGTCTTCCGCGGCTGTCTTCATCAGGGAAACCTCTAAAACACAGCAGCGAATTCATTTCAGCACCTTTGGGAGCTGCAGTGGTGCTGGAGTGAAGGCACTGTGTGTACAGACTTGTATACGGACAGAAAAGAGGGAGGGGGAAAATGGAGCAGGAAGGATCACAAGGATCATAGGAAATCCTGCTGAATGTAGAATGAGAATCAGGCAGGATCTTCCGTGGCTCTTTCCCTCCCTTCCCCCCTCACTCCCACCACTATCCTGAGAGCAGTTCCAAAGCCAGAGGAAACAAACAACAAGGCTATGCCTAATAAAGTTCACATTTATAACACCATCCCTAAACTTAATGCAGTTACAGACAGCTAACAGCTTGCTCCGGCATTTCAGCAAGCACAGAAAGCAACTGCAAGCAGCAACTGCTGCTGCAGCAGCTGCCACAAGGACCGGAAGGAAACCGAGCAGCTGGCTCGGTTATTGGGCCTGCAGGCACACACTGATGAGACTGTCCTCACAAGTTGCTTCCTCTAGCAAGTAACTCTGCTACAGTGATTCTTTTCTAGGACAGAACGCAGCACTAGCAAGAGATGTGAAAGTCGATTCGATGTATAAAAACTGTGATATTCCTAAAGGTTCCCCCCTCGCCCCCCAGGTAACTACTGGAGTGCAGCAGGACTTTGGCTCATGTGCAGCTTTCTTCACTCTCGGGTGCTGCTTATGAAAACAAACAGGCTAAATACAGACTTGCAAACACTGCTGTCCTCTACTCTTCGGAGTTCTCCCACAGTTCTGTAACTGCACAGATAAAGGGGGCTCAAAGGGGCTTCATCAATTTCATGCACTCTTCTCCTCCCCACAAACTCAGCCTCAGGACAGTTACTAATCCAGATCATTTGGAGCCTTCCCACAGCGCTGGTCTTTGCGGAAGAAGGCAGGATCGAGCATACTGACGTTCGCATGATCAGTAAGCAAGAGGACACCACCAGCTAAGCCCTGCTGTGCAGGAAGGATCTGGTCTCAGCACCTTCTGCAGCTGTATCGCTACATATGTGCAACTGTGTACACACGGGCAACTGTTCACATGCACGTACAGAGGCGTCTACAGAGCATGCAGTTACATCTAGCCACAGATCCGTGCTTCTGTGAACGGCTCCTGGTAGGAAACATCACCCATGTGTGCCGTCACACACCAGAAGCAAAACACAACTGCGCAGGCATGTCTATATATAAACAGAAGGACATCACACTGTTTTTTGGCAATGGCTTTTGAACTGGAATCCTGTGAAAGGATATCAAATTAGACATCTTAATGAGGTAATGGAAGTGTAATCTGGCAATAAGCAGGAGACAGAGCACGCTCATTCTTGGTCACTGTCTCATGCCAACACTTCACTTAAAAGAGCTAAGGTGACAGAAGATGCTAAGACAAAAGTAATTCTCGCAAATACTGTTATTTTAACGGTCCCTCCAGAACAATCCCTCAACACCATGCTCCATTTCCCGTCTTGATTTGCCTTCTAAGGCTAACCTGTCGAGTGCAGCGCTTCTCTTTTACACGCAGGCCTGGATACAGGAGCACCAGAGCCAAACTCTATTTACGCTTTTGACATAAGACCCGAGCGAGCTCCAGTCCAGAAGTCGCATGGCTCAGGAGGCAGAGAGATCAGTCCTCTCTGAAGATACTGATGCTGCCTTCACACGGTACCAAGCACACAGGCTCTTTCAGTGACCAAGGTATATTTTAATAAACTATAAATCTGAAGGAACTGCAAGATTCTCCCTTCAAAAACAGGTCATTTTTCCATAGGACTCTGCTTAGTACATGCAGGATTGTACTAAGATTATTAAAAAGATTACAAATTATTCATGGTCTAAGTTTAGAAGCTAAGTATAGCACATGTCTGAGCAGAAAATAAAGGGAACTTGACAAAGAAATCCTCAAGCTTCTGCACTGACACTACAAGGGAACAAAAAGTGAATTGAAGCTCACGATGTGAAACAACAGCTGTCAGTACTCCAAGGAGCAAAAACGCACACAAAAGTTAAACTGATCGCTTACCAGGACGTACTCTGTATTAGTCACCTTCAAATCAAGAAAAGGCAAGTGACAAAAACACAAAGCACTATAGTTTTGTAACAGAAGACCAAAGGCCCGCATTTTCCAAGGATCACATCATTTTTCTTCAGGCATTTCTTTAATGCTGTAATTGATAATCCACCTCCAGACACTCACAGCACTTCAGCCAAACTCACAAAACTTTCCACAGTCTATCCTCTATTTCTGAGTCACTAGCAGAGCCCTCCGATCCTCCTCGCAGTTAATACCACTGAAATACAACTCCTAGTCACGGAAGTGACATGTGTACCCAGGGCTAATTTTCTTGGGGGAGTTTCTGGCAACTTTTCCTTCTCTGGGATTCTTCAAAGGATCTTTTGAGATTAAAGTCACAGGATGTGATCCAGAAATCACTACAAGCAACAAAACCTCTCATCGACTCAGTGAGACCAAGTAAATGGCAGGCATATGAAGGACATGCTTATCCTTGACCACTTACCTTAAGTGACACAAGTAAGAGATCAGTAGCTAAACATACATTATTTTTCTCACCTCAGACCAACCTGACATTTAAATAGTTGGCTGGATTGGGGGGCAGGGAGAAGAATGCATCTTTCTAAGCAGCCCCATCAGTCCATGCCTTTTGTATCAACCCCATGACAGGGAGAGCCTCAGCTCAGAGTCTGGTATTTCAGCTACGCAGCCATTTCCTGACCTGTATGCAGCTTCCAACACAAATCATCTCCACTTCCTGGCTCTCCTGAAATTATGCAATGCTGCTGGCGTTGACGACTTTCCCATAATTTATAGGGAATACTTGATTTCATTGCTCCCCCTCAAATAAGTACTTTGGATTCCCTTCGGATTTACAGTTTTACTGTTTTTTAAATAATTAGAATTTTATGTATTATTCTATAAAATATTTTAGAATAGTTTAAAAAAGCTTATGGATTTACAGGATTTATTCCCATCTTTCTATAAGACTGAAAATGGATACGAAGCTACATACCGCCACTTTTTTTTTTTTAATCTGTCATTATAGCTATATAGACCATGACTCAGTTTGGTTAACTGCTCGAAAATTTTTATTTTTTTTTTGAACTGTAACTTTCAGAGTTTGAGCTTTAAGCCAGACAGTGCCTCAAGCTTTTTTCACCATATTTAACCTAAGTTAGAACAACTAACAGGGCAGTGAACGCTGCCATCATGTGCGTTACGAGCGTACATCCACAAGCGGGGCTTACCAAGATTCAGTTCTTTAAGGTACCACGGGCCTTCCCTCCAAGGTTTCCATGGCAACCTCAAATTACGTCTATAGGGGAACAGAAAAAAGGTTTCCTAAGGTATGGATGAAAACGCTCCATGGAAACAAGCCCCGACTGTCAGAGGGGGTGAAGGGAGGCGGGCTGCGTGGGAAGAAGCTGCGGGGATGGTCCCGCAGGTACGGGAAGGGAGAGCCGCGCAAACCAGCTCAGCCGCCACCCGAACACCTGCTCCTCCGGGGCTGGCACTGAGACCCGACGGCACGAGCTCCAGGCGGACTCGAGATCAGCTGCTGCTGAGCGTTCCGGTGCCCACAGCTACAACACACACCATACCGCTACCAAGCCTAGGAGCCGGTCCCAGTGCAGCCTGGCGTAACTACGTATGGCCCAAGCTACGAAAGGTAAGGAGAGGTACACAAATGCACGTGCACGCACCCTCTTACTTCCCTACCTTACAAATCTGCAAAATCGCTCTGGAAGAAAAATAAAGAGATCTTCTCGTAAATTTTCATCCTGCTTCTCTACAAATACTACCACAATGGCCTCTTTTGAAAGAGTTTTTATCCTTTGAGGCCATGTTGGAAGCGCAGACCCCAGAACATGCACCATCTAATGCAAGAAATCGTGAGAAACTTTCTGGAAACTCCCATTTTCTACACAAGGTAAAAGACAAAACCATCCCAATGCACATTCTTGTTGGATTGCACTCAAGTCACTGCAGGTAAGACCTGCCCTGAACAGCTACGCCTGATGCAGTTACCCTGCGCTCCCTGTACAGCACTCCTATCTCACACCGAAATAAGCATTTAAATAGATCAGAAGCCTAGAGCAAACGAGTTCGATCTGATCCCTTAATCAGGGCACACTAGTCCACTAACCTCAGTTAAATTTAATGCTATTTGAAACCTATCTAAGTAGTTATCTACTCCTCCATTCCCTAGCTGCAAAATAGGAACGTTATCTCAGCCAAGACCCGATTCCTTCGCTGAGCATTGATAAGGTTAAGTAAAGCATAGGAAACATTCAAAAATGATAAATTGTCTCAAATTCTCCACAGAAAAATCAGAGCTTTTGCAACATCTGGCTGCTTTGAGAAGAAACATTTTGTGCAGAGTTAGGAAAGGTACAGAGTTAAGTAGTAGTCACTCTCAACCTTTTCCTCAGTTTTTTTCCATTCCATTTCCCTCTTCCATTCCAGATTATATTTAACCAGAAAGAGCTTTGTTTTCAAACAATCTTGGAGACTCACTTTAACCCATACAGCTGTAGCCCCGAACTTGTGAAATGCTATGAAACAACCTCAAGTCACAGCTCACGACTAGACAGACTACGCTCAAGGCACTCACAAAAGCTAGTCCTACTTTTTATTAATATGAGGCAAGGCTTTTCTCTAATAAGATCAGAATTCAAAGGCACACACTACATCTTGCCCTACAGCCAGCTTTCCAGAACCTATTCCATACTTTTGTGATCCTAGAAGACAATTCTCAAACTTCTTCCCGCCTTGCTTGATCTCACATGCCTGCCACTGCTTGCCAAAACTTAACTCGCTTAACGCCTTTCTTATATAAAGTTCCTCTCTTCACAGCTCAGGAAGAGCCTTGCTTGTCTATCTTTTGGCAAATCCCATTCCCTAAATCATCTCTCCTGCACTTACAGCTTGTCTATTTACTGCTCTAGAGAATTCAACTTTCTCCACTTAAATCCAACCTACGGGGAAAGAAAACAGCATCACAAACAAGTCACAAAGGCAAATTTCAGTTCACTGGAACAGAGCCATGGGGTCACAGCTCAAGTACTATGCAAACTGAATCTCTCTTTGGAGCTCAAAATCAGTTGTTTTCACCAGATGCTTATGATGAGAATCAGACCTGAGCTTTGGACAAGAGGCAGGTATTATTATAGGGAGAACCAGACTCCACATAAATTTACAATTTCAAGTCATAACTTTTTGGAGCTTTTGGTTTCATGCGGACAAACAACTTCAGTAAAGTACCGGTGACACGAACAGGAACAAATACGTAAGTCAAGAAGATTTATTTTAATAAGTAAACACTTTCCAAATAAAACTACACTGCATACAGCTTCCATGGACACCTGTACTCCTCCACACCTCAAAAGCACAAACAAGTTTCACTTATCTTGGACCACCAATCCTATGGCTACATGGAGTACATAAATAGGTGCAAGATATGAGTGCTGTACAGACTGAAGCTGAAACACTCTCAGTAGTGAGGCAATCGTGCTTCTCTCCTTGCCAAAATTAACAGAGGCTAAAGAAACATTTTCTATGACTTAAATTGCGAGCATCTTCAATACATCTCCTGTCAGAGTTGTTTCTTCTTTCCAGCACAAGCAGCACCAAGTAGTTCTGCAAGTCTGAAATCAGGAACACCAGGAAAACAGATGCAATGTTTACTTTCTTTCCAGTAAGAGACACATTCAGGTGTATCAAAATGATATGATTAGAACTGAAATTTACACCTAGACCAACTGCATATCCACAGCCACGAACACTAGTAACAGGTTCACTGGTATTTGAAGTAATCATTTTAGCCCAGTGTCATTAGCAAGGGATGTGCAATATGAACAGATCCTTTAGGAAGGACAGAGTCCTACACTTTGACCCAACCCAGTTTGTTGAGTAGGTGCTTGTATGCAACCTGCTGACAGGTGCCTTGTGTACTGACAAAAGGGAGGAACACTGATGAGAACTATACTGGCTAGCATACTAGCTTGAAACTATTTCAAAGACAGTTTGGTTTTGTAAGGGTATGAACTTGAGTTGTGCTGTCCAGAACACAGAAGAGTCACATACCTGGAAATAAATTGACAAGCATGGAAGACAAAAGCTTCTGTCGCACAAACATTTCTAGTGAAGAAGGGGCAGCAGCAAAGCCAGAAGAAAGTAAAGGCATAGCATAGAGAGCGGGCCTGAAATCCAGGTGTATTACAGAAACATGGCTGAACAGGAAGAATGGGATCATATTTTTTTCATTCAGATGTGTAGAGACAGTAAGAAGCTGAGGTTCTAGCTAATTTAAGGTTTTGGAACATGACTTACAGAGCCAGGAAGCATAAAACAAAAATGCTACAATGAATCTTCACAGACAATCCTCTGAAGTGCTTATAATCACTAGGATTTCTCAGAGTTTTGGCTTTATCGCAGCCATTTTTTTCTTTAGCATGGAAGACCTTCAGAACACCAGCACAGTTGCTAGTTTATCTAGTTTTAATCCATATGTTGGTAACAAGATGGGGGTCTGACTTCATGGAATATCAGTTTCCCTCAGTTCCAAGTGAGCTTCATGCACGATAGCATGTTTTCTTTGGATCACCCAAATTAAACACTTGGTTTAATGCTATAGAAGAAGGTTTTGCTTCTCTGAGCAGAGGAAAAATTCTAGTAAAATAATCTGAGGCATACCAGATACGGAGCAAGACAAATGAATCCGCAGGAAAAGCCTCACATGACTAGGTAACCCAGGCTATTTCACTAGCAAGCAGCACAGGCGAAGAGATCTCTAAAACAAGGACTGAGGACCTGACAGTCCAGATGTCTTTTTTTTTTTTAAATCTAGTCTTGTGGACTGAATGCTCTGTGATGCATACTACAAGTCAGACAGGGAGTTTTGCCTCAGAAATATAGTTCTGATCAACGCTAAAATGCTAATATAGAAGCACCCATGTACGGTAGTGCAGGGATCTAGCAAGTAGCAAGCTTGGGGATAGCTGCCTGGGTGCTGCCTTAATTCAGAACCAAGCCACCCACAAGAACAACTTGGGATCAAAACCTACCAAGTAGCAATGACTAAAAATATCAGTAGGATCTCAAAGGAACGGTTCATTTTTGTGGTCTTTTAAGTGTGCTTTGAAGACCTCAGACGTGACTGTTCAGCCAGCGTCATAAAGCTAATGCTCTATTTTCCTCACAGGGAGGGATAAGTTGCAACATGTCACAGATGTACATACCCGTAGTCCTAAACATACAGAGAATTTACACTGCAGAGCTCCCTGGTAACTAACGTTTGAGGTTCTTGGCTGAATTTTAGTCACCAATTCCTTTTTCATTTTTCCCACAACTTAAACTGAAGCCATTCCATGGCTTTAAACAACCAAAAAATATGACAATGGCTAAAGCAGCACTGTTCACTGCCTCAATCCTCAGCACAGAATATTCATCTCCCAAGTATTTACACATACCTAGTCCTGAAAATTAAAGATATTAGTATGCTTAGCAAGCATCTGTTCTTGTCCACGTAGACATGGATCTTCAGAAATGTAAAATTCACTATATAATGTAACACTCAGGGGCTAAGCACTGGAGCTTTGGAGGGCCTCAGGCAAGATGTGATTTAAATTCCAATGTTCTCCCTGGGAAGACATGCATACAGAAAATTCTCTTTCCTCCCAGCCTCAGAAGTACAAAATACATATCCCTTAACTGCACCTCCCAATATTAGGACAGCTGAGACCCACCCAGGCACCTGATGGTCAACTCCCCCTTTTCTTCCAAGTTTGTATTTTTGTTACCCAGATTCCTTGCTGGCCTAACAATTTAAACTTTCCCATAATGCAAGAAGTTCATTTTACAGCCTCTTTACTGATCGCAGAATTATATGCCATTATCACTTGGAAGATGGTGGTTTAGCACTACAAGCAGCAGGACATTGTGTGGAGCTTTGCAGTAATAATCAAAATGCAAACAAAAAAAAAGCAGCTATCGTTCAGGGCTGCATTTCTAACAGATTTACTACCAACACTGAAGAGAATTACACTGACATGCTGGTGGAGTGTTTCTCTTTTTTTTTTTATACTCTTAAGCAGTTTTCCAAACTCCCTGCATTATGTTCTCCCCCGCTTTCTCTCCTCAAAGTGCTTCTTTACTTCCATTTCTACCCAATACTGCTGTTTTAACTTGCATCTTTTATGTTGTTTTCAGTATGTAGAAGCTGAGTTCTCACCCTTTAATTTAAGGGCCTTCTGCTTTTTATAACAGGATCACTCCTTAATCTAAAACACTCATGTAGGTGGAGGAGTTCATGACTTCATTTCCTCCTCAGATAAGAGTTCCAGTCAAGAAGGATAATCTAGCTGAATGCAACCCTTAAGAAAGAGTATCTCAGGAATCCTGCTAACAATCCAAGGGTGCTAAAGAAAGGAACAACACAGTAACGATTAGCAAGTTATTGAAGAGCTTTACTAGAACACACACAGATGGCACACAGACAGTCAAATACTACACATACATTTTTTTTATGACATTTTGGAAGCAGCACATTTGGATTTAAATACACCAAGCTGTTACTCAGAGCAGCTTACTTGCCATCAGAGCTCTACCCAATTTATTTTCATATTTAAACACATCTGCAGCACACATCTTGAGCATGCATAGTAAAACTATTAACATGGATTTGCTATGTTGCTGTGATTAGTTTTCTTCTCCATCTTCAGTCTGGAGTCAGCCAGGAAGAAGCCAAAGGAAAGAAGTAACCCATGAAAGAGGGACCTAAAGCAACATACACCTTCAGAAACTTTTAATACCCCTGGATCATGAAAGCAGTCATTCAAGTGATCTTTAGATGCCTCTGTCAACTTGTCAAAGTTTTTTTTAAATGGAAAATAGTCCAACAGTCTTGTGCTTTCTCTATCCACCACATAGGTTGAAGATGAGACATTCTTTGCCATTCTCATTCTTACAAATGCACGCAGCTGATGAAGACGCCCAACTCCCATTTTTGAAAATGGATCTAAATGCCCTTTGGTAGTTCTGAAGTCAGCTATAAACTATTTCAGCAAAATCCTTCTCCATCGCACTAGTACACTGGACAGAAGAGCACAATACCCATAAGGACTGTTACATGAGATACTAAAACGTTTATAAAGTGAAAGCCAATTTTTTTTGTTGGCAGTGTTTTTTTGCTGTTGTTTTAAATGAGGAATCAGAGCTGGCAGTCTTGCAGCTGCCGGAACAGCAAGGGATAGAACACATGAATTTGAGTTCTCAAGCAACACATTAAAAAAATACCAGAAGCATCAGGTCTAATCCAGCAAAGCAGAACTGTGCAGAATCAGTGAGCCAGTTGCCATTGCCCATCTACAGATAACAACCCAGGAGATGCTGACTCCCAGACTGCTGCTATATGAGCTAACCTCAGCCCTCAGAGTTATGCCAGAGATCAGAGACTTATTACTCCTGTACTTCTAACAGTTCTTTTAACATTAAATTAAATGCTCTTATATGAAGTTTGATCACACAGCGAAGAGAGGGAAGCAAAATGTCCTTGTGGACAGGAATTACAGGTCTTGGCCTCAAGCTACCTTGTCTCAATTTCTGTTCACCCTTCATCGTGAAGGGATGTCTCCAGAGAGTCGAGGGCACTAACAAGTAGATCATTTCAGCAATAATTACACTTGACATTTAAATTATAGCCTAGAATAATTTCATTTCAGCTTTCAGTAAGTAACAGGAAAAAGTACATCAAGAAACATCACAGAAGAATGAGAGGCTGACATGACAGCACTGTTGAACTCCTTAGATTCCCTACATTTTATGAGGGATTTGTGAACGGAGAAAGGGAAGCTATAAAACAAAGCTAAAATCCTTGTTTGTTAAACCGAACTGCCTCTTTACATTAGCAGATGAAAGCAGTCATCGCAGGATCTCAGTAACAAGCATGTGAAAACTACATTGCATTTAGAAATAAATGGAGAACCACTGCGCCACATTGCTTTGGGAGTGGTCTTCAAGGGCCTGGACATTGAGCCAAAGTACTTTAAAGGCACCAGCTTTAGCAAAAGGTTTTTCTGCAACTTTTAAAAAACCAAGGTTTTTTTTGTTGCCCAGGTAGTGCTGACACACACAGCCACTCTGAAGCCTTATACTCAGATCTTCAGCCATCTCCCTTTTCACTTCCAAATTCAAGAAGCTTTACTTGCTATTAATTGACATTTTGACAGTGAAGTCAAAAGAGAGACCCAACTTGGGAACAGCACTAGACATGTTAAAAACAAAACTTGTCTTCAAAGGCAACGGCAGCCCCTAGAAAACAAGAGTACTTTCTTTTCTGGAAGGCTTTTTTACCATGCATACATTTTCTGCACACCCAATGAAATACTGTCAGTCACACCACCTGGCCCGCTCTCTTCAATCTCAATTTCTACAATTACCAGTCAAAGGAGACAGTGAATGAAAAGATGTGGCCACAGAAAAGCACAGACTTGCAGTGACAGGGACAGCCCTACAGGACCACGTTAGAAAGCAAATCATTCAAGCAGAAGTTCTTAGCTAGCATAAAGCGGAGCAGCTCCAATGATTTCAATAGAGCTGCATCAGCTACTTGAGCTGGGGGAGCTTGGCTTCGCACCTCCCAGCTGCAATCCATATCACCAGCGCTCTAACACCAAGCACACTCCACTGGAAAAACGAAAGATGGCTTGGCATGTAAAGCACTACTGAAGGTGAAAAGTTCATTTTTATTTCCTGTTCCAGTTAAAGTTCCAGACTCCCAGAAAAGTTGTGTTCATTTCCCCCATCACATATTGGGATTATATCTATACAAGAGCAATGCAGTTATTTTTACAGCACTACAGCCCAAGAACTCACACAGAAGCTAGGGCCCCATCTTTCTGAAAGAAAACTACTCATAAGAGATAGTCCCTTCCTCAAAGATGCATGAAGAGCTAAAAGGCTTACCTAACAAACAGTGACCATACAGCTGACCTGATCTGCTTACTCCAGCTGTAAGATTGCAAGGGCTTGTAAATGGAGCACAGACATCTCAGACCTCAAAGGGCTTGTTAGCTCAGGGGCAGCACTTGAAAATTGAGCACTTCCAGACCTGAGCTGATAAGTCCATACGGCACTGCGCACACAGCCCAAAAAAGCTGCCAAAACCCATGAGTACTAAGTCTCCCAGCAGGACAGGGGCTGAAGCATTCCCACAGTCCAGAGGACTACACTGCCTTCGAGAAGTTCAAAGCTAAAAGCTTTACGGACACTGTCTCATCTTGCTCTCATGCAGCTTTGCTAAGTGACAGATCAAAGGATACAGCTGCCCTGGTACCCCAAAGCCTCATTAAAATAAAATCAGGAGCTTCTCTCTCACTGGACTATCAAGGTAGCCCAGAGCCTCCATACACACCAGTCACATTTCATGCTCCCCCGCCTTGTGGTACAAAGGAGAAAGTTTCCAACAGACTGCTCTAATACTAAGTAGGGTTTATTTATTTCTATCTAGTCTAGATCCTCTGCTTCCTTTGATAAAGGCAAGGAAGAGCAGATATTCAGTTCAGTTAAGATTGACAGATATTGCATATTGGTTTCCTATCCTTTAGGAGACGAATTAAAATGAAAGCCAATGAACAAGACTGCACAGATTTGGTGACTGATTTTGAAATACAAGCAAACAAAAATCACTGAAGAAACTAGCCAACTTTGCCAAGTGGAAAATGTCATTTGGCTGTAGAAATTCCCTTGACCTGCAGAACTTGTCTCTAGTCTATTGATTTTATTTTGCCAGTCAAAACTTAGAAACCTACGTATTAAATGCTGGTGGAAGTACTGGGTACCCCAGAGCCAGGAAAGTCTAAATATCAGTAGGCAAAAGAAAACCAGCAGAAGCAAAGAACACTCAACAAGAATAGCCTAATTCATCAGTTTCTCCACTAGAATATGAATTTAAGTGCATACATCTTGGCTAGATGACAGCTATGGAGAGATTGTGGTGACTCATAAGATAAAACATCACACAACTGAAGTTGTTTAAAGAGGTCTCCAGTGTGTGAAACAAGGAATAATGAGATAAGAATGAACTAAGGGAATTAAGTGGAGGTTTCTTTCAGTCATAACACAGCTGAACTTTGGGTAGAAAGGAAGGAGAGGGGTGTGGGTTGATGTACAAATAAGGATTAGGACAACTTGTAAAGTCTGTGTCCAGATCCAGGTCGCAGTTTCCAGCCTGGTGATCAGAAAGATTGTTCTATAACCATTTCCCAGCACAAAGGGTGGAACTGATTACTGAAAGCACCAGTCCGTCCCACGCTTTTCATTAGGGCTGGACATAATCATGGAAAACACATCAAACAATCACATACCAGGCATAATGAAGAGTTGCTGATTTTCTCCATCCTGCTGCCCACTTTTCCAGCAGCCCTGTTTCAACAGCAGTTTCTAGCACAGGGCTTCTAAGCCTTAAGTAAAGAAACAATTGCTGACTTGGCATTGCCAGAAGACCAAGCCTTTCAACTTTTTTCTCTACAGCAAGTCTGTTGGTAACCCTGCCCAGGGTAGTTCAGGTTTTTGAACACAAAAGCTGGTATTATTTGCAAGCTATTAATTATAATCTCTGCTAATCCAGGTAAACTCTTGCTCTTTAGTCAAGTAGTTAGGCCCTTTCAGTATTTACACTCTGAATGCTCAGGATGAGGTTACAGCAACTCCAAAGTCTATTCCCACTTCATTGAAAAGTCAGAATTCACAATAAAGCAGGTAAGAATTACCAGACAGTTGTGTGCTTGTCAAAGCAAGTTTGTGAAAACAACCCATAAGCATTTTTATTATTTCAAATAAAGTTCACTAAATGTTTATTCCAAGCACCCTACAGGGAAAGTGACCCAAGGGAGTTCCATAACAAAGTATACGTATCATGAAAAGAGAATGTAGTTCTGGATACCTTAACAAGAAGATAAAAGGAGTTGCAAGTCCTTCAGAAGCAATGCCTAGAAGTTTTAATCAACAAAAGGAGAATCCTCAAGTCATCTTCGTAACTTGACCAAGTTACTTGCTCCCTCTATACCAGTCTCCTCACACACAGTATAGGGAAAGTGTAAAAAGCACCGAGGCCCACAAACTATAAGAGCTAGGGCAAAGCATCATTACTGAAAGGCAACATCTAGTACGTACGAGTCTGATAGGGCTCTCATTTCTCTCCCTAAAACATACACTTGCAGGACAAACTAACAGCACAATGGGTTTGAACTTGGAATCTTTGTGCTGCATTTGCATGCAAAGTGTGAGGAAATGTGTGCTGACTTCAAAGAAAGGACAGCTGAAGGGACAGCAAGGGAGGCTTAAACTGGGTATCAGGACGAATTTCTTCAGACTGGATAGGCACTGGACCAGGCTGCCCAGGTGGAGTTGCCATTCCCGGAGGTATTTAAGAGATGCGTGGACATGGCACTTAGGGACATGACTTAGTAGTGGTCTTGGTAGCATTAGGTGATTGTTGGACTTCATGACCTTATGGGTCTTTACCAGCCTGAATGATTCTGCAGTTCTAAAAATGAGCAAAGGAAGGGAACAGGCAGACAGGGGTCAGGCGATAAATGTGTTTGGCTAGTCTGTCATTCTGTTTACCTGTAAATACTTTATTTACTCAAGTCTCAGCACAGGAGGAGGGAATCTGCAGGAAGCTTGCCTTACTTTGATGAATGTGTGTCAGTATTTCATATCTCCTTAGAACTGCATCAGAAAAGAAGTTTCAGACCTCTGAACAACCTACGGCTCAGGCCTGTTTGTTCTTCTGCTTGCCGTTAACTATTTACTGGGCACAGAGCTCCTGTTTTTAAGATCACAGATACCCTGCCCATCTCATCACACCACTGACTCCACAGTAACAGTGCTTAGCAGGTGAAGATAAGCTAGGCATCAGCTGCAGCTCGAGTTTAGGTGCTTATCAGCTCACAAAACAAGACAGTCTGCCCTGGCTAAGCTCCACCAAAGACATACTAGTATCCTTTTAAAATTCTCAGTCACTGCTCCAAGGCCACAATCCCTGAATCACATCTTCATCACATGTAGCCCAGACACTGCAAACCTTCAAAAAAACACTACCTGGATGCAAATGTCCCAGACTCACACTGTAGAAAGCATCATGCAAACTTGGAGGTGCAAGGCACTGGTGTCCAAAGAAAGCATCCATTAATTAACATTAGTAGTGTAACATTAAAAGTGTAACGTTAATAATGTGCACATTAACAGAGTAGATTTTGTTCTGATATGTATGTGAGAATATTGGACTACCAAGCTGTTTTGACAGCTAGACAACATTTATGCAGAGGTGCATCCCTAGGTGCCACTGGCAGAGTATTCAGTTTGCGTACCTTGAAGTGAAAAATCTTTTTAGAGCCTTAAACACTTGACCAACAAATCTGCCTCTGGATTATAACACAGTAATACTAGTATCCTGACCAGCAGCCTTAAGACTTAAATGTTAATTAAGATTTACCAAGAATGAATTTAAAACAAAGGATCACCATGTCTCACTCACCACAGCAACTTTTCTTTAATTCAGAATAAAAGTATGTCTTGTTCCATGTGTGAATAGTCCCTTAGACAAAGGCAATTCTTTTTTTTTCCTTGAAGGCAGCAGCACGTTTTAAGGAACCCCATTGTACCACAAACAATAGTTACCTGATGTCTGAAAGCAACTTTCAGGATGGTACACCTCCCTCCATTTTAAAAAGCTGATGACAAATACATGCATGTTTGCAGATGACACAGATGCCTTTGAAGGCTGTCTTCCTAGCCCTTTGTCATGTTAAACGTTGCCGTGTGGGTTGTTCCGTGCAGCCTAGAAGATGCCACATTTGCTTAAGGTCATTCATTTGAACTTGCCCTCTCCCTTGCAACAGAGGTACTGCAGTAGTTTCTAGAAGCTGCACTCCAAGGTCCCAGTCAGGTGCCTTGCATATAAATCACAGGTATTTAAATAACTGTTCTAAGGAACTTAAGATGGAGCAAGTATACCTCATCCACCTCCCTCAATCTTCTGTCTCTGATTCCATCTCCTTGCCTTTCCAGCACTCACATATTCTGCCTGCAAATACTGCAAGCTGAAAAGATTATGAATCATTTGGGGAAAAAAGCATAT
>VXAL01002286.1:1159528-1199031 GCA_013399475.1 Chauna torquata | reverse complement strand
AGCATATTAACCCAGCAGCGCACTCTCCTAGGACCTGCCTCAGACAACTAGTAAGTCATTAGCTGGACTCTGCAGTTTTATCTCGATCACAAAAGTGCAGAGCTGTTCCTTGATTAATCTTTTATTTCAGTGCTGATTATCTGATAACATTTGAGTCTGTTTGTCCTCTTTCCCTGCCACGTAGTTAATGAAAAGTGTAAGGAAAGAGCAACAGCTCCAGGAGTGAGTTTTTCTATAGTATCATCAAATAACCTAATAGATACATTGCGACATGCTAGCATACAAATACTGTTCCTCCTGACCCCCCCACCCCCTTGCACATTTTCCACATGAAAACTCCTTAAAAGAAATTCCATATTCACAGAAGAGGAACTGGAATGGAGAAAACATGTGGCTATGCTGCAGTCACCAGGCATGCTAGCTAGGCATAGTTACTGTAAATGACCTAGTTAGAAATGGAAATGTGTGCAAGAAAGCTGCAGAAATCTCATGCTCAGCACTACAGCCTACACTAACACACTGAGACTTCGGTTCCACTTCCCTACCTGGCCATGCTCTGTCCTAACAAAAGCTAAGATCTCTCTATACAGTAGTTTCTGTTTCCCAGCTACCTAGCTGGTTTAGCATTAGATGAGCAAGGCACATGGGAAGACATCTTCCTTCCCTGTGCATGCTCTGTTCCACGTTTTATACAGTAGCCTGAAAACCAAGCCTGTCAGATCAGGTAAACTGTTCCTTTTAGGATGTGTTCCCTCTTTGCTGAAGGGGGCAAAAGGGCAGCAAGGCTCCACAGCTTGCGGGTCTTTGCCCTTTCTACTGTGTCATGTGTCACAATGATGAGTGTCACACCACAGGGAGAGACAACAGCTTGTTCTTTTACATTAGCTTCTTGGATCACACCAGGGCTGAACACAGTCATAATCATCTCTGAACAGCATTTTCAATCCCTCTTCCTCCCAACACAGTACAGAGAGGAAGCAATTAGCACTACATGATCCGTTTGTCTCACAGTGAAAAGGTAGGGAGGAAAAATGCAGAATTTGGGCATACGTCATAGGAAGCTCCACCAAGCCGCAGCACAAAACATTGCAGCTGCAATGCTAGAACCTAGCATGGTCCCTCTAATCTATTACCCCTACCCCCTACTGTGAACATGGCAAGATGTTCCACAGCCAGCTCTGAAACACACGCACAAACTTCTCCTTTGTCTTTAACAGATACAGGCACATGCCCACAAGCATGCTATTTTCCATCCCTTACAAAACTCACTCCATTTTAAGTTCAAGTATCATCACCCTTACAAAAAAAATGACTCTGGTGTCCATCTTACCCAACACCCAAGATCTAAGAGGGAAAGAATAAGTGGGAGATGGAGAGGAGGCAGAAAGATATGTGGATGTGTGAAAAGTCTTGGAAATAGCATCAAACCGGTAACAGAAATAAAGCTGTAGATCAACAGGAACTAGATTGGCAGTACAGTTGAGAAGTACGGCACCTATTTTTGTTCAGACAGGCGACTAAACAAGCCCACAAAGGTCACCACACGTTTTGACTATCCTGTAGTGGTAGAATGCCAGATTTTGATCATACAGCATACGTCTTCAGTGCCCAAGAGACTCCACAACAACATTAGCGTAGTACACTACAGAAGCAGGGAATTACTTATAAGCCCACAACACTGCTGCGCAAGGCTGACAAACTCCAAACAAAATAATGGAAGTGTTCTCAAGTGGAACAGTGCATCAGCAGGCACTGTGCTGACACAGGCAACACGGCTACCATTTTGTTCTGTAGCACGCTTTCAACTCAAATCCTATAACCAGACATGAGAACATCATTACAAGCAGTCAGACAGTATTCAAAGCTAAGGAAAGGGGTGCAGGACATGAAGTCTTAGAAGCAGTCACTGGTAAAGCTACCACAAGCAAAAGAAGAGTGTCTGAGAAGTATATCTAAGCATTCTAATGCAAAAAGTAAATATAACACTAGCCAGGAAGTAATAATAACTAGCCTAAAGCTACCTAAGATGTTTATCTGGCTCTACAATTCCTCTACAGCTACAGTTTCTCCATTCTGTATTTAACATTATTACATCCTCTAGGATGATGCTGTTATCCTCCTTTTGCTGCCAGAGGCGGAGGACCAGCAAGGCTAACACATTCAACAGTATTCAGACACTCAGATACCAGCACACTCATAAAATGGCTGACCTGAAATGACTTGCTTACAGTAACTCCAGAAGTCAATGGAGCAGGGACAAAACTCTAGCCTCCAAGTGCCCTACTGTTAACTCTCTAACCAGTCAGTCATTCTATCTTCAAACAAAGCTTAACATATAGATCATGCTGTTCACCTCCCACACAAGAACAGTGGGCTTGATCCTGCCTTTCACGAACAGAAGAGCTAGACTGCAGACTACAGGACTACAAGATCAAGAACAGTTTCACACTGGTTAACATATGAAAGGCAAGTAAATTCCACACATGTACCAAGTTAACTGACTGCACATTTGATCCAGTTTGGTTTGCATATTCTTTGACTTTATATGCTATAAACAAGAAACTTAATTTAGAGACCCAGGATTAAAACAATGCCTTTAACCTCCTCCTGCATCTGCTTCTCCCAACCAAGAGATATCAGAGCACAGAAATATAGGAGAGGTAGAATTTGCATGTCATTTCTGTAGAAACATTGCAGTATGCAACACTGTTCTGAAAGCTGAAGCATTTCTGTATTTCTGGAATAGTTCATCAGTAAACTTGAGTACCACAGCACTGTGCATGAAGCAGCTTGGGACGTACAAGAAGTGAATGCTGTAATGAGCATTTATACATACGAGGAGAACGATATGCACACAGGTCACAAGTCCATGGGAAGGCAGCACGCACAAAATGACAGTATATGAAAAAGGGAGGCATCTTGCTCTGCAACATGCAAGAGCAATGTGCACAGAAGCACTCGTTAAACATAATGCACAGGCATGCCAAACACACACACTGCCAGTGAGTGTTACAAACAGCACTTTTTTGATCCAAAAGTAAGACGTGCCATGGAAGCTCACAAGTATGATTGCAGTCCTCAGGTCAGACAGAACTTGAGCTTTGTCACTCCTGTTTTCCCATGGCACCTTTTCCTGCTGCTGTTTCACCTTACTGCTCACTCCAAATGAGTTTCAGATTCTTCCTTAACAAAGTGCCCAGAACGCCACCACCTCTACTATACATCTACCGAATTTGGCTGAAGAATGGAGACAAGAAAAAAGCTTGGCTTTAGAAGCCTCTTTATAAAGAAAAAACTAGCAGAGTGGGAATATAGTTAAGACATTTATAAATATCACTCAAAAAGTGAGCAACAGATACTTTAAAAATAGTAAGCAGCTATATTGAACAAGTTCCTGAACTCACTGCTTATTCACCTCCAGTGTAGGCACATTACAGTCTAGCTACAAGCACAGCATCTTCTGGACAAAAGTCAACTGTTAATTTTGTCTTTTATAAATGAAACCTCTATAGAAAGTGCAGCCAAATCTACACTACGATTACCGCCTATCGGGTGTTACACTTTACATGCAGCCAAGACTGCTTCCTGGGAATGACGTTGTCACCTCCAAGATTCAGAATTTCTTTAAGATGCAAGGTAATCGGTCCTATGCATTTTCTGCCCTTTGGCAAAAACTCAGCCTTTCCATAAATAGCTCTTAGCTCTACAACTCACTCACTAGTTAGCATCCTGTTGTGGGTATTACAGCTTGTAGTGATCATCCAGGTCACAAACTATATTCCTGTTCAAGTGAATTAGCAGAATGCTTTTTCCTTAGTGAAATTTAAGCAAAAGACACTTAAAGTCAACTATAAGGCACAGTGATTGATGGGGGTGTGGGGTAGTGTGACATTCAAAGCATGTACGTTCCCTTAAACATAACAGTTGTCTTCTCTTCAAGGTTGCTCTCCCCACCCCACCATACACACATTTGTACACTACTGGCATTGTGCAGACCTCCCATTTCCTCTTAGCCCAATGGACTATCACAACATCTCTCCAGGACTCAGCTAACGCTCTGTTTCATAGGGGGCACATGGAGCAGCTCCAGCAACAGCTGTAACCAACTGCTGTTGCTCCAAGGCATCAGTGCTAATGACTACTAACAGGATTCTTTATTTTCCATGGCAAGGGCCATCTCAAAAATGGGGAAGCTCCCAACACTTCTTCAGCTGTAGCGGGTTATTCCAAGGCAAATAGAGTGGTAACTACAGCAGTATTTTGTACTGAATATGCATTCTTAGCTGGTGTTCAGTAAGTGAAAGCCAGGATCTCCTCTTCTATTCTAACAGATAACCCAGCCACCTGGTGTTACCTGGGGCATTAGATTTTTTGCACATCCTATGATTAACCTAACCAGCATGCCTCCTTGGTACACACAGGACCCTCAAGAACATCTTCAGGTGCTCCCTCCTAAGTCCTCTGTCTGCTAAGAGTCCTTGATACCCAATTTGCTAGTGAAAAAACAGATAAACCACATTAGTTTTACTGATAAATGTTTACATTGACAAAAGAAAACTGATGCTAAAAACAATAAGTGACCATTTGATTTTCTTTCCAGCAGAGGCTACAATATGAAAATATTCATTCCCGTTTCCATACTCAGTGAGGGAAAGTCAACAAGAGCTTCAAGCCTGAACTTCTGGATTTCCAAGACCTGAGCCAGTCTTGTCACTGGCATTCACTGAACATAGCTTGCAAAGGAAAAGAAACAGAAATCATTCAGAGGTCATCTAATCCAGACAAAGCAAGAGCCAAGTTATGCTAGCATTAACTTATGAAAATTAATTCTACAACAAATCCCTTAACATTTGCCTAATAGTTTTAGGCTTAGTCAGGAAAGATCAAAAGCAGAAAACAGTAACATGGCACCTGTGATTTCTTTCTAGTGATTTTTAAGTTTTCCTGTTTGCTCCAGAATGTGTTCATGAAATGCGTACACAGGCACAAATGATTATACGTCACACGATCCAACTTTTTATTAGTTAAATGAAAGACAAGCAGATCAGCTCCCCCCAGACTGCAGTATTCTTTCATTGCTGTTTACATGCTTGCAATTGCTATAAGCAACGGGACACTAAGCAGCTGTGGAAGACACTAAACCAAAAATGAGGGAAATGTCTCCTAGACCTTAATGCAAACCTTCACCTGCTTTTTCCTTGGAGTTTGAAATTTCAATCAGAATTGCAATGGTTATGAAGTTTGTTACTTCTGCATTCACTCAATAACACATAACCATAAAGGTCTAATGTTTCACAAATCTCCTTCCCTTCTACTCTAAAAGCTTGTCAAACATTAAGAGAGTCACAACCAGGTAGCAACAAAGATTAACACTGTCACTATTTAAGGCCTAACACCTGCATCTGGGAAAAGGTGCAAGTTTTATGAGCCAAGTATATTCACTGAACAATCAGTGTGGTCAAAATCCTTGCCTAGCTCTACCCATACTCCAGCGGGGATTTGGGCAACTGTTCATTTACTATGCTAAGCAATGCCTGTCATACATGTGTATACATACGAATTATACAGGATATTCACAACCTTACTTAAGTTCATTCTAAGAGCACTCAGCTAGCTAAGAAGCATGGTCAGACTAATAATTTGTCGTCATATCTTTCCTGACATGACTCAAATGAGAGGGCTAGACTAACCTGCTGCATTCAGTAGCCTGCAAACTCATATTTAGCATGCTACTTCCAAGGCAAACACTTAAATGTCTAAGCTAAGAAAGCAAGCTTTTAGCTGTTTTTTTTTTTTTTTAATTAAAGTAGGCCAAATACGAAAATTAGAGGAAAAAAATCTACAGAAATAAGAGATGAGCGCAGGGAACAGAGAGCTTGATTTTAAAATTGAAACAGTATCTGCAAAGTGTTTTGCAATATCCAGGAGGACTAAAAAATACTGTGTGGTGCTAAATATATTATTTGAAAAATATCATCCTTGCTGTGCAAAGGATGAACTTCCTTTCTTCCATGGTGTGTATTACTTTAATACTGTGACTCCCAAAGACATGCCTCAGAGAGTTAAATCTTGTAAAATTAAGTGAAAGTAACCAAATTTCTTATCCCTCCATATATATAAGCCAATCTTTCCCATCACAGCCTTTTCAACAGTCCATGTTAATAGCTTTACTATTGACTTGCAGTAACCTCAACGCTCCAAGTCAGAAACAGAGCAGATAAAATGATGCAAGCCCCCTCACGGACACCTCCAGAGAAGAGATGTCCCCAAAGACCTGTATTTTTTACTCCATGCTAAGAGATCAGCATAGTGATGGATCTGCTTCCCACAGACCACCAAAACCCAGTGCCTACAGCACAGCCACTGACTCCCAGGGCTACCTGAGCCAGATGCTGGCTGGAATGGGGACAAGAGTAAGGCAACAAGAGTAAGGCTGTCTTACCTGGCTCTGCTCAGAGGGGCACTCATTCATTCGCCAGCTGGCACCAGCGTCTCATAGCAGCATGCCCGAGTCAGATGCCACCATGTGAAGGGGAGACAGCCATCCAGAGAGGCAGGATGCGGGCTCGGGAGGAAGGGACCTTTCACTGTGAATCGGACACCAGCGCTGGAGATGTGAGGTCAGTGACAGCCAGCAAACACAGCTGAGTGCTGCTCCACTCCTCCTCTCACACTGTAGCACATCTCTCACTGCCAAGTACACACACTGCCTGCACAGGAGCTGTGCGCCTTGTTAACCCTCTTCTGGCTGAAGGACAGGAAGCAGGAGCTCCCCTTTTAAGGGATCTTCCTTTTCCTGCGCTTTCCAATCCATCCTCAGTGCCACTCCTGCTGAAACTCCTCTCCCCGATCAGGTGGAATATTGCAACATGATCTAAAAGATTCAAAGGAACGACGATAAAGAGACTGCAAAACCAGCCCCCCCTCTCCACCCCCAATAACAGCTAAACAGCTGCAGATGTGGAAACTGCAAATAAAACCTGGTATCATCAGAATAAGGGTCTGCTATGGAATGAGGGTGTCTAGATAAGCTGAATCCCACATTGTTACCTAACACAGAGGGCTGGAAAGAAAGTGGTTTAAGTTGTATTATGGAGAGGTCTGATATTTATACTTCCTCCACTTGTACATGCATTTGGATAGGGTCAGATTTTGTGCATCTGCACTCCCCACCTGCAACAAGAATGCAGAGTTTTTTTGGGGAGTTTAAGTATTTGTTTCCAGGATCAGAAAGGTTAGGGCACTACGATTACATACCTGACAAAAGTGACATACAGAAAACAGATACTGAGCTAGACCAGGTTAACAGGCAATCAGGTTTGTTCTAACATTAAAGTCACCTGAGCAGAGCATACCCCTCATCTGCCATAACAAGCTCATAGCTTTGATATGCAATCCTCTTCTCCTGATTACATTCACTTCACTTTTGCGCATCATTTTAATTCAGTGCCACAGACCAATTTTTCCTTCTTTAGAAACACGCCCTAGGGATTTGGACACCAAGTTCTCATCAACTGTAATCAAGTAAAAGTCTACAGTGTGGCCTGAAACCCTCAGACACCTGTGCCTTTTTACCACAGTCCAGCACAGCACCTAATAATACAAGAGCTCTAGTTCTATTGGGCGCACCACACGCAATCCTGTAGTGAATGACAAGTCTTTAGGGACAGACTGACTTGTACAGTGTCAGAGAAAGTTGGTGGGCTGTTTTTGTGAGATTGACACAGCCCACCATAACCAAAGATTAAAAATTAGAGTAGCACATTTCCTCAAGAACACTTACTCTTAGAACCATACTGCAAATGGACCATGTAAGAGAAGTGTAGCTTCGAGCACACAGTAGATGTCAGATTATCAAAAATGCTTCACAAAAAAAAAAAGATCTCCCCTACACCCCTCCCCACCACCAAGGCAGTCTAATTCAAGGCCCTGGGCTTCTATATTGTTTGTTCTCAAAGCAAACCTCAGCCTTCCTACCATAGTTTTATATCAGCCATTGGCAAACTCCAGTGTCTGTTCTTTAATACCCAGGAGTACATGTGACTGGATGCAATCACATTTTGCAAGGATGCGAACAGACTGCAGCCAAAGAGCAAGCAGTGCTCTAGCAAACAACCTTACTATTGGACTATCACAGTGGCCAGACAAAACTGTGGTCAGGGACTAAAGTTTGTCCTCTCTGCAGAACAGATACCCAGATTATCTTGGATACAGACACAACCTAAGCAGGGAGCACAGCAGGGTGCACTAGCCTACTCAGTACGTCCTGCATTGCACAGCTGGACTACTTGGCTCATGTACACAGTAGCCTATGCAGAGCAAGTAAAAGGAAAACTAGTTATCTCCCAGTTCCTCCAAGTGGAAAAGAGTCTCCCCTATCCCCAGTGGGGAAGCCCCCCCTCTCACACAGAGGGTACAGCTTGTATATTTTTCTGATCTAATACACAGTAGCAGCATTATGTGCTGAGACACCACTCATGATTACCAATGGGTTGTAAAAACATTTACATACAAGCTAGCAGTTCACTAACAAGCAACACAGCCACCTCCCAGCAACTTCAGTTAACTGCTTCTCTAGAAGATTTTAAGCCACAAAATTTGCCCAAAGAATGTCTTCGCTACACCTCTTTTGTCTCCAAATCCTGCCTGCGACATTATTACCTAGTTTGCTTGCATCTGCATACACAGACTGTGTCCAAATGTGAAGTATTTTCTTGACCTCTTATACCAAGTTAAATAGAATTATACCCCAATGGAATAGCTCCACCTTCTTTTTGATCCAACATCAGATTCCAGAAAATTGCAGTGCTTCTTCATTACTGTCACAGCGTGTTAACTCTCTGTGCACAGAATATTTTATGTATGCTCTCTATTATAACAGGACACTATGTACCCAGGCTGGACTCTGATCCTTGCGGGTCCCATGCAATTCCAGACATTCTATGAGTCTGTAATACTAATAATCCACAGAACACAGCCACCCCTTGGCCTCTCAGTGAGGAAACTTTGCTTTGCCTATACTCCTTACTAGCTGTGCACAAGCAAGCACAGAACCAAAGCCGCTCTTCAGCTAGCGGAGCACACCTGAGTAAAGCACTGGTCGCTCTTATCCATGCAGTTCTGCAGGCTGACAACACAAGCCAAGTGAGCAGTGTCTGTCTGCAAAAGACCACCCAGACATCCCACAATCTTAATGCTGCGATCAGTGTCTGGGGTTAGTCAACCTGGACTTGAAAAATTCTGTTCACAGAAGCTAAAATGTATCGGGGATACAGCTGCTATTCAAATACAGCCATTACTCAAACAAGTTGAGTATGTTAAGGTTATCTTTGTCTCTCCTGAGTGCTTAACTATAAAAAGCAAAGCTCATCCCTTCCAGAAGCCTACTACTCTACACATCACCTGATGTCTCAGAAAAGCACCCTTGAAAACAGAGCTGTCAAAGCACAGCTTAAAATATTCTTAGGATGACAAAGTTATACAGGGTTTTTCCACAGGAGCCAAGATGGTGACTTTTGGAGGTAAACAAGAAGATAATAGTACCAAAAAAACACACTCCCTACACTTATAGCAATTATGCAGTTGGACATCAGGCTTCCCCCTGCTTATTTTCAGATGTAAGTCCCCATTCTGTTTCCTTGGGAAGAGAAAGAATTTGTGCCCCTACAGCCAGCTCCACCATTTTACCTCCCACAGGCTCTAATCTCCTTTCTGCAAGCTGAGAGTCAGCACAAAGCTAATCCAGTGCTTCAGAGAATGGAATTTGACCTCAAAGACTTACATGGATATTGATAAGCTGCAAAAGAAATGCAGCTTTACAAAGGAGAAAAAAAACACAAAAGAGCCCACCTAGACACTGGATCAAGCCTGTGGTTACACAACAGGTTCCTATTTACTTCCTTCTAAATATGAAGTTTTCTGCTAAGACTTGACTCAAGAGCAAAAGCAACATTTCATTTTTGCCAAGCATTCTATTTCTGACGCAAGACCAATAGACAAATGCTGCTTTACTACTACAGCATTTTGTCTCTGGGCAGTCAGACAGCTCCAAACCTCGCTCCTAGAGAGAAGCCACAGAACTAGTTTTAGCACTTTGAAACCAGAGAATACTACAAATTGCTAGAGTAGTATCCCTTCAAGGCAGAAAAACACCACCCAAGATAAAGAAAGCAAAGCAAAAGTTTAGCACAGGTCAGATTAGAATTTAGGACCAAAACTCTACCTACACTGTAGAGCTTTTTGTTACCATACTGCTTGGCTTTCTGCATACATCCTTATTTCAGGACTATATGTTCACTTCTGTCCTGAACAGAGATAGAAGGCAGTTCAGGAGTGCAGGTACAACTCCTAAATCATTCACAACTACAATTGGCTCCATCCACCTACAAAATGCTGTGATCGGCTTTTACTTTCGCAGATGCCAATTAGCTAATAAAAAAAAAGCCAAAAAGACTTCATTCTTCATTCACAAGTTCTTAGAGGAAACCTGAAAGGAAGTGAAACTTGCTTTTTCTGTTCCAACAGAGAACAGAGCAGTGGAATTAACTTCCCCCTCAAAATCACAATGTGAACCAGTTACCAATAAACATGAGCAGGGAAATGAGACTACTTAAATGCAGGAAATCAACTAGAAATTGAACAGCTTCTGGTGTTGTGCAAGGCAGCTGGAGTACCAGATCTGAGCAACTTCAGCTAGCCCACATTATGGAAACCTACACCTCTCAGACACCCTAACCAAAAGGAAGAATGGTCAAATGGACCACACGGTTGAATTTACATTTTGCCAGCTAACAACTAGTACATAACCATAAAAGTTCCTTCAGGAGACAGTTTTTTCTGAGATACACTGCTTCAATCATCGAAGCAGGCCCTAGGTTTTCACCTCATTTCCTCCCATGGTCCATTCCTCCCCCCCACCCATACAACCAAAACTAGTTTCAAATAAAAGCATGAGGTAGCTCAGAAGCTAAAAGGCATCTCAGCACTCAGTGAGTGAGAGGGAAATTAAAGCACATGTGGACTGCAGAGAACTTGAAAACAGAAAAATTCTATTACTCTCTGAACCATTTCCATGAACCATTTCTATGAAGAGCTCTTGGTCTACAGGACACCAGAAGAACTTGACATTCCTCAAGCCATTGAGGTCAGCCTAGATTAGATACTCAAGCTACAAGTATTTTTCTTTCTTCAATTTCCAGTCAAATACTCCTGGCAGAAGCGTTCAGCTGTCAGTGCCGAATTTCTTCAGTGTGCCACTGCATCCTACTCTCAACTCATGTTTCCTTCAGAATGCCCACTTACAAAAGGAACAAAAATGCACAGATGAGTAATGCGATGCAAAAACAAATGCTACAGTCTCAAAAGCTGTAGTGCATTAGCAACAGGAGTGGGCAAAACAGACCTGGCAGCAAAGAATATGCTAGCTTTGAGCTTCTTTTCCTCAGGAAAGAATCCCATTATCTAAGCCTCACATGCAGTAAAGTGAGGCTCTAGGCTGTATTTGGCAGTTCTAGCAGAACTATGTAACAGACAATGAACTTTCCAGCTATCAGCTCCTCTTGCTATCTGTAACAGTTTGATAAGGAGAAGAAACAAAGATATTAAGACAATCAAGTCCTTGACAGGCTGTCTGACATGGCCCTTGAAATGATAAAATGGCTTATTTACTGACCCTCAGTCTTTGATAACTACGTGAACAGCAAAAAAAAAAAATCTGAGGTAACATTTCACAGTTTCATTTAGATATGGTGATTCTGTAGATTTACGTATGCATACAAGTAGTTTCAGCTCAGACTTATCAAACCAAATACCTTTCATCAACATTAACGTGCCCCTTAAAAGTTTTTTTTTATTTATTTACATTAATAATGCTATTTGACTTCAGTGAATTACCTCATACACTGAGGAACTGCTCCACCCACTCCCAGAGAGACTAGGCTATGCTAGGCTTGAGGATCAAACAGGTTGCTGTGGGTGTTATGAAGCTCTGGCTGTTGCACTCAACAAAAGCACTTGCAACCAATACAGCCTAGGGGAAAAAGCCCCATCGCCAAGAAGTTAAGCTCTGGCAGACAACAAAAGAGTCAATCCTCTAACACTACCACTTGCAAAACACACATCAGAACTTTGGCAGGTGTAACACTAATTCCAACCTTGACACTTTTTGTAAGACAAGTATGAACAAAGTTTTGTATGAATAAATCCCTTACACAGATCAGATATAAATTTAGTGCTCAAACTTGGAGCAGAGAGTTGGTTCTATTTATAGCAGCTCATATGCATTCAGGGTAGCATGCAAGAGCTGCTAAGCTTAGGGCAGAGTTAGGAGCTCCCTCCTGGGCTTAAATCTGTCATTTGCCAGGGAAGTAGTTGCCATGATTAGAGACTTTCATTTGAAAGGCCAGAAGCCAGACACAGGTCTTTCTGCATAGAAGGGAGTCATGGCATCTTCAGTGTACTCCTTTCCCCTCCCCATCCGAACTGGGGTTGCCATCAAGGTCAAGACAAGCATAAAGCCAACAGATACATTAGAGGCAAACAAACAGCAGACAGCAATAATGCATACCAGAGAAGATCATGAGGAAGACTATGGACTCAAGGCTTCTTTTGAGGACAGGGTGAATGCAAGAGTAATACAGTTCCCTACCCCACTGGCAGGCATTCAGGAAAAAGTGGGTTTATACCGATTTTATAGTCATTTAGTATATTCACAATGTTTGTTCCATACCAAAAAAGCCTCCATAGAGATGCATTGCCCAGACTCAGCTCTTGAATTTTTCCCCTTCTTTCTACCATATAGAAACAAAACATTCTTCAAAAAGATCTTAAAAGCAGCAAGCAAAGAGAACAACAAAGCCAGTGTAAAATCACCAGCTTAGCAAGGGCATCAGTCCTGCTAAACAGTACAACAGCTCCTCTTTAAAATCATCTAATGAGAGAGCTTCTAGTTTGATGCTGGAAAAGAAACTGCATTGAGCATATGGGGAGAGCATCTGCCTTCAAAGCTCAAACTTCCCCAGTCTTTCTGGAATATAAGTAACTAGACTAAGTGTGGCCCAGCCTGACCTCAGGAGCAAAGAATACTACTGACTGTCACTGGTTTACATGGAGATGCCAAACCCCAAGCCACCACATTTAATAAACCCCTTGTGCCTTAAACTCCAAGACATGTTTAGACAACATGAACTATCAGGTGCCCGGAGCTTCGGCATGTCTCCCATAAAAATAGGGCTTTTGACACCTATGCAAACCAAGTCAACCTCTGCACCCTACAAAGCCAGCGCTAACCTTTCATTTCAGGATCCCACAATGAAACTGGAGGAATGTAGCAATGAAGTTAGACCTACTCCTGCCTCTTCAGTGAAGTCGCTGAAACAGCTCATGTTTTCAACTCCTGTGGCCTCTGCCATGGGGCTTTACTTAAACATGCCTACTCCAAACACATATTCACAAATTTAAATGTTTGCGCCTTGAAATAGCTAGGGAGCACAGACCTTTTAGATTTGATTTTTGGCATCTATTTTTATTGCGCAAATTATAATCCAAGAACACCAACTGAGATTCTGACAGTCACCAGGAGATCAGTTACTTAAGCACAAGTTTGGAGATTTGCACTGTTACAACAATGGTTTGTCACTTTCATGCCCTTCTATTACATTGTTTTGTTAAAAACTTTTCTGTGCAGGTACCTCCAGAGCATGTGATGAGAAAACTTTCTTTGAAAACTAATCCACTCTTCCTTCATGAGATCCTGTTTAGGTCTCAGGCTGCAAGTACTTGCCTTTATCTGACCAGAAGAAACCCAATAGCTGTAAAGCAAATTCCAGTTTCAGGGAGTAACAGAGAAGTCCAGTTATTGCTATTAAATGTATTAATAAGTATTTACATGGAATCAGGTTTACAGCATCTAAGCTCTGCATCAACAACCTGCCAGTTTCCAGAAGCCTAGGCAAAGAAAGGAGCCCACCTGTGATGTAGTACCACAGCTGAGACAAAAACTCTCCTTAAGCACTTCCAGTCACAAAATCGACCTTTAATTGCAAGACATCATCACGAGCAAGTCCTTTCTCCCAGCCTCCGGTGCAGACTTCTTGCACCCTCTGTCCTTCCTATTTACATCACCACACCTAAGTCAAAGGGCACACACAACACATACACAGGAGACCAGACAGACACCTCAGACGCTTGAACGATCCTCATTTTCAAGGACCTACTCTTCTCACAACCCTACAGGTACTACTTCACTTCACACTCCACTTTTGTAGACAAGAAAAAGCCAGCCACAAGGAGCAGATTCGCAGCAGCAGAGACAGCTGGGAGGCACCGGGGCTCCAAGGGAGGGCAAAAACTGCAGCAGAAAGACTTACTGGTCAGAACCAGGAAAACTGAAGACTTTAACCCAGACTTCCTGACCCCCAACAGCACGGGTCCTAAAGCCTCCTTTATTCCCTCACTTTGCCTAGCATACTGAAGCCACAGCCTCAGCAGACAGCCCTCCAACAGCCCCCGCAGGACAAACCAGAAAAAGCATTTCCATCCCCAGACGGCGCCGCACACGTTCCTGGCCCTCAGCACACAGGAGGGACTGGACACCAAAATAAGCAGTAACCTGTTTATAAGCTTCCCGCGATGTCAAATTCAGCATGAACAGCCGCAGCGAAAGCAGAAGACCGCAGAGCCGCGGGCGGGCGGAGAGCCCTGGGGCCGTGAGGGGCGGCTCCGCGCGGGCCTGGGGGAAGCTTCTGGAACAGCGCCCACCTGCCGCCCGCCCGCCCTGCAGCGCCCTCCGCAGGTGTCCCGGGCCACTTCGAGGAGCTGGCACGGCTTCTTCCCGAGGAGAGGGGGAGCACGGGTCTGCAGAACCCCCCGCCGAGCCTTAATTACCTGTGTGCCTCGCTCAGCTGAGGTGAGTCCTCTCAGCAGCTGTGACAGGGCCGCCTGCGGAGGCCTGAGGAGGAAAGGCCTCAGACCTTCCCCCCTCCTCAGCCTTTTGTCACCTCACCGCGTTTGGGGGCATGGTGTTTTTCCCTCCGGCAGAGCACCACTGCCTCCAGCCTGTGTGTGAGGAGCAGACCACTGCAGTCCTGTGACCCTCTGACTCAGCTACATGCTTGCCAGGCTGGGTACCTACACAGCCCTTGTCTGCCATCTTAGAGGCTACTCTACTGCCTGCTCAGAGAGCATTTTATGGGAGGTTTCCCACAAAATTTTGTGGGAAGTGCACTGATTCTGACTGCTAATGCCTTTTTTTTTTTTTGAGATGCTCTGATGTTATTTTTCAGTAGCTATGTTTTTCTCTTGCTCAAATTCCCCTTTGCACTACATAGGCATTTACCAAGTGAAGAAACCCCCTGTTCTTTTATCTTTGCTGCTACATCACTAGATATTAAACTGACTACTAAACTATCTTACCCAAGGTACAAGTGAGGAAAAAGGCTTCCTTTATACCAATTTTCTTCCAAGCCCGCCATTCCACAAGTGCCTTCCCAAGCCCCACAGAGCACCCAGTGTTTCAGAGCACATGCAGAGGAAACTGGTGGCTGTGCAAGATAAGTGAAAAAAGCATTCATATAGACCTGTTTCTTCTTGAAGTCAGAGCTGCTGTTGCCACTGGAAAGCATCCAGAGAGGAATCATTTTAAGGGAAAGGTTACTTTAAGCTAGATGTAAGGTAAAATGACTTGCTCTGCCACCTGGGGAGCTTTGTCAGTCAGAAATAGAGTTCAGCTGAATTCCTAATCTCATCCCTTAACCACCTCATTATGTTGCTATGAGCTTTTAACTTCTTGCAATTCACCTAAAAGAGCTGTGTCCAGCCAGGGAATAGAGCAGAGCTAATATGCAACTGTTCCCTTTGGAAGAAGGGTAGTAAAAAGTTCCTGCTTGAAAAAGGAAAGTTTCTTCTGTGACTGCCTTCCATTGATGCAGAGAGAAAAATAATAAACCAAAGAATGGAAGGCTGGACAAATGGAGATGATTTCAGTCATGGAACTCAAGCCCTCATCAAGCACCTACCAATTAGCAACAGTTTCAAAGTACTGGCACTAAATCAGCTCATGTGTTCACAATGCAGGTTTAGCTCAGCTAGAATAACATGCAGCAAATATGCATTTTATCCTAGCAAAAGACAGTGCTCAGTCATGCCTGTTCTGTCACTCCATGTCATTGTGGTGACAGTATGAGCTTTCTCATTGTGCCACTCAAATCAACAGTAAAACTCAACCTGTTTCCATTAAGCAAGGGCAATTTCTTCTTTCAGGGCTAGATGCAGATTCAAGATGCTGCTGTGTGAAGCAACAACCAGTACCATTGGTGTTTCTCAGTAGGATCAGTTAAGCTTAGGCAAGCTGAAAGATGGGATGACATGTTCCTTTCTGCCCCTCATTTCCATATGGCTTGTCTTTTCCTTTCTCCTCTGAAAAGGGGCCCTTGCTGGGCTAATAGCAGGTAGTTTCAAGACTCATTTCTGTTACACTGAAAAAGAATACACCAGCAAATCTAGAAGTGCCTTAGAAAGCAAACAAATCTGGCTCCGTGGCTGGATTCCAATATTCAAAGCAGCAAAAAGCAAAAGAAATAGCTGTCTAGCATTTATCAAAGAGCAAAGCAGCAGAATTTTTAGTAAATGTGATTTTTATGTAACATTTAAAGCACTCTGAGAAAACAAGCCATAAACTAGATGGGAAGACCAAAAACCAGAAAGCAGCCAGACAGCCTCCTCTGGAGAATCAAAAGCTCCCTAAAGTAACTGATCCCCCTAAAAATTGAAATACTTGCACAAAATTCTTTGCAACCCACTTCCTGTTGTTGCTCATCTGTCATCCACCTGTTGACTGTAAACAGTTCACCAAGCTCAGAGTACCCAGCACAAAGGGCCACCTTTGGGACTCTGTCCAGCTTCCCACAACACACTGAAGCAACTACTGCCTGAAATTTCAATAAAAGAGTAGATTTAAGAATGAGGAGCCCAATCTCTATTAGTATTAATGCAACTTCTGTAGCATTCTGGTAACATACAAAGCTTAAGGTGGGATTTAAGATTTAAAAAAAATCAGACTGGTTTCTAAAACTACAGATCCTTGAGACCCCAATTATAAATCCCTCAAGGAACAGTTTGTAGAACTGTCCTTAGATTACAACACAGAACACTGAATAAAAAATGGTCAATAAACTTTCCTGATCCTCTGTTCTTGTGCCGTTTTCAAAAGATGAGTTGCCTTGGCAGGAAGTTTTATACCTAATGAATGGAGCAGTTGCTGTTGTTGCACAAACATGCATGTGAGACATACTGTGGAAAATCAGTATCCTTTGAGTTTCTAAACTCTTAGTAACTGTGAGAAAGTTAGACATACCAGCCTTAGCTCCAAGGACAGCCAAGAAGGTGTAGTCACCTCTTAACGCAGTGTACCAGGAAAAAAAATAGTCCAGCGTAGCACCAAATTTAGCACTTCTAGGGATAAAGATCACATTATTTCAATAACAAGTTGATATAAAATGTGAAAATTCTACTAATCAGATATGAGACAAGTCTTTCTATGCAAGAAGAATTGATAGAGAGGGAAACCCCTTGCCTGCCTGAAAGTGTAAGCTGGAGAAATCTGTCAGACAGTTCTCTTCAGTCTCCAGGATAATGCAGAGTTTGACTCTTAAGCTTTCCCATAGAAAATTGCATGCAAATTCATTATGCCCTTATTAGCCAAACTAAGCCTTTGCATTAGAAATCTAGATCCAGATAATCTGAAACGTCTGATCCAAGACTTGGATTGTTCACTCATTGTTTGCTGAATAGGAAGTATTAATATTATGTTTTCCTGGGGGTAGCACATTTTAGCCTGTTGAACAGCAAAGTAAAATATTCATAGCAATCATTCTGTGCAAGATCTATCGGCAAACAGCCTGGGGGAGGAAAAAAGATGCAGCAGTATTTGCCTACATTCCACTGCAGTGCAATACATTCAGCAAAAACAAAAGAGAAAAGCCGCAAAAGATACGCTAGTAACTTTTTTTTAACCCTCTTCTTAATTATTTTGTTAAGCTCCATTAATGATACTTGTATACATCTCTTGGGTCACAGTTTTTTTTTTTTTAAACCAAGGCCTTTTTCTAAGGTAAAATGTTCTGAAAAACAAGCGTGGGCTGCCTATAGAGATACAGAGAATAAAGACTAACTCAGACCTCTTGCTGTGATTTGCTGTTTTTCTAGCATGTCCTTCCTTGCAGCATTTGCGCTTTGTGAAGCACTGAGCAGCTTCCTGGCTGACAACACTCAGGATGGATAGGAACAACCATAATAATTTGTCTCCTAGAACTGAAAAGTAGAAAGTCCTCAAGCCAGTCTTCAGTAGGTATAAGGAAAATTAATAGGAGATTGAGCCTCGAGAGATCAAATGTTGCAGGTAAAGCTAGCAGCACACTGCTTATTTTGACTACTGAGGGGTTATGACAATAGCAGGTCTGCCAGACAGGAACAATCAAATTTATTTCTAGTACTATGGCAAATTATGGACCTTCATATGAAGATTTCATGCCAAACCATTCTATTTATAGCTACAGGCTTCATATCAAATATAGAAGGATAATTCTTTTCCTGGTAGTATCCAGACTTGTGTTCCTGCCGCAGTCTTTGCTTGCTAGGCTTTATTACACAACTGCATCCAGTGCATTCCCAGAGGCTGAATTTCTCACTTCATGTAAGGCAGTAGCAGATGTAGCCCCAAAGCTGAGAACAGGGGAGAAAGAACTCTTATCATATAAAGTGAGAGTATACGTTACCCTGACAGTTTTCTGTCATAAGGCTTCAGCCCTTCTAGGCTCCTTCAGTAAATCCATGCCCGATTTAAGCCTGTTTACAGACTGGAAAAAGCATGAGTTTTGCTATGTAAGCCACAAAATTGCACTGCTCAAAACCAAAAGGCAAGAGAGACATTGCAAACAAAAGGGTCTTGAGGGAAGCACTATCCTTAGCATACCAACATCTTAATATAAAAGCTAACCAAGCTAGAGACCTCCACCACAACACAGGCTTACCACACAGGAGGTAGGTTGCATCATCTTCCCTGGGAGACAAACAGCATTTCTGATCCTCAGCTGTCAGATGGCATAGCCACACTGCATTCAGAAGCTGCCACCCAGAGGTGGCTGTCAAAGTGCATAACAGGTTGAGGCGAGTATTTTGGGATCACATTTAGGTGACAGGATCAAAGTCCAAGCTTATCACTTCACTTCCAAATCTCTCCTCTGTTTTCATATCTGGTGATGTTGGGCCTCATTCAGTGTCTTCCTCTTGACCAAGAGAAGCTTTCTGTCAGAGCAGTTAAAGATCTCTTCACTCAAACCTCACTCCAGATCTCAGGGGTGCTCTAGTTCATCTTATTTGTATTCAAGTCCATGGTTTTCCAGCCTGGAGGGTGACTGTTTCCTCACATCCTGGGCTACAAAAATTGGTGTGCTTTTTCATGCTAACCATATAAGCCACCCAATTTCAGAGCAAGCCTTTGACTTCATTTCTGTCAAGGGCACATGCTGCCTTACATGTTCAATCAACATTTTCAAAGAGCATTTTGAATTGTTAACCACTTGAAAGGCAGGCTGATTGCTGCTGAGAACACTGATTACTGTAAATCATCTGATCTCTAGGGATGCCAGCAGGACACTGCAACTGGCAACTACCAAGTCAGAATTCAAAAGCTAGCAGAACAGAGAAGGGAATATCAAGGAACGGAAGCAGCGTGCCAGTTGAGACACAGCAGCATGATCCTATAAATACAGACACACCATTGTACAGGCATGCATGCATTTCTGCATGAAGTATTTGCTGAGTGTTTTAACTGACACTGTCTAGACTATCTTCATGAATGAATGCCATTGCTCAACTGAAGATGTCAAAGCATTAAGTTTTGGCTTAACCTGACAAAGCTCAGTCTTTTGCACTGCTGTTTTCATCCATACAGGAAAAAGAAACCAGGATTTTAAGAAGTCTGTTCATTCTAAGGAGTATTCCAACACACCTTGGTTTTAAATCAGGCTGACAACCCTTCCCACAGTTCCATTAACTACACTGCATGGCACAGGTCCTCAAGGAAGATTCAAAAGGTGTAATGGGAAGCAAAGTTACTCCCTTATAAAGGAGTAGAAACTTTCTCTTCTGAGGAAAACAAAAGAGGAAAGAAAGTGATATCCTCAAGACCAAACTCCAGCATTTTTCCCCACCCTTCTGTGCCTTTCAGCCTGGAGAAGCTACTCAGATGTCAGCCACAGAACTCCAGTCAAAAGGATATGGTAGGGCTCAACCTCTTTGCAGCATGCCAGCAATTACAAGTTATTTTAAACCTCCTGTAATTGACTTAATTTGCATTGAGTATACTCTGTAGGGCAGGAACTGTATTTTTTCTTCAGTGTTAGACACCACCTAGCAAAATGGACTCCTTGTCCATGCTTGAGGCTCCTACAGGCTAAAGAGTAATAGGAACAGATTTATGAACCCTACTGTTAGCTCTGGCCTGGATGATAAAGACAGCATCTCAGGAGAGTTAGGAGTGAGGTATTTCAAGGTGTACACCTGAGTCACAAGAGTCTATCAGAAGCCACATTCAACCATATACACTTGAAAGACCTTTCTTGAGGTCAAATGGATAATTGTAGTCAGAGCCCATCAGACAGCACTTCTGTTCATGTGTTTCAGTGATGCAAAGCCTTTTGCTATCACTTTTATAAAGCTGATATTTTGGCATTTTTGATAGTGAAAGTTGATTAGAAAGCTCAGATAGCAGTTACATACAAACATCCCTACCAATGCTTCTTTAACAACATCACACTTTCCCCAAAAGCCTGCAGCACTGGTGTACTGTCTCTACCACATCCCTCATTTTAGACATCCACGCTCTTAATAAATGAGTTATGAACTCCCTGTGTGTCTGTCACGCAAGAGAATCCAGTTCTTATATGCACTCCTACACTTTCTTACCTAATCTTGAGCACAAAAACCATGCCTCATGAAGCCTTCTTACATTAAACGATTTGGAAGACACATTTGCATACATTTATTTGTTTACATGAAGCTCCTTTGTGTGGTAAAATGCCCTTTCCCCACCAACAGTACACAACACATCTAGACAAGCTCTTAATTGAGATTGCCTAATAAGCACCTTCCAGTTTGAATTCTTCTTTACCCTTACACTGAATACTAACCTTCCCAGCCAGTCTTACAAAAAAGACTTCCACTTACAAACATCAATAACTGCATGAAACGACGTTAATTGCACCAGTCCTCGCTGCTCATTTTGCCTTTAGGGGATTCTGCTAGCATCTAGTAATGGATAAGAGCATACACAGGTATTTACAAAGAACATTGCTAGGACACTGCTGTGACATCTATGAACAGATGAAGCAGCGATCTGTTTTCTATACAATCTATTATATTCCTGTTAGTGCCTGCCAAAACGTGCATCTATAGAAATAGCTGCTGCATGGGCAGACGTACCCCACAGACCATCCTATTCTTGCCAGTGTACGCAATCTGACAACTTGCTTCAGAGCAGAAACTAACATTTTGCACCAGATCAACTCTTTTCCTGGAGTATATCATGCTATGGAGAACACATTTTACATATATATCACTCCTAACAAGAGGTCTTAAGCAGCAGGAAGTCACCACTACAGGTCAAACACTCTAGAACTGTAAGAGCGATCAGGCAATATTTCCTTGTATGGAATAACAGAGATGAGAACATACTATCTACTTTGAAATAAAGCCAAAAATGATAATTTCAGTGAAAACCATCACATGCTATCTAATACCAATAAGCAAGTGCCATCAGGACCTCACTGTCATACCAGAAACATATCACATGCAGTTGCATTGTCCACCAACATAACATGAAAGAAAGCCAGCATGGACAAACTCAGGCTTCACAGGTTTCATTTCAAAATCCTTATTCAAATACTGGCCTATGCTGACCTTGCTTAATTTCTCATGGCATAAAAATCATGACTTAGAAGAAATTTACTGTAGAAAGCAGAAGAGCAGGCTTATAGTTGAAGTGCAAAATAGGTAAGAGCACTAGGGAAAGACATTAAGTTTCTTTGGAGGCCTGGGGAGAAACACGTTTGAGCTTTACTGTGGTATAACACAAGTAGACTTAAATTGTAGCTAGGTCATCATCCAATATACTCTATCCTCTTCCCTAAGTTGATAGCAGGGATGAAGCACCATGTTCTGGTCAAAACTGCTTCAGTTTCTCAAGCTGCTAAGTGCTGTGGGTTTACCAGAGGCATTCCTTCCCACCCCCCCACCCCCCAGCTTGTGCTGTATAGCAGTTTCTGTATCTTCTGAATCAGCTCACTCAAAATAAAAAGATTCAAGTATTTCTCTTTCCTCCTTACCCCACTAACTCACACTGTTTGCAGACATTTTATTTATTTATTTATTTTTACCACGGTGCATTTAGCAGATGCAGCAGTAACTGAAAACAGACAAGCTGAGCAAGGGCTCCATCTGCTGGGACATGGGACAGGCCTTTGGCTCTGGTGGGACCGCATCCCAGCAGAGGTTAGGAGCTAGCAGGCAGTTTTGGTTCCTTTGAAAGTTACATCATTAATGCCTGCATTCAGCAAGTTCATACAGCTGCAAATCCCAAAGGCAGACATCTGGATAAGACAAACTAGATCTTCTGTACTAGGCTTTGAGCTCTACTGAAACACATTTTTCATCTTCTCATCTGCTAGAATGAGGTGATCTATGCTTCCCAGGGCATTGAGCTGAGAACAAAAGCAGAGCAGGCAATTGTGGCTTCCAATCCTGACTAAGAGCTAGGTTTGAACAGAGGCTCCAGCTTTAAACCAGAGTAGAACACCTCCCAGCCAGCTTTTGTTCTACTTCAGACTTCCACATTCCCATAGCATTTGTTGTTTCTCTGCTAAGTATGTTTTCTGACGGGCCCAAATCCCAGTCAGGCAGTGCTTGTTCTATATCTCAAGATAATCATTGCTAACATGTGAAGACTGTTGGCAATCTCCCCCAGGAACGCTTTTTATGAAATGAAAACAGAAAGGACGTTTCTGGTTTGCAGGCAACCCACAAGCTCATTTTACACACACTTGTTTCTTGTGACGAATCTCAAATTTCAGTGGTAGCATGAACAAATAAGCAGGCATTTGTTTCCTCCCAGCCCTCAAATTAGAGGAGTTCCTATGCAAGTTTCTGTAAGAATTTAGTTACAAAAATGCAGTAACATTTCGGTATACTTTTTCCTCTTTAGAACCAGGCTGTTCTACAGTGAAACAGTAGGAAAAAAGTACAGAATTACAAAGAAAATACCAAAAAGGTGTTATGTCTAGAATTAAGCTCCTCACGCCGTGAACTCTTTTGATTAGTGTCTTTCACAGCAAAAACATAGCACATATAGGAATTTACAGATTACTACTGACTTTCTGCAGGAAAACCACTAGATTCAGCTTACAAAAAAATCTGTAAATACACCACATTCCCAGCACACGAGAGGCTCATTTGTAGCAAGGCATAGATGGATTCCTAAGACAAAGATAAGGAACAGAGGTAGAGATATGAGGTGTCATCTATACAAGTCACAGTATTGACGCTTCTCTCTGCTAAGGAGGCTTTGGAGAGATGAGGATGTGTTACCCAGTTGCTGATGTGCAACAATTTGACATGTCAGTTGCTATACAGCAGCACAGTGGTTGAAGACATCTAGCCCACTCCAGTTCAGAACCAAGCATGAATGACCAGATTATTTATACATGTGGCTCATGACCCCCCCAAGGGCCCTTTATTAGCCAAAGTCTGTTGGGTAAGCCCCCTTTTCTAATCACTTCCCTTTGAAAATAACCAAAATGGTATGCATGGTTCCTTTTGTGGCTGTGATCCACCAGTTTTAAGCCATTATACATAGAAACTGACATAAGACTTGTGGCTTGAGCCCAAGTAGTAAAAAGTTCTGCCAGCAAGCAAAACAAATATTGCAAGTCTAGCTTGAATAAAAAAGACAGCCATTTAATGAAATTAGAGCATTTTTCTAATATTTTACTCTTTACAAAAATTAAGGACACCTAGTCGCATCATGGAGGAAGATTGTTTTCTCTGGAATAGAATATCAGAAATCCATGCAACTTCCTTGTGCTCTATTAACAGATTTGCTTTCTTCTGTCCATCACTGTCATAAGATATCACAGCATGTAACAACTATTTTTGTTGATACTGCAGGCCAAAGAGTCCAGGTGTTCTCCCAGCCACCCGCCATCCTTTGAAAACAAACCAGATCTTCACTGAGAGAAAGTATAGCAATTCTCTTTTCACAAAAGATTTTGTGTGATTTCATTGTAGGACATGAGGACAGCAAGAAAGATTAAGTGACTTCATTCTTCTAAACACCCCTCACCAACACGGGTAAGTTGAATGATTACAGGACAGCCTCAGCTGTTAGAAGTCTCAGGGACTTCCAAGAAGCTACTTCATCACTCAGTCTCAGATTAATACAGGACTTAGCTACAGTCAGCCTATGAGCCAACCCTTTCAAATCTTGAGTAAAGGAGCAACGTTTAAGAAATTACTAGAATTTTCAATGAATGAGATGTTGTTGGCACTATAGTTCTTTGATATGACAGAGGCATCCACAAATTCAAAGCTACTAACCTCTGCTTTTAAAACTGCAGATTAAAATCCAAATATGCCTTCTTTTACTGCAGCAGAAAGTTGGAAACAGCTAGATAGCAACGAAGCGTAAGAAGTTTTTGTTAAAGAGGAAATAGTTGCTAGGTAAGCCTGTATAATGGTAAGCAGAATAAACAGAACACTGGCAGAAAGGCAAATATCAGCCTCCCAAAAGCACTGCAAACATGCTCCCTAGTTTCCAGCCCCATCCAGTCTGATTGGCCCACCATTTCACAGCCGACTGTCCTTCCTACCGAGAAAACCCACTAGGTGGCATCATTACTAAAAGAATAAGGGCACAGAAATTCATTTCACAATCTAATAACTAATAGTTCAAGACAGAAACACGAGCTTTTACTGCACAGTTTGAAAACATTTTTCCAGAAACAGTGGCTTTTCATTGCCATGTTTTCCTCTAGCCCAACACGGAGAAAGAAATGAAAATCATGGACAGTCTGTTCTGTATTTGTAAAGCATACAATGTCGGCATGCACAGTTCTGAATGAGGCTCTCCAATGCTGCTGTAACAAAAAACATTCAACTACCCCCCCCCCACACACACGTGTCTGTATCCTGTCCCTTAGATGGAGGCTTGCTTCAGAAAAATTTTTAGTTTGAACAGCTACTGTCTGAAGCATAGCTGTAAAAAACCTGACATACCCCCGAGCTTTCATCTTATTTTGCATCTTCTCTCCAGTTCTAATTTTCATAACAATAGCATCAACAGAAGCACTCATCAGTGTCATTGGTTTTAACATGCGCCTCAATATTTAATGACTAGAATAGATTACTGTTCTCCCTCTCTAGGTCCCCTGTTCCATTTTCATTTCAGGGTACAAGTCTCAAATTTTTCTTATTCCACCTTAGAATGATAAACATGCTCTGACTTTCCTTGAAAATGCTGTGCCCAGCAACTGCTGAGAAACATTGCATTCTTGTTTAACTCAGTGATACATGTACACTTCTCCTTAGCAAAAAAGGGTAAAAGCATTTTTTCCCCCCTTTCTCATGGAAGCAATTTAATAAACACTCCTAAGAATGTCAATACCCACAAACTATATACTGCAGGCATGTGAAGAAGCCAAAAATTGTATCCACAAGTCTCTAGCTAGGGATTAAACTGAGGCCTATGTTCTCTATGTAGGCTGTAGAATGAAGTAGCATGTTAAGCTACCCTGTAAGCTCCATGAATCTTTTTCCTGCAAGAATCAAGTCAAATAGGTGGAAACATCCCACGTTACACTGTCTCAGCAACTCCAGAATTCAGTGTAGCAATGATACCACCTTTGAATCAACTTGCATCTTCAAAACCCTTAAGTGATACAAAGCTGAAGCCAAAGTCCATGCTAAAAATCAGTCCTTGTCTGTACCTCACTTACCAAGCACAGGGTACAAGTGGCACCTACTTTTTAGATTATTTCCTCAATAAAACACAAAAGGCACGAAACGGGACAAAAGAGTGTATTGCTAAATACAAAGCTTGTCTTACTGCCAGATAACTCAGAATAAGAAATTGTCTTAAGTATATAGTGATATGCTAGCAGACCTTGACTCTTGTCAGGTAAAGAATTTTCACCAGAATGGCAGAATGCCAGACATGGCAAAGTGATAAACCAGTCCACTGGTTTATCAAGGAAATTTATTAAGGAAATTCTAATCAAAACATGCAATAGAGCCTCACAATATTCTCATGTAGTACTGGTCAGCATGGTATTTATACCACATGAATTTGTAGCCTTCACTGCAATTCTCAAATTCGTGATCTGTTCAACAAAGTTCTGGAAGAGAAAGCTATTTCAGCTCTTACACCTTTCACTCTAGAAACCCAGCTCCTTTAGAAAATTAAGGCAGATGTTTGATTACACAATGCATCCTCATTGCTCTTGCAATTTGCTCCTCCATCAGACCCTCAGACTTAAACCAACACCCAGTCACCAGGATTCCAACATATAGAAGCTGCAGGAACAACAGGAACATTGATGCCCCGTTAGAGGCACTAATCCTAACAGAGCATGGTCTGTGAATTACTTTAAATGACATTTTCTTCCTTTTTGCAGTTTGACTTTATAAAAACCCACAATATGCTGAAAGCATCTCTCTCATTATCTGTAACACCTTGTGTCTGCCTGAAACACATTTTCCTTTAACAGGCTTCTGGATATGTTCAATAAAGAATGCAGACCTTCAGCACTCACATGTCAAGGGACAGCTTGCGAAAGGTCCATGTAGCCATATCAGAAGCATGCCAGCCCAAAGGACTGAGCAAGCATCATGAAATCCAGTGCTTGAGGTACAAATCCTACGTTTAGTTCAAATCACAACATTGACATAACACTTTTGATCAGCAGCCTCATTCAAGTTCATCTCCTGTCTGGCTTCTCTTAATGGCTTCAGTCCCCCTTCTTCCCTTCAGAAAAGGGCTGGTCATTCAACTGCAGTGAGGTAGTGTAAAATCTGCTGCCAAATTATATGAGGAACAGATATATTGAGGGCCACAGAGCTGTCAATCTACAATCCTGAACGAACATCCCCTTTCAAGATAAATAGAGCATCAGTCAACAGAACAAGCAGCAAGACACTTGACAGCCTTTCCTTTATAGTGCAGAGGAGTTCTGTATTATAAAGCTAGTTTCTGATTCCCAAAGATCAGGAATGTTCGTTGCTGCCTCTACATCAAGCTTTCCACCCCTCATTGTTTCCTCCTACCCGTCCCCCACAGTCCAAAGGGGAAAGAATTTTTCAAATCACAGTAATGGAACTGTCTGGGAAGTAATAAGTGCTCCTTGCAAAGAGGATGAAAAGAAGAATACAGACTGCTGTCCTTGACACTGAGCTGATTTCACATACACTGAGAAATAGCACCAATTTTTGACACTGACAGCTGTTGCTCCCTAGCTTCCAACTACTCAGCACTACTTCTCGAACTTATTGAAACTGCAGTTCAAGGGAGGCAAGGTAAGGGCAAACTCACAACAAACACTTAACTATCAATGAAGCCTCCACTTAGAGATGACAAAAAGTACACGACAGGGAAAGGAAGAGTGACCTGCATAAGCTGAAGAGATACTGGCAGATTCATTAATTGCTTCTGCAGGAGAAGGTTGTTTCAGCAGAAGGACATAGGTAGGCCCCCAACACACAGACTGCACTGCCCAGAAGATTCTAGCAAGCATATCAGCTTTTCTGCAAACTTTGTCTGCCTACCCTGTCCAGCAGAGCAACTCTGGAACCCCCCAAAGCAACACTCTTGCTCCAGCTCTCCTTCCCTTCTGAAAGTCAGGCAAAAACAAAGCAAGGATTTATAACTGCACAGTTACTCAGTAAAGTGACCAGGATCCCCCTGCCAGGCAAAGGTTAGAAGATGGCTTGTTCTATCCAATCTGCTAAACCAGAAATACCCCTCTTAGGTAACTATAGCAATATCAGGAATTGAGCAACTGATTTCCCCCAGAGATGAACTTCTCAGTAAATTATCTCATTGTTTTTCTTCAGTATGAATGATGGGATACAGCATAAGAAAAAAGCTAAGTCTGTCTCCAAGTGCCAGAACTTGCTTCCCCAGCCAGTGACAGTCGGACCACCCAGCATCTCCCTGCTCAGAGACAGCGGGGCACAGCTTCCACAGTTTATGTTCCAAAGAGCTTTTTGCTTTATCTCCCAGACATGTTATTTTGTCCTCAGTTCCAGACACAATGTACTTACAAAAAATATTTACATTTTGAAAACATTTCCATTAACTAGGTTTTTTTTTTTCCTTTTCCTTTCTTTTTGAAGGTCAGTCATAAATAATTCAGAGCTACCTACTGAAGGAACAAATGATGCTCACCATTACATACACCAGAGTTAAAGGACCAACTTCCCATTAATAGAAAATCATAGGTGTGGTAATCTGTGCATTACATATATTGTGTAAGTTTAAGCAGAGGTATAATGCAGGACTAAGTACAAAACCACATGAGGTACTCCAAGGAATTCAGTCACAGTAATGCACAGGCATACTTTGTCCTGTAACACACAGGATGTTGATAGGCCACCTTATCTAAACATGTAGTTGTAAGCATAACTAAGCATATGATGACTCACATTAAAGCCTACGACTGTTCATGATTTCTGACATTTCACGGAAGCAATGACATGGGATGCTAGATAAAACATTGAGCCATATACTTGTAAGAGACAGTACTGAGTCATGAATGGACAAGCTGAAAACAGTAGGTTTTTATCTTCCAATTTCCTCGGCTCCACTGAATTTATTTTTTCAGCCATCAAACACTGGGAAGCAGTTACAGCCTGTGGCTCAAGGGATCTCTAAATTACTCCTTGCAAAGAGCCGGGATGGTGTAAAGGAGAAGGTCATACTACGCTTGCCTGGTTCCTGTGCTCAACCACTGAACTTTACTACCAGCCAGAATCACACAGTGTGATTTCTGGACTTCTGCTCTGACCAAGTTCTTGTTCTATCTTTAGATTTTATCTTTCACAAGGCTGGGAGAATATGCTTGTGTGTGACCACAACTAATACAGGACTCTTAAGTAGCCTTTCAGCAGTGGAATAGAATAGGTACAAAATAAGGAAAATGCTGATGCTTCACAACTATTACCATCCTCACCAGGATGCATGCACACACCCTTCATCTGAAGGCTTCAGCTGCTTTAGCTCTCAGCTGCTGTCCTCTTTGGAGGAGGTTGGACAGGTGATTAAAAACCATTTATGTCTGGGACACAGTCAAAGCAATGTGAGCCATGCTGTTACTGTCGTCTTACAACCTGTTTATGGAGTCTCTCGTTAATTCTCACAGTAACGTATTGTGACAACTTGTTTAAAAGTTCACTAGAACATTTATAACAAAAGCAACTAAAACCATTGCTCCAAAAGGAAAGAGCTAGTTCCTGCCTCCCCACTAACTTCCTATCCTTAGGTTAGGAAACTTAGAGGAAGTAATTAGAAGCTAAAAGAACAATAATAGTGATGTGGAAGGAGCAACTAGCTAGAAGAGCAAGAACTTAAACCTGAGCTCTCCTGTGTTATCTGAACAGCGATGTTGCCTAGGAATTCCAGTAAATGAACACCCTCCGCATTCAGTTTCCAGCTAGAAAAGGGGAGTTAACTGATACAGTAGCTGCAATATATCTTATCAGTTTTCCTTCAAAAGAAGGCAGTATTAGTGAAATTTGAATGTTTCATGGAATCAGTGTCAACTACTTAATTCTGGTGCACCAACAGGTGGTGATTGACATAGGGATAGAAATAAAACATCAGAAGACTTTATTCCAGTAGTGTTTCTCACTCTTGTTACTTAAAACAATCAGTGACTAAGTAGTAAAATGTCAAAGTGATATCACTAAACATTATTGTAAGAAAAAAATAACCTCAAATTCAACTTTCAGTTTGCACAGGCTTTTGGCAGCTTGTTTCTATGTAGAATGATTTTGTTCTTTTAACATGGCTGTTGATCATGGAACACAAATTACAGTCCTAGGCTAAGAATACCTCACATTAAGAAAACCCACCTGCCTAGCCAACTGAAATTAGAAGTTGAAACGGAAGAGACATTTCATGAGGTATTTCAAGCTTTCGCTTTTAACCAGTTTAAACTCAAAGCAGAGAGTAAGCGTAGCAGGTTGTAGAGGTCTAATTGAGCCAGAATAACTCACTTCAAACATTCTTCTGTTTCAGTAATCTAAAGCTGAAAGCATCCAAAAGCAAGGTGACTCCATCTGGTTCTGTCCAGATGCAAGCAAGGTAATACTTCCTAAGGTATCATACAGATTAATTCTACTGTTTGTAAACTGAACAGGTTATTATGCAAAGTGGTTTCCTCCAAGCAATGAATACACAATCTTCTGCATACCTGTGCAGCCAGCCCAGACAGATTCCCCATTGTGTGTCTCAGGCTAACATCTCTCTTAGGTCAAAGGTTTAGTAATCTGTTTTACTTTGTTTAAGAAAGCACTAGTGGGAGGGAAGAACACTGCTGCCTTTGTGCCAATTTACACACTACTTCAAAGTGGCTATCTGAAAGCTGATATTTAAGCATGACATGGTTTAAACACCAGCTTAAGGCAGAGGTTCCCAAGCACCACAGCCTAAGTTCTGAATATCTCCCATCACAATCTAAACTGAGTTGCATCGCTTTGCGGTCGTAGTGACCTAAGAGTATGAATAACTATCACTATGCAGCTGACATGACAGTAACTGGTTGAAGCATGGTATCTTCATTGCTTGCTTCAAGTCCTAAGACTGCATCTAATGCAAGTCAGTCTGCAGGGCTGATTAATTCCATGAAATTTATTGCCATGACGAAATACACAAGTGTTATCCAAGGCTGATCTGTCACACATCTGCTAGAAGCAGGAAATGAGTCACCTAAAGTTGGTATCTACTTTCCTGTAGCATCTATTCCTCATCTGATGGTGGGCTACTAAATGGCATGATACCAAGAATTAACCTGTATACAGGATACACATAGTGCATTTGAATCTAATATGCTAAAGAAGGTGCGGCTGATAACCCAGAAAGGGTTAGCCAAAGGAGCTGACCAGTGAACAGTTTTCTCCACATGCACTTGAATGACAAAAGAAGGAAAAATCCTGCTCTGCATTTGGTGTTTCTGGCAAATGCAGTGTTCTAAATCACTAAACCAGCATGCAAGCAAATATCTTCACCTAACAGTGTACAAATAAGATTTCTCCCTAACACTGCTTCTAATTTCTACCTTTAACCTCATTGTCCTTCCCACACCTCCCTCCCCTCCACCTTTTGAAAATATTTTGTGGTTTAAGTTAGTCACAGAAATTTAGTTTGGAGCTTTTCCAGGTTGGAGTCTTCAAGTCCCTGTCAGCAGAAGGCTGTGAGCGGGAGAGAAATTTGCAAAAATCTGACACCTGCCACTTTCCATTGAGCTTTGGGTGGAAAATGTCCCTGGCTTCTTCCATTTTTAATGTCAGACTCAGCCTGGCAGAAGAGATTACCTCCAGGTAAAGTCATTCAGAACAGGAGTTTGTGTCTGCCAAGCCCCTCCTCTTTCACCACCCCACTGATGCACCAGAACAGCAACATGTACTTTGGCTGAGCATTGCTTTTTCAGTGGCAGCCTTCTATAGGGGACGTGCACGCAGTCTGTACAGGCAGGATTGCTACCTCTCAGATTTTGTGTCTGAAGCTAGGACTAATCATATCCAAATGATATTTTTCCTCTGCAGGAATGAAGCAAGCTTTTTGTAATTCTTGCATGATAAAAATCAGGCTGTTTCAAGGGGCTGGAAGAGATGCCAGAAGTTAGCAATGGGGGAAACCTCTAGCTTCCCAGATATGTAACAGCCCTTAGATGTCTTCCAGAGGGGAGAATCTCAGCTGGAGAAAGTCAGTTTTGTTCCAAAGCCTATGGGATTATGCATTTTAGCTTTTCCCAGCCTGAACTGCATCTTTAACAAGTGAACAGCCTCCTCCCATGCTATCTATCAGCACTGCCAGAGTATTTCTATGCTGCAAATAGGAAAGAAACAAGCATTAAGGTTACAGGAGTTTACTAGAGTCAGAAAACTATTGGGCGTATTCAGCATTAGTATGGAAGTTTGTCAGCTTTAGATTTGAAAGCATTTTGGTTAGAAATGAATCCTATTATAATACTTGGATTTCACCCCCCCCGCCCCCAACAATTCTCTCTGAAATCGAGATCTCTAGCCTAGTACAGGAGGTACTGCACGGAAAAACTGATAGACCAGCATTCCTCTTTAGGCAAGCACAACATAATACTGAAACAGAGGGGTAACAATCCGTAGTTGGACAGCGTGCAAGGCAGGCAGACAATTCTAAATAAAAATGATGCTGCCTTTCAAGTGATGCATTTCAGACTTGGCCTCAAGTAATAACCTGTAGGCTGCCTAAATCTTCAGTAAAAGGCCAATAAGCAGATCACTTGGGCAGGGAAATCTGGAAGGGGTAAGGAATTACTAAAGGAAGCTCAGAGTAACAGGAGTCTAAAAAATGGTTTCCCCATTATCTACATAAGAGATAACAGTTGTGACATGGTAAGAGCAAGATTTTTACAGATACCAAAGCAGTTACATAGGGCTCATCTCTTAATTATTACTGGACCTTTAAAAAAAACCTGATCCTTCTGAAAAAGAAGATTGAAGCTCTGTGACAGTTACCATCCCTGACAGTATACTGAAATCCACCAGCTCACTCTTACTTCCCTATGTATGCTTACTGGGGAACCTGCATTCCTGACATTCCTCCAGACAATCTCCAGCCTGAAGTCAAGGTATTCAAGTCTGCCAGCCAGCTCTCTCAGACACTAAGATGCCCAACGGAGAGGCTTAGGGAAATCTTACACATCTGTACGTTCCCCACTGAGCTTAATGGATTCCTTTAGTACAAAGTGTATTTTTATTTTTTTTAAGTCAAATCTTCAGAAACCTGCTTCAAGTGTCATTTTGGGCTGAATATTATAACCTGAATGTTCTAAAATAGAAGGAAATAAAAGCAAAAGATGTCATTCTTTCCTCACTAATGTCATAAGATACTGATGCTCTTAATTTATTGATGGAATGCTCTTACTCCAGCCTAGCAAATCTCAACATCTTCATGAATATTTCTGTGCGCACAGGAAGGAAGTTCTTATGCTTCTCTCCTTACTACTGGGACCATGAAAATTTGTTTCCTCAGAGATGCTAGGATATTGTAATTCAGCTTTCAAGAAGCCTGAACAAACCCAGCTTGTCTATCTGCTTTCCTCAAAGGAAAACTCATTGCAGCTGACAAAAATCCAGTTTCAAGTAGCCAAGAACACCTTGGAAAGTTTAATCATGTTATTAAATGTGTAATACACAGCTTCCAAATACTTAAAGCCATACCCTCTTCCAAAAGGGGTCACAGAAGAGGGAAAAAGTGAAGGACAATAAATGAAATTCAACAAACCAATTCTGTTCACTGTAAGCAACACAGCAACAGTCTCTATCTAAACATTATTAAGCACATACAGGTTAAGGAACATGAGAATACATCCAGGGAGATCATATCCTGCAAGAGAGCCATCTAGAAGCAAAAAAGGAAATATGACAGTGCAGTAGTTTACAGAGCCGACCTTTCAGGAGACATCGTGAAGCTATTTGCATTCATGCACTTGACTTTCAGAGATCAAGAGCTTTAACATGAAAAACAAGGTATCCTTACATCACCAGGGGCAACACAGCAGAGGGCTGTTTCCCTGTGATGCCCAACCTGTCCTCAGAACCAAGATTAGAAACTGAGAGAAGGCTTTAGGTTACTGTAACTGCTTCTTCTTCTCTCATTACCATCACTGCTTATTATGTCTAGAGTATATCCAGAGAAACAGACTCAAAACAGTGCCCTGATTTTAAGAGCTACATCAGTACACAGCAACAGGTTATCCTTCCCACAAAAATGTTTCAATCCAGAGGAAACAAGCGGCAAAGGAAATAAATAGCAGCATCATTATTGACAGATATGCGGTCAAAATTGAGGCAAAAGCCACCAGTAGAATTGGCCTCTGCCTGTGCCTTGGATGTTCCCCTCAAGCCATTACTCCAGCCTGTCACTGTTCCTCTGAACAGCAGCCACGCATTTCAATCTATCAGCTAGTTCCCTGCAATTCAGGATCATCCATGCACTCTGTCCTGTCATTCAGATCACTTATGGGAGTTGTACAGCATCAGTCCCAAAGACACCAAGAAACACCACCCAGCCAGTCACTAGATAAACAGTTACTAAGTGGACCCAATGATACAGCCAGTTGTCCATCCATCTTGTCGTCCACCCCTGCACCCCTATGCCCCCAGGCAAGTCTATAATTTACATCCAGTAAAGCTGCTTCCTGCATGCACAGGTTTGTATTTTTCTGCATTGAAAAAAAGGTGCTTTTCAACACTGCACAGAATGCCAGGGCACTAAACTTTTTCTGATAGCAGAAGCACAAACCTTGGGTGTCCCAACCCACTTCCTTTTATTTTATGCCCATTTCTTGGAAGTCTCCCATCCAAGTGTTGTCCATGCTTAGTCTAAGGTGATGCAGTATGACTCACCCCAATTGCCAAGACCTAGGTTCTGAGTGAAGTGACTTTAGGGAGATTAGCTATCCAGCAGGCACTCGGATTGCTTACTCTAACATAACTATGCCAGCGTAATGAATGCACCGGAGCTGAAAAATGTACTTCTCAGTTCTAAACCTGTGAAAAAGGTGAGGTAGACAAGAAAATATGAAGCTGCCCTAGGCTAAACATATGGGGGAATACACTACCATATTATTTCCATTGCAGGTATGGGATCACAAAACCAGAAAAAAAACTCAGAAGGTATGAAGGGAGTAAGGCTGGTCCTTCATCCACCAAAACACACTGGCCTTCCAAGAAAAGCAACGGCCACGTTGGCATTCTATGTTCCTGTGGCCTATGTGTCTCGTCTATGTTCAGCATTCGCTATCACTTCTCAAAAGAGTCCTTTGGGCCGTTAGGTTTAAAAGGCTTTGATCTGTGCAACTGGAACTGTCAGAAAAGGTTTACCAACCGAGCAGCAAACCTTTCTAAGTGTCTTTTAGCCACACAGAGACAGTGCCAGAGCATCACTGACCATGCTGACATTTTAATAAGAGCTGAAAGAACAGGTCTTGGAACCTTCACTCCTTACAGCTCACATTAAATTAGTAATAGACATTAAATGATTATCTTAGATGGCATTATTTAAACATAACCTCACAGGACATTTGCCTCAAGCAAACTGCAACAGAAAAGCTGAGCAATTATGCACCTTGTATATGCATGAACGTACAACATGTTTGCACATCTAAGTGTGCCTGGGCCAGTTCACAGGCTTCAACATTTTTGAAGCATATGGACACACAGGGCACAAACCCAAATCCATTAAGAATGCATACTATTAAACCTACATTTTTAAATTAAAACTCATTTTTCAACAAGCTAAAGTACAATTTAGTCAATGAATAATGTGTAGATATCTAAGCAGAAGAAACTACCTGGTGATACTCATACCATACGCAAAGTGTAGTATTTTAATGACAGCTATGATGACCCTAAAGCATGCAAACAGCCTTGAAGCTATCTTGAATTTGTGGTCTCCTAAAAACACACTTCATGCATTTGACCTTGTCAGAACAGTTGCATACTGCAGTGTTCTTTGTTGCTATTCAACTATTGTATCAATATTCCAGCAATGTGTTCAGGCTACTCCAACCAAGAGAGGAAAATATGCCAGTCCACTCGGTAAGATAAAGACAGCAACAAACAGTCATTAAAGTTAGATATAGAGCAATTTCAGTAGATGCATGCATGCTTCAGCATTCATATTAATGTTGGGAGTTCCTAACCTTGACTCTGAGGAACTATATGCTCAGTGTGGCATTGGCAAACAAGGAATTTGTCCAAACGGCTTTGTAAATATTTCTTGCAACATTGGATGCCTAATGGAATTATTCTGTCATTGAGTTTAAAAGATTTGACTGCTGAGAAGGAAAATACAACTCAAGTGCAATATTTGTAGAAACAAAGGAAAAGTCATGCTCAACCAAAATACACACAACCTACAAATGGCAACCTTCATCTTACGACATCAAATGGCTTAAAATGCATTCTAAGCAGTTCAAAAAGGCCATTTTCAGATGTATTTATGGAGCTGTACAGCAATGTGCAAGTTAACAGCTTGTTGCCTCTCAGAGAATCAACAGACCAGAATCCAGTACTGCAGGTACTCAAATGCCATGCAGTCAGTAACAGTATCATGCAGTTCCGTTTATTGCTTCATATTGGTTATTCTTGAATAAATAGGCTTTTAAGTTTCCACATACTCTAAGCGAACTCTGTATTACTAGGACTAAACCAAAAACCCTAGGGACAGCAGGCTTCTGCCTGGCCCCTGCTTGCAACAGATTGGCTGCCGTTCAAAACCGCATTACCCCCATGTCATCTTCACTTCACAGTATTTTTTAACCCTGACCTAGGAAAAAAATGTTTTTAAAGACTAAGCCCACAAGTCTCCGCTGATTATTTTAATTTCAGCCTTTCTGCCCCTGCTGTGACAGGTCACTGTAACAATATGCGGGGTTAGTACACCCACTAGGCAGTTGGGTGAAGTTTTCAAATTTATTTCCTGTGGTTCTACAAACAGCCACTGCACATTACAAGTTTTTGCTCACTTCTACATTGAGTTAGGTATTTAGCAGTAGGCAACAGATCAGTTTAACATGTCATGGTCCCTAAAGACAAGATTAATAGATGAGAGATATTTCTAAGATAAGCTGCTTCATTACCTTCTGTTTTTTTGATTTGTAAATCTTCCTTTTTTCCTTTGGGTCACAAAAGATCTTATCTAATCATTAAATGCTTGTATGGGACTCTCTGCTGCTAGCAGACTGGTGACAGCTAAAAGGGAGCAGAAGTGGAGACAGCAAGGAGGTAGAAATAAAGTGACCACTTCCACATTGCAGTGGCCTGCTGTTTCTCCTCTCCCCTTCACTAAGTCTGAACACATGAGAAGAGAACCAGACTGTGGCTTGGGACTAGCAGTTTGTCTCAGCATAGGTATTCCTACATTGCCCTGTCAACTGTATTCAGCCACTTGAAGTTCACCACCAAGCATTCACAAACATATATAAAGAAAAACTCAAAGCATTTCCCCCCCCCCCTTTTTTTTTCTAAATATGTTTTCCAAGTCAGCACTTCTAACTAATCTCTTCTAATACTGAGAGGAAAATCTTCCTTTCTAACCAAAACTGTCAACGTTTTGTTAACCAAAGCAAACTAAGGACCTGCTTTTGTGCAGGCAGACAGCAATAGTGTCATACAAACCACATCATATGAAGGAAGCAGTCAAGAACGTAAGCTTCAGCCTAGTTGTTTATTAACAGAAGAGATTTTAAAAGGGGTGAAGTACGTGGACAGAAGTGACTTGAAACCAATTCAGAAGCACTATAGTAGATTATGACTTGCTATTCTAGAACATATTGTTAAAAAGCAGTGCTGATATTGAAAGTGTAAGAAGGAAGCTCACTTTCAACACTTTCATTTAAAAAAAATATCTTAAACATTTGTTCTTACGGTATGAAAAAACTCCTTAATTTTTCTACAAGTCAGACTTTGAATCTACTATTCCTTATGGAGTCATTTGAAGAAGAAAATTTCTGCAGAGTTAAGATAGTGCTCATGATAAGCCTTCTTATTTCCACTGCACTTGAAGAAAAAAAGGTGCTAGAGTGTACAAAACAGCTGCAGGAAACTCTGAAAGTCTATTTATGAGCACTACAGAACCATATTTTAAAAATAAAAAAATTATCTTTCAGTATTTACTTTTTATCTATTCAATTATGGTAAACATCATTGCTTTCTTTTTGCTTCTAAGCATCTGATTTATATTTTTATTTATCCCTAAAAAAAAAAAAAACTTATACCCAGAATTAACACGGTATTCTACACTGTGAAAGTACTTGACAAACAGGCTTCTGTTTTTATGTTCTGCAACAGTGTCTGAAGGCTCCAGCTGAAACTGAGATTCTATCTTGCTAGTAGCTGCATAGCTACTGTGCTATGTAAAAAGAGTACAGGAAAAGAAAAGGAAAAAGAAGAAAATAAAAAGGGGTTATGTACTGAATATCACTTAAGAGGTCAGTGACCGGGCTAGCATGAAAGCTCAGCGATATCTATCAACTGAAACGTGCCGAGTTACTTGCTATCCCTACTCCAAAACAGCAGCTACCTGCTGGGAAGAGAAAAACAAGACTTGCGTATGTCTTCCTCCATTAAGAGCTTCAGAAATGCAAGAGCTTCTCCTGTGTAAAGCTACACCAATACAAAAAGCACTATCCAAACTCAAGCATTAACATGTGGAAGTTACAAGTAGTTATGAGAGAGACACTGTGGCTATGTAAGCCTCCCTAAGCAAAGGCTTAGGCAGAACATCACCTAAGTAGTCTCACTCGGTCCTTCTCTAGCATCTTTTTTCCTATATTACGTTTATTTCAAAGTTAACTTCATGTGCTCAAACCATTCCCCTACTCACACAAGTTGTATTTACTCTAAAAGTATAACACAAGAGAAGAGTACCCTTGTAGATGTTGATTAAAAAGACTGACATCCTACTACTTAGTAACAAAGGCTAACATTACCTTGATTAACTGAAGGCTTCCTTGGATCTCTAGGCATCAGTGTATTTTACTCACTGTTATTTGCTTTATCTAGCTTATGAAAGAGCTACTTACACATTACATATAGTATTATAACAAGATGTATCTTGTACCTTTACATCTTTGGGCTTTATTAGTTCAGGCAAATCAGTAGTGAAAAATAAAGTCTTTTCCATATTCTACTTTAAACAAAACGAAAAAGTCAACCCTTATATTGAAAGCATTTCCTAACAAAACAGACACATAGAAGCATCTAAAGAAACAATGTTTTCACTTACCTGCCAGTAGGAACAACTATTTTTCTTTTTATCTGTTATTTTGACATACTTTTTTTTCCCCTAGCTAGCTCATTTAAACTTTCTACCAACATAAAAACATATGCATGCATTTTAAAAACTAAATATATAAAAGCATCTACAAACATACAAACACATAAAAGTAAAATTTACCTTAATTCTTCCACTCAGTAAAGCAAATACCCTCCTCTACTGCTTTTTTTTTTTTTTTAATTTGTCCACTGACCCTCCCTTTTTAATCTCATATGCTTCACACCTGTGATTAGTGGATATGCTTTACTTGCCAATTATCCAATCCCACTGATGGGAAATTAAGGCATGATGTTTCATTGGTACATTTTTTAGAGGAAACTGAATAAAATGTAGCATTCATTATAATTTTTTTTTTTTT
>VXAL01002286.1:1103912-1159505 GCA_013399475.1 Chauna torquata | reverse complement strand
GGGGGGTGGGGTGGGGGGACGACACTGAACTGTGACGGTAAAGAGAGATTACTGTTTGCTATGGTGTTTTTGTGTTTAATTAGACTTTCTTGTAGTGTTTTAGGTTAGGGGATGTTTTCTGTCTTAGGAAAGCTTGGTTAGCATCTGGCTTGAAAACAGAAGGTTTTTATTATGAAAACATTGATAGTTTTTGGTATTAATAAGAATGCACGCTTGCTAGTTTTGACCTGGTTTACCCTTTACTTTAAAATCAATGATGGTAAAGTAAGTAGTTTATGTTGTGCTCAGCTGTTGGCTGTCTTAATATCAGTATAAAGCCAACAGTGATTAAAGTTAGTGCTTCCCTATGTGAAAGCCCTTCTTTTTTGCTCTGCAAAATATAAATGTAGAATATAATTACAGATTCATGTGGATAGTTAGGCTATCAAATTAGTTGTAAAGGTGTATTCATGTAAAAGAAATATAAAAGTAAATATTAAAGCAATGAACTGTGTGGCCTGAGATGTTTCAAAAATAACTAGAGCTTTAAGAAGCTTTCTGGTTGCTTGTTTATTAGTCAGAGATGCACTTACTGACAATGAGTGCTAAGGCTTGTTGAAGTGAGACTTTTCACTAATATTAAATGACTAATGGTGCTTTTATGATCAATTATTGAAGCCTGCATGAGAGTGGGGAAATTCTTAAACAACTAGTTTATAAGTGAATGTCTGAGTGCTGATGTGGTATAAAGCAACCTTTCTAACAGCAGGCTACTGCGAAAAGAAATCTGCATGAAGGACTTGATTCTCTGCCCTAGTATTTCTTATCTGTCTTGAGCTTTGCCATTCAGAAACTGATTTGCTTATGTGGCTTGCCTTTCCTTTGTCAAGATGTATTTTGGTACTTTTTAAAGTTTCAAAGCCAAAAGCTGAACACAGCATAGCTTTGCTCTGGAGTTTCAAAGTGCTCTTCTGGATATCCATGTGGATGAACCCTATCTTTCTACTGGTTGTATCAGTAAGTTACTTAAATTGTTTAAGGTCTGTGTGGGAAGCTTATGGGAGTCTTGGAGAACAGACCACAAGAATCAATACAAGGGGGCTGAGTAGTAGTAGCCTTTGCTACTGCTATGTAATGACACTCCTGGAGGAAAATGTAGAACAGAACAGTGACAGTAGAGCAGGATTCTTTTTTCCTTTTCCTGAATGTCCAAGAAGGACTCTTTTTTTTGCTTCAAAAGAGAATGTCTTTCCTTCTGGTTTCCTTCGGATGGTAGGGGTGTTAGAGCTGCTGTTGCTGGGTGTGTGCAGCACCACTTGGTCCTGAGAAGACAGCATGTGGCTCTGCAGCAAAGGGGGTCAACTGCACCTCAAGGGGTTATTTCCCTGGTGTTAGGAGGAACCAGGTGAAAAGAATAACCTGAGGGTTTAAAAAAAAAAAGGTTAACAGAGGATCCCCTCGGCATGCTTCTACTAGCTGAGATACTTGAACAAGCTAATGAGCTAGACAGGCTCTTGGAATCTGCAAGTTTGAGAGAGCACATTTTCCTGGTAGGACTTATGTGAATATGAAAGGGGCTGAAACTGAGATGGCACTGGGGAAGACCATTAAAAGGCTGGTGTGTGGCCCGTGAGGGTTTCTACAGGTGTTTTGTATACAGCCATTTTAGTCTGAACCTACCCCAGACTTAGAAATTGTGGCCTGTTAACAGCAGCACAGGAATGCTGGAAACAGCTCAGTTTATTGAACATCTTTCCTTAATGCTTATGACAGCAAACAATAGCTTCTCTACTCCACTGTTCTCCCTGCTGAGAAGTGTATGATATATACCTTCCATGCTGTGCTAGCATTTTGTAGGAACAGGTGAAATATTCATGATCCTGCTAGAGGAATTGGCCCCTTCTGGGGATAAAAAAAAAAGTGCTGTTAAGACCTATATAACCCCCAAACAGTCAGCAAAGGTCTTCAGAGAGGCAGTGCTGCTGTGAGTGGCAAGGTTGTCCTTGTATGTACTTACACCAGCCCTTACTAGCCTGTCGCTGGAGTTGTGCAAACAAGTGAGATGCCCTTGCCATAATAGGTATGAACGCCAGAGGGAGAATCCCCACTGAACCCCAAAGCATAATTCCTTCGTGAGGAGCTTCCTGAAGGGACTGAACGTAATGGGAGAGCAGGCTGTGGAATGGCTTGTCTGAGATGAGGAAGGAGACCTAGCATGCACGGTCTCTTCTCTGATTCTCAACATCCTCCTTCTCTTCTGTGGACATCTGCCAAGCATCCCAGCTCTGTGTGTTTCTGTGGGGGCTGGGCAGCAAGTGCAGGGTGATGCCACTTCTGTCTGTCTTGGTTTCTGACGCATTGACTCTATTAAAGCAAAGCAGCATGCTGGGAATTTATGGCGCGTCTTGGGACATCTTCTGTCACACTTGTAATGCAGAGAGACAAGCTCGGTGCTGCTTGGCTTCCGGAGAGCAGAGGAAAGGATTAAATGCACTTTTCTCCATTGATTTATGTCCTACACTAAAATTCAATGGTGTTCTCTCAGATCCACTCAACTGTTTGAAAACAAGCAGCCTGTTTGGTCAAATGTGTGTGAAAAGTTCTGAAGGAATCCAGCTCCAATGCTATGGCAGATCCTACAGATAAAGATGCTCTGTAGGAACTGTTACGTTCACTGGTATTAGCTAAATATGCTAAAACATTTTCTCACTGTTACAGAGAACAGCAGAGGAGGAGTTGAATGATTTTGTTTCTATCTGTGAAGCAGGGAGGGGCGAAGGAAGCTGTTTAATGGAGCAGTATGTAGAAAGATAATTTTGTGTTATTTCTCTTTAATGGGATCTACCCAAATCTCAAGTCCTACTTTGTCCAGGGTAGCAATGTTTTCTGTCTTCCAGTAAATGCTTGAAAAGCTTGTACAGTGATGAAAAGCTAAGATAATGAAGTCCCACAGAGCTTCTAAACCTAGTGCCCTTCGTTGTGGACTTAATGATGGCTGCATTTGTTTTCATCCCTGAAGGGGGACAGCAGCATGCTGTCCCTGATCTTATAGGGGAGGTGTGTAGAAACTAAATGTGGGTGGACTTGCCCAGGGAGCTAGTGAGAGAGCTTGGTACTGAAGTCAGAGCTTGCAAACTATAGGCTGGCAACCTTGCATATAGCCTGCTCTTCCTCTTAGAAATATGTTCATAAGTGTTCCTAAAGGAAAGGATTTTTGTTCTGTCTTCAAAGCTTTCCTTCAGCCCCAAGTTGCACAAGGTGGGTAAACTTGATTTGTAAGCAGCTATGCATTATGGACATTGCTGTGTGAGTATGCCTATGTTTAGAAAAATGTGTAGTTGTTGCTTATATAGATGTACCTCAGCATGTTTATGTTATCTGGTTAGGGTCCTGGTATTTGCATAGCTGTAGCAACACAGATCAGCACAGGATAGCCACCTGAATGCTTACTCAGCTTCTTGGTTGGTTTTATAGCCCCTGTGGAGTTTGTGTCGCTCTTCTGTTAGCGTTCAAGTAGGCTAGCTGAAAGTGCTTTGCTTTTCAGAAAAGCTGGTGATTCCCCGGGTGTATAGAAGTAAAGGTGTAAGCACAACCTGTGTGGGTGAAGTACTGTAGTGAAGTACTGTAGATCAAAACAGTTGTATGTAAGTGCACATGTCAAACGCTGTTTCCACGGCCTTGCTGTGAGCAGTAAGATCATAAATGTGTTAGTGAAGCATAAAAAAGTTCAGTTATGGCTGTTTCAGCTCAGTAGATGGTCAAAGCCATCTGTGAACTCCATTCCCTGTTAAATGTGATCCTTCTTATGGAAACTGGGAGTTTTGTCTTCACAGCAGTAATGGCAGAAAATATGGTATAGTGAGCTAGTTTTTTAAACTTGCTTATGAACTGCACTAGTGTGAAGCTGAAGGTGGGCTGCAAAGGTCTCTCTGGCTTAAAATGGATACTGAGTTGTATCCATAGTGGTCACTAAATGTAGATATACAAGGTTTGCTTGATTTGGCCCTTTGTCTAGTCACGGAAGCACTGATAAAATGCATGATTAAATCAATTTTTAGAATTTTTCTTTCTTAGAAACTCAGACTTATTCAAAGAGAAAATAATAAACCAGGCAGGGAAAAGCCTTCCAGTAAGACTAAAACTTTTAATTCTGTAGCTTACGAGCTACAAAGATAATGTATATAAAATGTATGTATGCGAGTGTTTATAACTCTGAAGAGCATGTGTGCTTTTTCTGAGTCGTCTCCAGTCCTTGAGTGACGAATCTGATTTTTTTTCCATGCTGGATTTTACTGCCTCCAAACTTAACCATTTTGACACACACAGAGAAATCCTCTTATTTCTTCTCCAAGGGTAAATATATATTATATATATTATTGCTGGAAGTTAGCTCTACCTCACCCACATGACTGGTCTTCACTATTAATCCCAGCTGATGGTAGGGAGGGGCTCTTCTGGGAGGCAGCCATGTGGTGAACATTGAGCACAGTGTTTTCCCCTGCTTCTCTCCTTTTCTTTTCAGACACGCAAAATTGTTCTATGCCGCTGTAGATGCGAACTCCTTGCTGCACTGCCTCTCTCTTCCAGAAACTCAAGGGCCTGAATTACCAGCCACAGATCTGAGAGCTCTCACTGAATCTGGATGGAATATGGACAAGGAGATGAATAGCAGAAGGAAGAAAGAGTGAAGTTGGTTATTTTTCTGGCACATGGATGCAATTACACTCAGTGCATTCCAGAGGCGTTCTTTTGAATCCTGTGCAGGTCTGCCTGCTGTTCCTGGGAGAAAGGAAGAAAAAGGGAGGAAAAGTCCCTCTTGCCTGGAGACGGAATGTCTGCATTTTCCATCCTCTTTTTAGGTAGGTTGCTTTTTTGGTGTTCAGTGTGTTTAATGTAACTTCCATGTGCCCTCTCTGCACGACTGAAATTCATTTCTGATGAGCTAAACGGATCTGCAAAAAACTTTTACGGAAAACTCCAATTTCAGTGTTGTTCGGGTTTGATGCTTTTCTTGTTGCTTTAGTTATTAGCAGGTTGATGGCCAGAGACCTTTTAATATCTGGATTCATTTTTTTAGGAGTAGTGGTTAAACAGACTCCTTTTGGAATGTATGTTTTTTCAAAAAGGGCAGTGCTTTTAAACAATGTACTAGTGAGGGGCTTGAACCTTTTTGACAAAACAAGGTGAACAAAATGTCTTTGTTCCAAGCATAGTGTCAAATTTGCTAAACTGTTTTGCTTTGTTCAGGCATTAACATTCAGATATTTAAAATAAAAAGAAGTTATTGTTTCCAATTGATGCCTCAGATTAAAAACAGATGTGTTGAAGTGCAAGAGGGAGGAGTTCAGGGGGAAAAGGATGGGGGGGAACAAAAGAGACAGCAAGAAACAGGGAGGAAAAGGGCTGCTGAAAGAAAGGAAGGAGAGGCAGAGGTTGACTGAATAGGAGTGAAGGAGCAGAGAACAGGAGAGGAGATAGTAAAGGAAGGGGGAGAGTGAAGGCAGGAGGGCTGAAGAGAGCTGTTTGTTAAAGCCATAGCCTGTGGAGAAAGGGTTTGCAGCCCTGAGGTCTTTCAGGGGGGCTTGCCTACAAGACTGACTCAGAAGCAGCCTGGGTATCTGTATCTCCAGAGGCACTGTAATGTGATGAGTGAGCTTCTGTCTCCATTCTGCTCACCAGACAGTGCTGACAAGCAGACAGCTCTGAAATCTGTTGTGGTTGAGTAATGGCTGTGATTCCTGGGTCCTTCTGCCCCCCAGGAACCTGGGTACAGGTGTGAAGGGGGGGGGGGCGGTGTCAAGTCTTTGATTCCCATGGAAGAGTTGAGCCCCACAGGGTGATGGACTGATGTGGGTGGACACAGTTAAAAACAGGTTTCAGACATGATACTAGAAAGAAAGGCTGCAGGAGACAGCTCTGTTTTAGTCTTTCAGGTGTGGAACATGGACTAGCCAGATTTCTAGATGTCCAAAAGACAGGAAGCGTCTGTAGAGCTGCTGAATGTATTGTAGAAAAGGTTTTTGCTCCAGGAATTGCTGTTAGCAAAGGCTTTACCTGTAGGAATAAGGGAACTTGAACATGCTATAGAATCCATAGGGAAATGCAGGCAGCAGTTTGTCCCCCCTGCGCATTTACCTTGGCAATTTGTCTCAATGTGGTAGTGATGTTTAAAGAAAACTGAGATGAGGCACCAAGAATGGGATGAACAGCTAGGCTTCTGTTAGAGGTGCGTGGGCTGAGTCTGTCCTGCAGAAATGGCTAGTAAAAGGGCTCTGTAGAAATGAGGAAAACAGAAGGCAAGGTTGCTTACCTCATTAAGGTGGAGGAATGAGAGCTGCAGTCTTCCATCCACCAACCCTCTTCAGATGCTGAATCTTCTCACAGAGGGCACATGTTGAAGGCTTGGAACAAAAGGGATAAGCTGTTGCCGTAGGAAAAAGTGCTTTTGGCTGTAATAATATGACAACTATCCTTTGCATGACTCGTGCTAGTTTTATCTGTGGGGCATAATGGGCTTTAACCATTCTTATTTCTTTGGAACCTGGGCAGCTCTGTAATGCTTGTAATGCATAAGCCCAAAAGACAATCCCTGCCCTGAAGAGCTTATGCACTTACCCATGAACTGAGTTCCTTGGCTTCTGTGGGAGTCCTACCAGCTGTGGCAAGGGGAGGATGAGTGGCTTCCTAAAGCTCACAGCAAAACCAGGAAGGCTTTGTCTCCTGGTACTGTGCTAGTCATTGAACTGCCCCTTGACTTGCTCGTGCTGTACCTGTCTTGTCAACAGGCAGCTTGATCTTTCTGCTCTGAGTCCAGTTTCATTTCTCAATATTAAAAGCATGCTCTAGGGAAAGAGAAGTATCATGGTCCCTGTTCCTGGCTTGTGCCTGAGAGAAAACAAGGAGACTGGGGAGTCTCATTTGCTAGCTTGAGAAAGTCTGATTGCTTCTTTGTAGTGAAAAGGTGTAGAAGTGCTGGTGACTGCTTGCTTTTGCTTGCTGTTGAAGCAAAGGAGTAGTGTGGAAAAAAGGGTTTAGAGAAGCCAAGCAAGCCTTAAAGGAAGGTTGCCTGTCCTGGGTTTTCATTATTGTTAATAGTACATGTATGCAGTCCTTGTCTTTTACACTGTTTACCTCTGAGGCAAGTGAACAGCTGTGTGAGGAGGCAGGAAACAGGAGGCAATTAATTTTAAGAAGGCTTTTAAAATGTGACAAGAAGACTCCTAAATGTAGGCAAAAGCATGACCATACTCCTGTAATAAAGGCTAGGTGAATGAAGCAGAAAGGAGTGTGGAGACAAAGGCGATGCATGCTAATTTTTGCCTATGTGTAATATGATGTCTGATTCTCATCTTGGTCCAAAGCTGGTCAAAATTTCAGTTTGAACTTCGTATGTAACAAACTGCAGTCTTAAAGATGAAAACAGAAGTTTCCAAGGGAAATACCCGATTCTTCATTTTGGAGTGTGAATTTCTCAGCCAGTAAAAATTAGCAAAGGCTTTCATATAGGTGTTTTGCCTAACTGATTTAAATTTTCAGGTGCCAGAGATCTCCTTTGCCTTTTCCCACCACCCTGTCCAAGTCAACTTTGAATATTTTTCCATGAACCTTCTATGAAAGTAAAAGGAAGATTTTGTAATCAAGTATGTTTTATGTGTGTAACATTTGTATGCCTGCTTTTGACTCTGGTATTACATTTTTTCTTCACTTGTTAGCTAGTGTATGTGCTTTGCCCTTCAGAAACCCATGGGTTCAAGATCCAAAGGAGTGGATGTGCCAAACCAATGCAGTCATCCAGCTTTCTGATGTCCTGCTACTGACACTGAACCTTTGCCTTAGAGCACTAGCGGCTGCTCACCTCAATGCCCTAATTGCTGTCCTCTTGTTTTGTGAGGAGTGGGCAGCTGCTTGCCCACAGGAGTTCTCTTGCAGGGAGGAATGATCAAGTCTGCTTTCGTACCTTCTGAGTTAGCTTCACCCTCAGTAATTGCAAAGGAGATGTCTTCATGGCTTCTTTAAATCTGACTGGCCAGCAGGATATAAAGAAGTCTGCCCTCCAAGATGCAGTGCAGGTGCCTTGGGAGCCAAGTCTTAACTACCTCTGTATATGGTGTTTTTGGGAAAAGACAAGAGTAGGCTATAGTGATACATGATATAGGGAATTGTATGTGCTCTACTGAGGCTGGTGGATGCAGATGTACCTGGTGGCTCTGATTTGCATATTTAGTCTGGCTTGTGACAGTCTGTGCTCAGTGTATAAGAATCAGTGCATTATACAGGAGTGATTCTCCTGGAGTGGATGCAGCTGTGATGGCAAAACTACCTTCTGTATGGATGTAGCTGAGCTCTGCTCCCTAAGCTCTGAGGTCGATGACTCTCTTACAGTGCTGTCCCAGGGGTACACAGTTGCTGCACTGAACACCAAGACTTGATTGTCTCACTGTGCTGGGAAAGGTTATGGTGCAAATCCCTGTAGTGCTTGTTGGCATGAGCAATTGGGTCTGACAGCATGCATTTGCCCAGGTATCCACCAGACTTCTAGCTTGAAAATCCTTGATGAAATGGAAGCTGCTCTGCAGCATTTGGCAGTGGCAGGTCAGCCTGGGGCTGTGATTGTATACTGACTCTGACTTTTGAGACTTGCTTTCTCTCCTGCTTTAAGAGCACAGGCAACTTGCACAGTGCCCTGTCACGCTTCCTTGAGGCCCTTCTCCTTAAGCTGTGCAACACTACACTCCAGCAAAGCCAAGAACCACTGCACAGTTGTAAAAACCAGCACTCTTCTTCCTAGTGGGTTGCTGGGAAATTTTCATTGTAATAGAATGCTTCTGCCTGGAACTAGCGAAAAGCAAGGGAGACTGTTTTAAGCAAACAGAAAAGTAAACTGATGTAAACTTTCTGCTGCTTCTCTGGGTATTTCCCAAATTTGAGGTTACTAATGTAGAATATACTTACTATCTCCTGGTTTTCTCATGGCTCCTTCTGTTGGCTTTGCCTGTTTGTTTCATGGTGTACTTAAGTCAGAAGCTTGGTGGGGTAAGGGTTTTGCCCCATGTTTTTACAGCACTTAACAAAAATCCTTGGCTCAGGGCTGGAGTACAAAAATAAAAATCTGGAGCTGTGGACAGGGCTTCTGTACAGGATTTTGCCATGTGGATTTCATTTTTTCCTTCATTGGATTATGAAAGAATGCAGGTAATTACTCTTGGTGTATTTAGCTCAAAAGGAGGCTGTTCTCCCAAAGACAACTTCAAATAATTGATAATTGAAATTGATTTGCTTCGAGAGAACACTAGAAGCAGTCAACAAAACACCAGTTGTATGCAAGAACTGTTAGTGGTGTGAATTTAGTTCTAGGACAGGGCAAAGAGGTCTTTAGTAGAACACTAGTCTAAGAAAACCTAGGGAAAGAGCAAAGAAGCAGTGTGTCCATTTGGTGCTCCAGGGGGAGTTCAAAGAAGCGAGACATAATTGAGTGAGTTGCTATCTGGCAGGATATCAGGGTTAACACTTCTTGTGAGACACTAAAATTCTTTTAAAGCCAGGGCTGGTTTGCATCAAATATTTTCTGTCAAGGCGCTTCATAAAGTGGCCTATTTTTCTCTAGTAGTGCTTTGTTTTATATGGAATAGTTTGGATTTGTAGCATTTAAAAAACTTAGTTTTAGCTTGGGGGTTATTTTTGTCTTTTGTTTTCTTCTATTTTGCCATGAGAAAGAAAAGGAGAAAATGGTAACCTTCCAAAGTGGTGAAAAGCAGCATGCCAAAGTTGAGTTGAAATACTGAATATGGATTCATTTTTAAATCATGGGAAATAGTGTGTGTGGGGAGGCAACTTTTCTGAATTTCCCATGTGAAACAACTGGTGTTTTGCCATTGTGCCCACATTGGGCCTTGCCTCCTCTATGCAGAATTAGTGGTCTGTTTCTGTGGGGTACTCTGGCCCACTTCAGAAGGACATTTTGTGTAATAGCAGAACAAGCTTCCCAGAAATGCTTGTCATTGCACAACTGGCTTGGAGATATCCTGATGTTTATCCTCTGGATCACAACAAATGCCCCTGTCTTCCTCAAGGCAAATACAGGGCTTTATAGGGAATGTAGCAGGTTTGCAGACTGGGGCTTGTTTGAGTTCTTAGGAGCTGCCTGAAAAGAAATCTAAACAGTTGCTCAGACAAAGCAGTGTGTATTGGCAAAGATCTGCTTTGTGTGTGTGCTTGCTACATGATGCAAAATGATTGCAAGTGTGTGTTTAGTACCAGTGAAGAGGGGTGTTGCAAGCTGCTTTCCATGCTCTTCTCTCTAGAAATTGTTCCCACAGCTTTAGTCAAACTGTACTTTAGATTTCCAGCTAAACCGCTCCCCCCTGTTAGCCAAGGCAGTAGTCTTTGCTTGTGTATGTTGCATGCAGTGCAGATCTGTAATGTGTTTTATACATGCACAGAGAAAGCTTGGCTCTTGCGCACATAATATTGTGCATGTCTTGCACTAATGTGTTATAAAACAGAGGCTGCTTTGGGTGCAGTGGGAACTTGGTGGTGCCCTGTCTAGAAGATGAATGGGTCTCTTTTTCCCCAAGCTGTTTCTTCATCTGTTTTTAGAAATGTTTAGTTTACAGAAGCAGCCCGGCAAAAAGCCAAGGGTGAAGTCAGGTCATTGAGGTCTGCGAAGAGATACTCAAAGGACAGGGTAGTGGAAGATGCAGAGATGGTGAGAGCAGGAAGCACAGCAGTGGAAAATGTGCCAAGTGATGGAAAGCCAAGTCAATGAGAGTAAGGAGGATGCAATACTTCGTTAGACTCTCCTCTTCCTTCAATCTACTTCAGCGTTGCTGAGTGGAAGGACAAGGGAGCAGAGCTCTGCTACCAACAGCCCACCCCTGCCAGTCAGGGCTTCAGATCTTGCCTAAAACATGCTTTCCAGCTGGGCAGAACACAGCAGGTGTATGCAGTAGTGACTTGTCTTTGCAACAAGTTTTTTTGTTTGCAACAAGTTGCCCTCACCTGTTCCTTCATCTTCTCTAGGGAAGTGTTTAACAGTTTTTTGTTCTTTTCTTAAAGAAAAGAAGGGGCAATTGTTCCAACTCAGTATTTCTCTTAATGGGCCAGATGGCTTCATGATGTCAGAACTGCTGTCCTACAAAAATCAATATACATTACAGAGGATTTTTTCAGCCTGGCTCTTCTCCCATGTAGATGACATCCACATTTTAGTGGCTGCAAAATGAGTATGAAGCCTTGGTGTGACTTGTTCCCAACTGACTAGGTAGAAAGGTTAAAGTTCAGCTTAGTGCCTGCAGTTTAATTGCCTATGGTAGGAAAAGGTCAGCGAAAAGTTTGTTGTGCTTATAATATGCATTTGCAGAAGGGAGGCTGCTCTCCTGGAAAATCTCTTTGAAATGGAGTGTGCATGGTTAGAGGCAACTGATGACAGTGGTTGTAGACTGCGTTTGGTCTGCCATAATACTGCACTGCTGCTTCTTTTGTAGCATCCTTTGTGATAAGGCATGCATAAAGCTCTGGATAACTCATTTAGTCTAACCAGGCAGTACTGGGTAGAAAATATAGAAGGCCCATCTAACAGGAGGAAACAAAGACACAGGTGGGTGCGTACTGCCTCATGACAAGGCAGCAGCAGGTATTGCTGTATGTCTAGAACCCTTGCAGCTCTAATTCTCATTTCCCTTTTAAGTATGTCCTAAAGCATGGGGAGAAGTGATCAGAACCTGGATGCAATTCTAGGTTGTAGCAAATTGTATTGTGTTGGATCCCACTGTACATTTTTTCTACTGCCTTGACTTTCACTTCCTTTGGCTATTGAGGCTATAAGTTTTTTTGAGCAGTTATGTCTTTCCTTATGTGCCTGGATGGTACTCAGTATGAACTGGGCTGGTGAGAGGCCTCGTTGGAACTGCTGTATGAAAAATCAAGTGGCTCCATTCCCTTCCCCCTATGTGCCTCAGCAAAAACATCAGAATGAGGTGGTTTTCCAGTAGTCGGAATATTTATGAGATGCTTGTTGGCTGAGTCTCATAGCTCAGGCTGCTTATGCTATTTTTTTGATTTTTAAAGCCTTGATAAAATTTTAAAAGCCATGGAAATGTTTAATATAAATGTGAGCCTTTATCTGTAGGGTAGGGCTGCAGAGTGCTGGGAAATGGTGGGGTGTTTGTGTGCAGCGGGAATCTTTCGTATAACACAGCAAGCCTTGGATATTGAACTAAAACAATCAGGCCCTTCTTTTTTGTTTCCAAAAAAAAAAAAGAACTGCAGGGTTTTCAACCTTGAAGGCAAATCACTTTGTGACTTCATTGTTTAAATTTAGGTTTTATTTTGCGGGGGGGATTGTTAGACTTGAAGCAAAAGCCTTATAGCCCAGGGACTGTCACTTCTGATTACTTCCAGTGACACTTCCAATTATTTCCAATCACAATTCCAGGGACAAGAGGAAAAAGGAGCCACATTCTCCACCATCAGGGCTGCTTTCTGAACAAAGGACCATTTATCAAACCTCTGCAGAAAAAGGTACAGAGGCAGATTTGGAAATCTATTATGGTAGGGTAATTCCAGAGCAAGTCTGAAGTGGGAGTCAAGGCTGGTGTCTGGTGGGGTGCTGGGAATCCTGCTGCGGATCCTGCCTTTTTGGGTAATATTAAGGAAATTGCTTCATTTTGCTCAGGCATTTACTGGCACTAGGGCTCATTTCAGTGCAGCAACATGCAGTTTCAGCGAATGCCTGTTAAATGCTCTGGGTCTTGTAAGAAACTGAGCGTGCAGAAGTACTTCTCATGGAAAGCAAACTTTGTGTGCTCAGAATGGCAAATGGGTCTGCTGATGGAGTTCAACTGACTTTCAGGTAACTAAGTGAAGAATTTGGTGCAGAGCTTTGTCCAGTGGTAAAACAGGAGCAATGAGCTATTACACCCTTTAAAAAGCCCACTGGGGCTGAAAGGCTGGAGGGAGATGGCAGAATGACTGATGAGGAAATAGAATTCCTCAGGGCTTGTGCCTTGAGGCAGAAGTTGACTGCTGCTTTCTCTAAAGGCAATGTCAGGCAGACGACCCCAGCTGCATCCCGACTTGTCTTAGGAGCAGAGAAATAAAAATGTTAAATATTTTGTGGCTTTTAGCTGTGTGGCCAGTAAAGGAGGTAGTCATTCCTGCTGATCAGAAATCTGTCTGGTAGAAAATTATATGGATGCAGCGTAATGAATCATGCAGCCTTGTCTAATGTGAAAGGCCAGAGGAAGGTAAAACCTGCAGTGAGCAGCCTGATCAGCAGGGTCTTCTGGGACTGAAGGTCCATGTTCACCAGTATTCCCCTGATGCAGCTGCAGTTCTCATTTGCACTGTGGCAAGTCAAATCACAGCCAGAAGTCAAATGACAAACCACTTAGCTTCTGTAAATTTATTCCCCGAATATCTTTGCCCCAAGGTATCTTCCCTGTTTTGGACTGGGTAGGGATATTTGGTGCTGGAGTTGCTTTAATTTTAGCAGGGTTAATCTAGTGTATTAGGGGGAGTTCTCATCTAGGTCTGGCTCCTCCTCAGCATTTGCCAATGGAAGCCAGAGCACTACCTAATATGCAGATGTCTTTGGCAGCATTACTTCAGGCTGCTCATGTTAAGTCTTAAAATGGTGTCACAGCTTTCAATCGCATGTAGTGGAGCATTTCATTTCCTTCATCATACTGCACTACGCTGTGAGCAAAGTGGGGCTGCTGAGTGAGGAACTGCTGAGTTAGCAAGTGCTTGCTTTATTTTCTTTACCTTAGCTTTTAAAGGCCCTAGCTAAGAGCAGGTCTCAGCAAATATTGGGAAGACTGTTTTATGTTTTGATAAAGTAGCAGACAAGGTCTGACATCTATCTTAGAGCCAGTTATTTACAATCCTGACTCAATTTACATGGGAGTTAGATGGAGTCCTGGACCTGAGCAGATTTCAAAGCAATGTCAAAGGGGAATGCTCAGCTTTCTTGTGATAACTGAGGATCCATGACCCTCTGCTTCTGAAGTGGGAGCAGTAATGTGCATCAGTGATCTGGCTAAACCGAGCTCCGAGATTAGCTTGGTACTGCCATAAATCCCCTACTGTTCCCCGGGTGGTGGTGGCATTCCTTGTTTTTAAGCCTGTGGCCTGCGGTTGGGTGCCATTGACAGCCACCTGTGCTGGTTTCATCTGTTTTCCTGTAAGGCAAGACTTGTATGTCTTTTTCTAGAGCTGGTCGTGCTACAACATCAAAATACCAGGTATTATTTGCCAGTTGAGCACAAAGAGCACATTTTTGTAAGTAAAGTTCAGAAACCCAATTCCAGATGAGTGACTCGGCATTACTGTTGCAAGGCCTTTGAAGTCTTGCATCAGCTCTGAAGGTTTTGTGGCTTTCTGCTTCCATGTCTGGAGTAAGTCCATCTCATAGCAGGCAGCCATCACGGATGTGCCTGAGGTGTCACTTGCAGAGTTTGGTACTAATCCCGTAGGAGTCTCAGCATTTCACATAAGGAGCTGTTTTACTGAATCCATTCAGTCTGGATTGGTGTTTTCACAATACAGCTTTGTCTTGCTCTGATGTGGTCTGTGCTGTGGGCAAAACCTCTCTATTTCCATTGTTTCAAGCTCTTGCTTGGAGACAATGGATTTTTAACAAGACAAAGCATAGCTTTTGTGTTGACTAATGCTGTATTTTTTTCCTAAAAGGGGGATTTTAAGCATTGAGAGCCTTGTCTGATCAAAGCAGCATTCAGGATGTCTAGATTCCACTGTTGGTTTTGCCAGTGACTGTGAATTAAGTAATTTCAGGCTCCATTTTAAAGTGCCTGTTAGTTTTGAGCATCTGTTTCAAATGGTGAACTTGTTATAAAGGGCCTGTACTGTTGAAGATGCAAGCCAAGGGACTTATGAACTTGGTGTGGTCACACCAGGTATGTGCAATGTCAGGTGTCCTTTAAGCATTCAAAGTTTTGAGGTGCATTTGAAAATGCTGGTTTCAGCTGCTGTGTGCCTCAGCTTCTGTTGTGGCCAATAAATGTAAGCACTCACAAACAGAGCAAACCTTCTGTTGTGAGCTGTAAGTGGTTTGAAGTCACTACAGAAATGGCGCAGTAAAAGTCCAAAGTGATAGCCTGTTAAGACATGTCAGGTGCTAGTTTAATGGGTGAAGATGTAGTTCTGGAGTCTTTCCGTCAGTGTCACTCAGTGTGGCGAATGCATCCCAGCTTATCTGGCTTTGTCAGAGCTCCTTCCATTTAGCCCAAGGCTACCCCTAGAGTAAACAGAAGAGACAATTCTGCAGCTGTTAGTTAATTCAGCCCCAATGTGACCTGATACAAGGGATGTTCAAAACTGAGCTCCTCTGCTCTGGAGTTAATGATCATGCGTTGCACAATACTTCTTCCTCTAATTGAGCTCCCATCTTTTTCCTATTTAGTAATGCCCTGGGCATGTTGTTTCCATTGTGGGATAGCAATGAATACGTACCCATTAGAAAAAGGCATTGAATGCAGTGGAGGCTGCAGTGTTTCTCTTTCCAGGTTGTCAGCAAGCATCTTTCCTTACCCAATGTCTTCTCTTCTGTGAAAGCAGTGGAAGAAAGCCAAAGCCAAAATGTGAATGGAGCAAACTGGGCCTTATTGTACCAGATGCAAGTATTCAGGATATTTTCTTGGTTGTAAGTGCTCTGTCACAGGGACCATTTCCTTGCCTGTTTGCACTGTTGCTACAACACTGCAGACTCAAAAGCTTGCATAGCAAGCCAGAATGTCTTAAACCTAGTTTTCTTCCTGCTTGCTGCATAAAGCCAGGCACCAGGTTAGCATCTGCTTGTGTGAAACCCAGGCAAGGTAATTCTAGAGCATATATTCATGCAATGAGAAGGCAGGAAAGCTAGGAACCTAAGACACTCAGATAGCATCTGAACAATTAAGTGGGGTGCTGAGGGTGCACACTTAAGGGCTTTTGTAAATTGTATTTGTTCTGGCCAGATCACAAAGCAGCTTCTGCTAGCAAGTTTATTATACTTTGCTAAAGGTCCTAACTGACCAGCCCCAGGGTGTAGTTAGGATGCATGGACTATTCAGCACCTCTGGATCTCCGCGCATTAAAGCTACAGGAGGAAACGTAACTGAAATCTGTCTCACAGGCACATCTGAGAAAGCTTTGAGATCCTGATGTACACACAGTGACAGGGGTTTTCAAGCAGTCTTGCAGAAAGACCTCAGCCCCTTTTCAAAATTGAAGTTAGAAGGAAATTGAGGGCAGTGTTGAAAATTGCTAGAGTATTTTGGAGGGTAAAGAATTTCATCTTTATTTTTGCATTCATTTTAAGGACTTGAGTAAAGTATCTCTTCCAGCAAGACAGGCTTGATTTGAAGACCTCAGGAGGTAGAAAATATCCCATCAGCTTGTCACCAAGACTATTTATCTTACTAACTAGGTCATTTCTGGTTTCAGTTCTTATGTTTCGCCTCTTTACCTGAGCTCTTTGTGCTTTTGTTTAATGCTGGCTCAGCTAGCAAAAGTGATTTACTGTAGCACAGAGCAGACTTGTCACACCGAAGGGTGCCAGGCACACCCCACATTTCTGCCAAGTGCTGAGAACTAATTTAGGGTTTGTCTGTTAGGCCATAACACAGGTCCTTTGGAAACTGTTCTGAAAGCATGGCATTTTCAAAAATCTCCCTTCAATCTGTGCTTTCTTCTAGAGACATTTTAAATCTAGGAAATCATAAATATGGTTCTTCGGGTGTTTTCTTACTTGGGTTTCCTCAGCTCCCAGAACAACTCGTGCTAGTTTTTTAGAAGGAATGAAAATGTTGCTTAGATTCACATTCTTTCCTTATTTGCCCCTCCCCTTCTCTTAAAACATCTGTAGGCAAAAAGCTGGGGAAAGGAGTTGATTATTCATGCATGTGGGAGGATTCTTTAACTAGTTAGACTGTATTGGTACTTGTATCATTTTTCTCCTATCAGTGCTGTTCTGAAGGCTACTGAAGACCTGGACTGTTCCTTTTCCTGGCTTAAACTGAAATAGAATAGGCTGTCTGTTCTTCATCTTCAGAAACCAATGCACTGATAAAACTCATACTTTGTTTTAAAGAATATAATATTAGTGTACGGCACACCCTACCCCAGCTCAGAAATATATTAAATGAATAATTAAATCATTTACAGCAAGTTTTTTTATTACTGCTGAAACAATTGCACTGGGCACTTTCCATATACTTCAAAACTGTCACTTGCTGAAGTCTGTGCTGGGCAGAGGCAAGTCCTTTCTTTTGAAGACTGCCTTTCATGAGGAGAATCCTTTGAATGCAAATACTTTTATCACTTCTGGCAGGAGACATGTAAGAACCTTGCCCCTTTCTGTGCCACCCTTGGCTGTGTTCCTACACACAGAGCAGAATTGCAGCCTTTCCCATGCTATGTGGTGCAAGACCATGTGCAATGTCCTTTGCTTCTGGCTGCAGCTTTCCTTTTGGTCCATGTTCTCAGAATTGTCCTCTCAGTACTTCCTGTTCTGCAACCATCTGCATGGAAAACCTATCTGATGCCCAAAAAAGAACCACTTCGCTAGGTACAGATTTCCTTCATTCCAGTGAGGCATTCTTTGGGTATGTTGAAGTGCTTTTAACTCTAGATACATATGTTTTCTGTGGTTTGGGGCCTCATAAGCCTTTGATGGAGTCTGGGATGTTTGCTGTAAATCTCCAGATTCTGGCAGTGTTATAACAGCAGAGTGGAAAATTGTTCCATTGAAAGCTCCTAATGTAGTGACTGTGGCATAGGAACATCCTTAGCCCTTGGGAGGGGATGAATTTCCTGTTTCTGCTATGGGTGGAGATTATTCAAGGAGGAATTGGCACTGCTTCTCCATCGTTGTTGATTTAAATGCTTCTTTTATGATCTGATATGAGCAAAAAGGGGAAAAACATTAAATTGGCAAATTTTGGTGTTTTTTTCTGAAGGTTCTATTTGGATTAGATTGGAGTTGAGCTTGTCGAAAAGGTCTTGAACAGTCCTCTAGCACCCTTTCAGTAAGGGTCTGCCTGATAACATGATCTAATTGCCATGGACTTAGGTTAATGACGTTCTGAGTTTGAATATGTCCAAGTCTCTTCATCCCTTTATGCCTCCATGTCCCAGCCTCAGTTAACTGTCACTTCTGTCATGACACTGGGCCATCTCCGTAAAATGCTTTCACTTCCACTGGGGGGAAGAAGCAGTGCGGTTTCATTGTTAGTATTTAAAATTCATAATCCACTTTTAAATAGAGAGTGCACGATGGGGTGTTGGGTCTGTGATTTGCTGTCACTGGATATGGTCTAGGATAAGGCCGGGTTTAGAGTGGGTCTGAGTTACAGGAGGAGGAAATAGTAGTTAGCTGCATATAACTGATCTTAAGGGAACAGCCCTACTCATTGCTTTAAATCATTCTAGGGCTGTATTTTTCTGTCTTGGCAATGTCAGAGTCTATAATCCTCAACCAAAAGAGGCCATCCTACCCTACCAAGAGAAGGGCTGAAAGTGAGGAATCCCCTTCAGCAAGGATGTGGCGAGCAGACTGATCGTGTAAAGGAAAGGAAAAATGTCCTGAGCCAACATGCATAAAATTAGGGCTTGAGTATGATGCAGAATTAGAAACAAAACATGAATCCCCCTAACATAGGGAGCTGGTGGAGCCCCACAATGGGCAACACTTACTGCTAAACCGTGCATTATAACAACAGTAATTGAGCAGGTAATGATTATGCATGCTTTATAAACACAGTTATGTTCAGACTACAGACAGGGAAGACGATGTAGCAGATGTTATTTCTGCAGACATTTTAAATAGCAGTCACTGTTCATATATTCTCTACAAGCACTTTGAATCTAGAAGAGAGTAGTGCATAATATATGAATGTTGAGGGTAGATGCCAGGGAAGATGTCTTAGGCAGTTGAGAGATTAAACATTAGACTTGCATCAGTCCTGAGGTATGCTATGAAAGTTGAGACAGGTTGGCCTTATGGGTAGATGAGCTCTGTTCATTATCCAGCTTTCCTGTCTCCTGGAAGGCTGAGCAAGACACTCTCCTTGTGCTTAAGGTACTGATAGTGGCTTCCTGTATAAAGTACAGTGACTAATGCATGAAAAATGGCATACAAAACTGGGTACTATCTTTATCATGAGAGACAGAATTGTCTGTAAGTAGAGGAGATGCAGAGGCAGGAATCTGTGGCTCTGCTTTCAGCTGCAGTGGTGACTTTGTAGTCAATTGGAATGAAAACTTTTCATTGATAAGGTTGAAATCTGTTGTTCGTTAATTTGCCTGTTATGTCAGCTATATAATCCCAGCAGGTGGCTTTACAAGTCCTTTTGGAGCTTTGGCTTCCCCATCTGTAAAACGGGAAATGCCTTGTCAATTATGTTAATGTGGTTTATGGTCTTCAGACAAAACAATGCGGAGTATTGGTAAATAGTTCGATTGTTTTAGTCGATCTTTCCTTTCCAAAGAGCTTGTAGCTGCTGTCTGTTTTCATTTGTATTTCATACCCCTGCCTTGTAACTGACAGAGCTACCTCCTTCCTTGCATTTAGTGAAGATGAGTTTGAAGTCTTCAGGAGCCATATAAGTCCTTCAATTCTTTATAAATTTTGTAGCAAATATGCTCAGCCATACTTCCTAAAAGAGGAAATGCCTGAGTCCTGTCTCCTGTGTTTAGAATAAACAGAATCGAGATACTTTAATCTAAAAGGAAAATGCTCTTTTGAGGATAAACAGGCTGAATAAAACATTTCTGAGCAAACCATGACAACTCTCCTCCCCTCACACCATCCCCCTCCAAACAGCAGTTTCCATCCTGAAGGATGCCAGAAGCAGCTGGCTGTTAACTTAAGGGGTTGCATGGGTTCAAAAGAATTGGCCTCACCACAAACCAAACTGTAAATTGAACTCACGATACCCTGTTATGGCTGCTCCAATCATGCTGGTACTTACAATCATCCCAAATGAGTCCTGAGAATCAATCAGGACCCTGCAAGTGGGTGCACGTTATTTACTTTGATTCATCTGCATGGATGTGAGATGGGACCCATTGCCTGGCAGACAGATGCTCTGGTTTTGTTTCTAGATGTTAAGGAGGGCCAGATGTGGAGACTTGTGTGGTCTGGGGCCAATGAACTGCTGTCGTCTCCAGTATGGAGACATTTGATTTCTTCTCCTCTTACTAGGCTAACATGGTAAAGTATTTGCAACATTATGAAGCTGTTAAAACTCTTCCATTTGCGATGAAGAAACACAGGAAGCTGAGGCTGGGAGGGTAAACTTAGGGAAACTGGGAGACAAGGGGTATGTATCTCCTGTCACTCCAGATAAGGCAACCAAAGAGCAAATAGGCATGTTAATTATCAGTGTGAGATTCGCACGTTAAAACTGTGTCCCAGACAATGCCAGCATCTAATACGTATGTGTTACAGAATAGCAGGCACAATAAGGGCAAGGGTATCCACTTTAGCCTTGTATCTTGTTTCTAGTAATTAAGTGCTGATCTGAGGGAAAGAATACAGGAACAGAATAAAATACGAGGGACTCTTCCCCTGGCCAGATGTTTCCAGATGTTTATAGTCAGCATTGTAGGGAGTTCCAGAAGCTTAGGTTTAATTGATACCCTTGAGCGTATACTTCAGGATGGTTCAAGCTTCTTTCCTGGAGCATTGCAGCTTTTTTCCTTCTGAACTGCATGTTATGTTAGGCTGGAGAACCTGTGGCATTGAGCCGTGATCACTTCTGCCCCTCTTGGGGAGGGTCTGTTCGCCTGTATTTGATAACTGTGTATGTGCTGTTCTGCTTACAGCTCTGCTTTATCCCCTTCCTCTCAAACTGCCCTTATTCTCATGTAAGACATGAGACCTGGCTGGACAATAGGTTCCATTTGCAACCTAGGGGTAGTGCCATAATCCAAAATACTAATAAATACCAAAATTTTCTGAGGTACTTACTGTCTGTACTAGCTGCAGAGAGGTCCAGTGGATTTCTAGGTATTATTTATATGCCACTAGTATTATAGATAGATATCTACATAGACCTGTGGCCAGTGCGTGTAGGGAGCAAGTCATAATGATGTGCCTTTAAAAGGCCTTAATGCACAACTCAAAAGCCTGGGAACTCAGAGGAAGACAAAACATGCTGTGAGAAATGTCTCCATGTAACTCCGCACTTGTGTTAATGGTTGGACGTGATGCTCGTAGAGGTCTTTTCCAACCTGAATGATTCTATGTGAAGTTCACTAGCCACTCTGTGTTTGGTAACAGCAAATGGCTAATGTACTCACTTAGCCATACTTTTTCCTCTGGCCCATAGGTTTACTGTAGTTACTCATGCCCTGGATTCACTTCTGAGCTGTCACAATTGCATCAGTCCCTATCTGCCAAATGCCTTGGAAACTACGGTAACCCTAATGTACAAATATTTTACTTTTTTGCATAGATTCAGCCAGTGAGTCAGGCTCCTTCTGCCTGAAAGCAAATGTGAAAATAAGGAGCTAGGAATACTGGAGCAGATGAGACTGACAGTTTATCTAAACCACCAATTCACAGAATCTTAGAATCATTTAGGTTGGAAAATACCTGTAAGATCATGAAGCCCAACCATCACCTAACGCTACCAAGACCACCACTAAGCCACATCCACGTGTCTGTTAAATACCTCCAGGGATGGTGACTCCATCGCCTCCCTGGGCAGCCTGGTCCAGTGCCTAACCAGTCTTTCCATGAAAAAAAAAATCTTCCTGACCTCTAGTGTAAACTAAAATTCACTCTAAAATGGCCTAGATGGAGGTGGAAGAAAATCCTTAACTGACAGCATGTGGAACTGCGTGCGTACCATGGGAGAGTTGTTGCTGAATACTAGGCAGTTAGGCAGAGCTGTGTTTACATTTTTTAGGAAAAAAACTAATATAACTTGATTGAGCCTTCAGAATATGTCTTCCTGTATAGAAGTTGTTTTAAATCTATCTTGTAGCCAGATGCTCTGTTTCCTGATGTACATACCTGAGGAAAATGGGTCTTCTGCCTTTGCAAGTCTAATGTTACAACACTGGGTGCTTACCACCATGTCTTCTCACCAAAGGTGACTAGCCACAAATGGTGCCTGTTTTCAGAAATGGAAAATCTCTGCCCTGTGTGGTACTCAACCTTTCCAGAAGGGGAAAATGAAAGTATGTTTCAAGGACTGCATGCAAGTCTTTCTTCTACTGTTCTCACATTGTGGGAAAGGGCAAAGTAGCAGTTTTTGCTTGTACTGCAGATATACCATTATATTACAAGTCCACTGATAATGCAAGTCTGTCTTCTAATGGATTTTCAGTGCATAGCAGAAGTGTTATATGCACAGAGAAAACCTGGGATGCCATTTAGCATGTGCATACCCAGCTTGTCATGGAAAAAGGGAACCAGTCTATGGAGGAAACTTACCTATCTATGGTGTTTCAGTGTGAGCTTACTGAGATTTTATTGGAAAACCTGTTTCATGGCCAATATCTGATGAGCATAAACAAAAGGTGTGGACACTGCCTGAATCTGTAGCTCTGAACTGCTGGAGTTCAGTGAACTTGAATTGGCTGTAGTAGAGAAGACAGGCAGGAGAATTTCTCAGATTCACAGAAGAGTTAAGACCAAAAATAGGCTGGGGATCCTATTGAGGAATTTCTTGGAGCTTTGAGTTTTTTAGAGCCTCGGTGGTTTTGTGATGCTGACCTTCCAGGTCTCCTTGCAGCATCACAGCCGTGCTGGTTTTCTCAGCCTGTTTCAGGACAGCAGAAGTGCGTAAAGAAAAGGAATGCGGTGCTTTGTTCAGGAGCTTGTGCCTGGAGAGTTTTGCTCCGTCTGGGTGAGGGTGAGGGTTCCTGCAGTAAACCCCTGGCACAAGGCTGCCTTTCTGCTTGTTGAAACAATGCAGCCAAGCGCAGTTTAGCTTGAGGAAGGAATGTGGATTGTTTAAGACTCGGAGACGACTCTGGGCTATGCTAGTTGTCAGATGTATACAAAGCTCTGTCAGAATGTGCTGTCTTGCATCTCTTGGCACCTCTGCACGTTTTACCTGATTGCCTATTATGGTAAATGTTTTTTTGATATGTACCAGTGTGCTCAGGCCAACGCAGGCACGAGGATGACATGATAGATGCTTTGCCCTGATCAAGAGACAGGGTGCTGTGATTAATCCCCTAAAAAGAGGGAGAGACTTAGGCAACTCACTGTATTATGTAAATCCCACCCTCAGTTCTGAAAGAGCCCTGGATCCTAACACCAGCTGACAGCTAGGGCTGGCTTGTGCTAAGCCCCCCTTTCCAGATGGAGCCTGAGATCAGGACAGCCCCTGCTCTCGGCATAGGAAACAGCGGGAGTTCAGAGGCAGAGTGCACGTGGGGGTGACTGACTGTCCTTGCCGTGTTCTCATTGGATGAAAACTCCAAGCTTTGTCATGGGCCTTTCTTTTTAATAGTGCAGGTAATTAATTAATTGTTCTGAAGGGGTCTTTATTACATAACAGTTCAGAGGGCTCTGGAGTCTAGAAGACGAGGGTCTTTAACAGCTGGTAGCTAAAGCTGAACCTTCACAAATGCAGAATAGAAACCAAAATTCAAGGAATTAATACCGTTTAATGTGCCACTGAACCAGTCTATCAGATCAGTAGGCCTATTTCCTGGAAGGAGACACTAGTAGAACCACGTCATCTATTCTGGCTTCAAAAACCTACAAATGTTGAATTTCATTCTTAGTCATATTATGGATTGAGATGTAATTGAGTAACTTATTGGTGGAACTAAGCACTTCAGATGTCCCAATGAACTGCTATTGGCTTAAAATATGCATGGTTGAAGCTTTCTGAAATAAAACTTTAGTAGCTCTACATTGCTGCATAATTCATTGCCATTAAGTGAGATGACAAGTGCAAATGTGGGTAGGTAAGTGTATATGAATAACTGGATCCAGTCTTTTCTTGGACTCTAGAAAAGACTGTAGCTGATGATGAGCCGTCCTACAAACACAAGCCCTGTGCGTATTGAATTCCAAATCATGTAATTTTATTGGTTTGGGTTTGAGATTTTTTTATTCTTGTTGGTGGTAATGTTTCTCCTGCAGGACCAGCAATCCTCTCCCAAAATTGACATGGATGTCTCGCTTCTATCCAAAGTGCTGTGAATCTTGTAGAGCCAACAGATCTTTTTAAAATGTGGCCTAAATTTGTTTAAAAACTGTCCTTGGAAAATACTGCCAAGCTCTGTTCTTCCCCTCTTTTCCTTTAGGATGATCCTAACTGCCAAGAGTTTGCTCAAAGTATGGCTTTGAACATGGTGTTGAGCTTTGCTAAGTTTTCCCAATTTCCTTTAAAGCAGATCCTCAACAATTAGTCTGCTCTAATGCTACTGGCTGTGGTCTGAGACAGTTCTTCCAACCAGTAGATCTCTGATAAAAACAAAACTAGATCACTTTCATTGCAAGAAGGTCAGGAATAAAATTACTGTAGCTGAGAAATGAAAACCACACGGAGACAATTTTTCAGGATCAGAGACAGCTATAGCAAAAGACCTAACACAATAGCTGCAGTCTGTAGTTTGTCTGTTTCCAAACAACACAGTTTATTTATACAATGTCTTTTCCTACCCTCTCATTCAGCTCAGTTTGGTTGTCCATATACATCAGCATTTAAGCATAAAAAAAATATGCCTGGTTGTATATGCTGTTTCATCCATTCATTTTCAAAGAAAAATGTTGCTTTTTTTATTCAAGTTAATCAGTTTATCAGCTCTAGTTCCTACAAGCATCAGTAGCCAACACAATGCTTCAAAATGTAGGTATTTGACTTTTACCGTCCAGTTTCTTTCTTTAATTTGTTCTTGTTTTGCAAATTGTTTCCTATCCTTGTAAGTTTCATATTAGATTAGAGACCTGACTTATCTTTAGAGTAAATTATAAGATTGAGGATATATGCATTTCCTTCATTGTTTTGAGAAACCTCAAGGGGTTTGAGGCTTTGATCTCCAACTATTTAAAAAAACAAAAACACAACTGCTTAACAGGCAGAAGTTTGTGTTGCCAGTTATACCCGCAGATTTTTTCAGGCTCAACTGAGTCTTTAAAAACAATTGAGTTCCAAGTAAACGGCAGCTACTTGAATGTTGCATCAAAAGGAGTGTGCTTTAATTGTTTTTCAGTGTAGCAACAAGCAAGTACTGTGCATATATCCGTGCAGCGTATTTGGGTATAGCTGCCTAACACTGCACAGGCTGAGTCACTCTGTTCATGCTTCAGTTCCTCTTCTTTTGTCATCCTCTTTTTTGTATATGTTCTGTTTCTTTTCCATTTTTTCTATCTGCTGCTTCTCAGTCTCTGCCAAAGAGCATATAAAAGCAAGGAATTTGAATCAAAGTACAGGCTTTTAAATTTGCAGTATTTGAATGTGGGTTTTAACTTATGTGGATTTTTGATGTCTCTGTTGCTTGGCAAAAATGTTTAGCTGTCCAGTTTTTCCCCAGCAACTGGATAGTCTGGAGATGTTGAATCTTAAGTCCTCTTTAGCTTCCTCAACTGTCTAACCTCACCTGGTGCCTTGTTGTACACAAATTGAGAACCAGAATCAGGACTGTCTTTGTTATTGTCTACTTTAGGCAGCACTGAAACAATCTGATGGCTTAGCTTAATGTAAATAACGTCAAGCTATGTATCTAATAGACACCTTCAACTAGCCAAATTATGTAGTCCGGAAAACAACCATAGAAGCAAATTTTTACTAAGTAATAACTTAACCCCGAGCAGAAAAGCCTCAGATATGCTCCACTTTTCAATTGCTTAGGCCTTTGAAATGCAGTTGGATTCACCACCTCAAGTATTACAATAGCAGAGAGGCACCAGGCTACTGCCTGTGTTTATTGCATTTATTTTCTTTCTTTATTTATTTGATCTTAAAAGTTCTTTAGGGGAATCTCTTACCAGCTCTAAATGTAGTTGCACCAGTAAATAAGAAGCAGTGACATTAAAAGTAATTGACATTAAAATGTTGTGACATTAAAATTAATCATGTTTGATGGATGTTGGAGACGAAATCCGCAAGGCTCCAGGGTTCATGTTTTAGCAAGTTTTGACATTCATTCTCCCCCTCAGTTCCTGCAGCTATTACATAACCACCTTCCCCCACCCGCTGTCCCCGAAACCTCGTGCAGGGAGGTGTTGCTGGTTCGTACGGGAGAAGGGCTTTTCTTGGAACTTGCAGCAAAGGCTTAAGGTAAAAATAGTCAACCCAAGTTGCTGGGTTCTCTCCACTGAATGCACTGAGCATAAAACAAAGTGCATGGAGCGTGGAGTCCCTCGCTGTGCTACTGGTAATGTCACAGCATCCGACTGTCATGCTGTTGGTTCAGGTATGACAACTTTTCTGTGAGACTGCAGGAAATGTGCAGTATATTTTTTGAGTCTGATTAGAATAAAGTGCATTTCCAATACTTCCTTGGCACCACACATCTAAATAGCCCTTAAGGGTCTGGGCTTTATCTTGCCACTGAAGTGAGCAGCTGCTTTGATGTGAGACGTAAGTTCCCCCACGCTGAGGTGGGAACTGGGTGGGCTGAAGCACAGACCATGACCCATTCTGCTGGCGTTACAGGGGTGCTATTAACCAAGAGGAGTCAAAAGGAAGGCAGCTGACAGTGGCAACACCTCACCATTTGGGATAATGCAAATGTGTCAGCTAGTTTTGGGACCCTGCCTTTTTAGGATGGAAGAGCTTTAAGGCTCTGGTTCTATCAACTTTCAGTAGCTTGGGGTGAAAATGGCTGTCCTACTCTCCACCCAGTGAGATGAGTGTCAGATTGTCAAAATCAACACTACTGGTGACTGATTTCCTAATCTTCAGCATAAGGTTGAAGATTAAATGGGCTGCTGGAAAGTTTACAGCAGAGTTGGAGTTCTTTTGGAGTGCTTGCTGCCTGTGTTAGGGCAGTTCTAGGCAGAAGGAGCCAGCAAAATCTGGCTCTTGCAGTGTGAGTAGGGACTTTTTGTCTTAGTAATAAAGGGAAAATAGCTATAACAATTGTGCAAGGGTCAGTAGGAAACATCAGTTGCCAGCTGTGCTCATGTGGCACCAGTACTGTGTCAAAAAGAAACTGACTGTTTTTTCAGGACCTGGACTTTTTGGAAGAGCTGGAGGGGATGTGGTATAACATGACACCTGTGTTTCACAGCCAAGTTCTTTTGCAGCAGCCAGGAATATGGTGAGCGTCAGCAAGGGCTGATGACTGGTTACCATTCCCGTGCTTCTGTTGTGAAGCAAGCATCAGGTGGAAATCATAGCAGCACAATTCTCCTTTGAGTGGCTGAAGTTTACCCAGAGGAGATGCTTCCTCCGGGCAGGGAGCGAGAGGGAGATGCAGCACCTCTTGTTTTCAGTATAGCATTTTCCAGCTTCCTTTTTTGGCTATGTGAAGCTGAAGGGGCCTCAGAAAAATGAACCGATGTGTTGGGCAAGAAGCCAGCTACCTCCTTACAGCTTGAGCTCTGTGCTGGCTTCACTTTCTGTCCTATTTGGAAACTAGAAGTAGTAAGCTGACGTAAGTTGCTTTTTCTCCTCCCACTGTGGTCTGTATAGAGCGCCAGTCTCCTTTCTGCAACAGTCAGCGCAGTGGGCTTACAGTGGGCACACAGCCTCGGTGACCCCTTCCTGGCTCTGAGTGGTAACTTCCATGATATTCAATGTAACTTCTTACAAGAAGCAAAAATACTGTGCCATAGGTTAATATGGCTGAAGTTAAGCAAGCTTGGCTTGGTGGCTAGGGGCACTGAGAACTTCTGCCTTCTGCAGGCAGCTAGTTGAGAGGTGTTTCCAGTGTTTAGCTTGATTTGGACCTTGTGAATTGTAGAACCTAGTCCCAACTCTGCCATTGTTTCCTTGTGGCCGTGGTCAGCTTTGCTGTGTCCCTGATGAGTCATGGATGAATTGAGCCTTCAGTATCTGCTTTCTTTCCTTTGCAAACTGAAAAATAATGTTACTTAGAGCTTCACTATGAGGCAACAAAGCTCATTTAACTAATGGCTGTGAAAAGAACACCGAGGTCTAGGCATGGGAGGATCGATGGGAGAGTGCTGATTTGGTCCTTTTAGTTGTACAGTGTGCACAAGTTACTGTGGGGCATCAGTGGGGGGGAAGGTAATGTTAAGGATGTTTTTGCTTATGCAAAATGACACTAGCTAATTGAATGCCACTGGACAAAGTCCATTAGGTTTAAAATCAAGGTAAATAAGTGCAACTTCATTCAGTGTGCGCTTTCCTTTATGCTTTTTTCTCAGTGATATCCAAGCCTGTGAGGAGTAGTAGACAGGCTTGAGTGTCCGCAGTTTCTAGCTGGTTAAGGTAAAGCACGGAGAAGTTACAGTTGAGGTACTAGATGGCTGGTTTGCAGAGGTGCTGAACACCTGCAACTCTGCATGGACTCGGTGAAGGGTATGAGGGTGAACAGCACCTTGGGGAGGCAGGGAGAGCAGAGTGCTCAGTTTAGACAGCCTGCACTTTTATCTAGTCTACCTTCTGACTGAAAATGCCCTCCTGAACAGAGGAGGGGAGCCTGTGTCAGCTTCTATTAAAGAAAACTTTTCTAGAGAAACCAAAACAGCAGAAATACCGAAGTATTGCAGTGGTCAGCCACATGTTCTGTTGGCTGCTGCTTGTAGCAATTCTGGCTCCAGAATATTGGGGGTTTTGAAGACCAGATTACCCCACTGGAAAGTTGAATAGCAATAATATAAAAAAAAAAAAGTTGATTTCAACGTGCAAGAAAACAAATTTGGTGATTTCTGTGGAGATGGTACCTCCCTAAAATCTGGGTTTACATTGCATTTCCAGGATCACCCATAGGGTAAGGAGGCAAAGCAAGCCAGCTAGAGTGTTTGAGCTCCCTAGTTCTCATTTCGGTTCGCAAAATGAGCACTACTGGATAATGCAAACTACTTTGCAAATAGTAATATTTTACCTTAGCAAATTACCTTGGCCCTTTTTTGCATCTTTCTATGGACAGTTAATGACTTATTCTTCTGGCACTTAGAAATTTCAGTGTTGTCCAAGTAAGTATTGGAGAGAACTCAATGTCAAATATGTTTACTCCCAAGTTCAGCCAATTGGGAAACAATATCAGGTGATGTATCTGATCAGATACAACAGCTTGGTTTTTCTGTCATGTGGAGAAAACTTTTTTTTTAAAAAAAAAAGGCTGGTACTGAAGTAAAGAAACTGGAGACAGCTGTGACCTGCTCACAGATACTGTCAGCAGTAAAAGAGGCTAAATTCATCAAGTAAATTGTGTGCTCAGCTATCCCCACAGACCACACATGCTAGGAGAGCTGGAGTTTACTGTAAATGTGGCTGACAGATGGCTGCCAGACATTACAATGGACTTAATCATTAGAGAGCCCACCACCCTCATCCAGCAGCTGTGTACACATTGTGCGTCATGGCAGCTGAAACCAAAGCGTGGCACTTGGGAACGTCTCCGTAGCCAAGGTAGGAGAGCAGCATCCATGCTTTTTTTCTGGGTGGTCTAGATGTTGTGGTGGAGCAGGAAGGCCTAAGGTTTAGGGAGTGGTACTTGAGCTTCATGGGTCTCTCCTTGACCTGCTGTATGACTTTGAGCTTGTCATAGGATTGCATAAAGCAGGAGGGATTTCTGAAGGTCTTGGATCCAGCCTCTCAGAGCAGGGTTGGCTTTTATCAGGCTGCCCAGGACTTGAGTCAGTCCAGATTTGAGTAACTCCAAGGATGCTGATTCCACAATCTGTGAGCCCCTGTTCCAGTGCTTGTCTACCATTCTGGTAATTTTTTTTCCTAGTATCTGACTGGAATTTCCCTTTTTTACAGCTTGTCTGTCTCTCGTCTGCTCCTTGTGCAACTCCTGAGAAGAGTCTGACTCAGATTTCTCTATAATCTTGGTATTCCTTCTGTAAGCTTTACATATTCATCCCTGAGGCATGCAGGTATTCTTACATAAATTTAGAAGGACAGAAGTGAGGCACAGAAGCTGCAGCTTGTCCAGGAACCCTTACTTCTGCAGCAGGGCTTGAGGTCCTTTTCTAGAGTTTGTTTTTGCCCCAGGAAGCTTAGATGAAATCCTTACTGCCAAGTCTCTCAAATCAATTAAAGAAGTTTTTCCATCATTTCTCTTCAGCCTGTACAGATCCTACACTTCCATGGAATGCCTATATTCCTGCACCGGCACTGGAGTCCTCATATTCTCTAGCTTAATCCTTTCCAGTCTGCAGAAGAAGACTTAGGGGTCCTCGTGGACAGCAAGGTGAATGGGAGCTAGCAATGTGCCCTCGTGGCAAAGGCCAAACAGCATCCTGGGCTGTGTTAGGAGTGTGGGTATCAGGTCATGGGAGGTGATCCCTCCCCTCTGCTCAGCAGTGGTGAGACCATGAGTATACTGGGTTCAGTTCTGGGCTCCCCAGTATGAGATGTGGATGTACTGGAATGAGCCTGCCTAAGGGCCACAGAGATAAGGAACTAGTGTCAGCTTGGAGCAACGCCTTGGACTAGATCTAGTCCAGCCCCTTCCAGCCTCCACTATCCTGTGGTTCTAAAGCAGTTTTACAGAAAATGAGCTATCAGGAGTTTATGGTGGGTGCTACAGATACTGTTTGCTACCCTCAACAGCAGTTTTAAGTGGCTCTGAAAGGTGGTACGTGCATGTGTTGATCACACAAGAAATGTATTTCAGCTGGACACAAAGACAAAGTCTAACATGTCATTTAACCTCTGAGACCAATTACCAGAATTAAAAGATGTTGGGGAAATGGAAGTTTAAATATGCAGTCAGCACTACAAAGCATTGCTTTTTGCCAGCTTTTGTACCAATGTCCTTCAAATATTTCTAGATGGTCAGGAGCAAGACTGTTCCGCAGGCTAGTTTAGAACCACTTGGGAAGACCGTGCAGAGCATCAGTTTGTCCATTTGGGAAACATGGTTATAGATCAAGTGGGCTGGAATAGCAGGCTAACAAATTCCAAAATACAGTTGTTCAGAAGATAGGAATAATAGTCTACTTTTTTGTTCTGAGACTAGCCTTTTCTTTAACACTTCACACTATTGCTTCAACATCTGTTTTATGACGATATTGAGGGTTGTACTTGATAGAAATGTTTCTTAAAGTTGAGGAAATGGTCAAGTTGTGGTAGGGACCTCAGTCTGCATAAGAACAAGGGAAAAGTTGTTTGCTGTAAGTTGATGGTCAGACCTCTTATATACACTGAATGGAGGATGGAAATTCAGAGTCCCAGTGGTAGAGTTGCAGCCGGTCATGTGCGCTACCCATTCCTTCTAGGCTTCTATATGCTTCACCTGACCTTTACAGTAGGTTTCTGGATAAGATACCTGACCTTTTCACATCCCGTTAGCAGATTTGTTCAACTGTTGCCTGAATGACATTTTATCTCCCTTGCCCCTCCAAACCCCTCTTCCTGTTTGGCATCTTGGAAACATTGTGCTTGCTCACCAGAGCTCGATGTACTGCAGCTCTCTGGGCTTTCTTGCTCTCAGAATGCTGCTACCCAGCTCACAGAGAGCTCTGCCTCTCCAGTTACACTTGGGGCATCCCTCACTTCAGAGAGGGGACATGTGCCAGAGGGGAACTAGATTACTCTTTTGTGCAAAGGTCACAAGAATATTTGGCAGGCATGATGCTTGCATGTTCTCATTCAAGGTTTCCCCTAGCAATGGCCCTAGGCTTTTATAAACTTTCCTGCTCTGCAGAGCCCTTGGTATTTGCAAACATGCAAAATATATGTAACATGCATTTCAGCTGCTGGCATGAGAGCCCTGCGGTGAGCAGAGAAAATCTGCTTCCCTACCAAGCTCACTCCTGTTGCGGAGGCAGCTGGTTTGGTGATATGACCACTAGAAAGTAGTTCAGTGTGGTTCAGCTCTGACAGATTCTGGGCTGTCTGACTCTGGAATAGGCTCCCTTTCTGTCTCTCCCAGTATTTTGCAGGTTTTATTTAGCTGAAGTGATACTGAAGCTTTTAGTCCTTCCACATGCCTGTTTGAAAAAGCAACTTAAAATGGCATTTAAAAAGTCAGTTCTGTAAGACTGCATCTATTTCTGAGGAAGTGAAATGGATCAGCTTTGTTTTAGTCCTTAGGCCTTTACCAAGCATCTTAAACGGTAACTTAAATTATGCTTTGAACTTTCAAAACAAGACAAGGGTTTTGATGACCTTTCTTAAGCTTTAAAAAAAAGTGTAGGTTTGTGGTAATAAGTAGACAGTTGAAAACAATAAAAATAGGCTTTTCCACATGTTTTCAGATACTCTGAAACTTTCACAGAAGCAAAAAAAAAAAAGTCGCTCTTCATTTTCTTACATTGTTTTGTAGGTTGCAGTGTTGTTGCTGCACTTAACTAACTTGATTAATGTAACAGTATTGTGTAGCCATTTCCTTTTTAGGATGGTAGGCTGTCATGTGGAATAGATCCAGAAGTCTGGGGAACACGCAGTTTGGCCCTCAGCTCGTAACCTACAATCTTATGGGTAATGGAATCCTTATCGGACCGTGCCATCCCTGGCTGTTGTCAGTGCACTAGTGTCTTAGGCTCATCTGTGCTCCTAGTCACTGAAAAAAATATAGGCATAAGTTTATCATGCTTTGTATTTAGTGTTAAGCAACGCTTTCTTACTTCCTGTCTGACCCTAAAGTCCTTTTGAATTCGGAATCAGTTGTAACAGCTGTGTGGTGTTGCTGTCAGTAGTTAAAATAGCTGTTGCGCTCTACTTCGGGAGATGTGTCCCTCTGAAGGGAGAATGCTTTCCAAATTATGCTTGTCTTTTAAAGTCAAAGCAAGTTCTCGTGAGTATAATATTCAGTCTGGCCTTTAGTTTTTAAGTGTTTCTAGGAAGAACCTCATGATCATTTTGAATACAGAACCTTGCCAAATGCAGTATCACTCTCTTCATTACAACGCAAACTAATACTCAGCACGTAGAGATCTAGTGCATTGTCTGGCTGATGCCGTCTTCGTAGAAGGCAGGAGGTGGGTGTCTCTTCCAGCATTTACACTGGGGTTTACATTCCTCTGTAATCCCTACTTGCTCAACTTGGATTCAGAAAGCAGGATTTACAGAGCTGTGCCTCTGCTCTTGGAAGAGACTTCAGTGTGTATGTAGGGACGCTGTAACTCCTGGTAATGGTGGGTGCGTAGAACAGCGATCTGTTCTTGAGAGTCTGCTTGCAGCTGGTATGCTGTTGTGGCAAACTGTAGAAAAGGTGCGGGGAGGGGGCTGAATAATAGTGATAACACAGTTAAGAATGTGATTCTCCTTTATTATTTATGTACTGAAGCCAGTACAAGGACAAGGCTTAAGAGAACTAGTTTCTTGTATTTTCTGACCTCCAACTGATACAGTAGATATGACTTAATTAATCCTCACTACTGTTGCTTTGGTGAGAAAGAGGCTGCAGGCAGCTGCGTAGACAGTATCATTAACCCTAACCCTTCTAGAATTAGGCTGCTGCTGTTCCTGGTGCTGTGCTCAGACTGAAAGATTGCACCTTGTATTCGTCCTGGAAGTGCTGCAGAGTTTAACATCTTCCCCAAGACTTATGGGGATGATGGGGAGGAGCTGCTGCTGCTGTTTGTTTTCTGCCCTAGGCTAGGCTGTAGCTGAGTGTTTGAGATTGAGTGGATATGATAACATGAAAAGTGACAGAGTGCTAATACATTAGGCATTCATTCTGTATATTAGCAGTGCTTGTAGTGGATAAGTGACATGTCATACCATGTTATGCGCAATTGTGGGTGCAGAACTGAGCATCTCACTGAAATAACATGGATGTGCTGAATGGGGACTGAGGCCTGTACCCTAAAACCGTGTCCAACTTGTTGAAAACGTCTGAGATGCAGAAAAGGCATAAAGTTTGCTTGTGCGTACCTTCCAGGTTTCTTAGTACCTTTCTTGGCATGCTTGAAACAAGTTGAAATTCTGTGACAAAAAGTAGCAGCGAAGCAGAATCAGTTCAGTGCTTTCTGGTTAACCTGTTACACTTCAAAGCTGGGGGGGTGTAGAATCCTTAATACAACAATGGTTTTATCAGGCGTCTTTATCAACCTTTTTCTTTCCAAAATTTTCAAAGTTACCTCAGCTGATACAAACCATTCCTTGGATTTTGAAATTGGTGAAGAAAGATCACGTAAGGGGCCTGACCTGATGGACAAATACATCTTTGAAAAGAGTTTTGCTGTCCTTGGTTTGTATTCTGGATTCTGCTTGATGTCTGCCTTGGGCACATCACTTCATTTGTGTGCCTTCATTTTAATGTCCATTAATTGACAGCAGTAATTGGCACACCAGGAGACTGATGTCTAAGTGTATCTTCTTGCACAGAAGAGACAATAGAAATTATTACAGAAACCATCTCTTCTCATATTTAAACCTTGCTTGAAACTGGGTGAAAGGAGTGAAATTTTTGATGTTAGCAGTGAATGTGGTGGTCTCTTGATTGTGTCACAAATTTAGATGAACTTAACAGGAGTTACGGTTTGTTAATACTTTATGGTAAATCACAGGATTGGCTGATGATTAAGTGCTGCTAAAAACACTATTATAATGATAGAAATTGGATTTGTGATGTCTAAAAGGTCTTCAAGTTTATTGATATAGCAATTTAAGAAAAATTAGTTATGATTAAAACAGTGACTTAGATTTGAGAATGGCAAGGTTCACACAAAACTTACTGCAGGGTATCAGGGGGTTTCTCAAATTGTGTGCCTAAGAATTTCCCCCAGTGAATTACTCACCCTTTATGCATTGGCATTAGTCAGCGGATGATCTCTGAATCTTGAGAAGTCTGCCCTGAGAGGCAATTGTGTGATGGTTGTCAGCGGATGATTGAACCTCAAGGAGATGGCCGCGAGAGGCATCCCAGCTCAGGGGGAGCTCCTCGGTCACAGCCCACTGCGATCCCAGAGAGCTCAAGGGGCTCTTTGCTTAGGGCCATTATAGGACCACGGGATGATTGACTATTAGTCATACATTTCCATCCTGGCTGTGATTCAGAAAAGGCAAATCTGGTATTTTCCACCAACTGCGTCATTCCAGTATCTTCCAGAATGTACAGTTCTGGTACTTCTCAGACTGGGCTGATTCAGGCCACAATAACAGACCGAGACTCGGACACCACATTCTTCGAACTCACCTGTTATGTCTGTTGCCCATTGACAATAGTGATGTAACATTAATCTTAAACCATGGCTGAGTTTGGGGGAAGAGCTACTCCACCACACTTGGCACAAAGCTTTGTAAGGTACTCAAAGCAGCCCAGAGATCTTTGCAGAGAAAGAGAATATCAGCCTTAGGTGCTTCAGCTCCCTGAGGAATCTGTGATGTGAATTGACAATATCTGTACAGATCTAATCCACACAGCTGGAAATCCCCAGCTGCATTACTGAAAGGCTTAGCTGAGCTGTGTTGCTGTAAACAGAAGGCACCTGGACCATTTTACTGATGAAATGCCTGGACTGAAGGCTAAGGGACTTCACACATTCCTCTGTACAAACACTCTGAACTATTAAACAGAAAGATGCAGTTCTGATGGCGTCTTTTCTGTTCTGAGGTCTCCAGAGATATAAACCCAAAACTGCCTACTTGCACTTGATTTTAAAATGCAATGAGAAAAAGGACAGCCACAGTACATACATAGCTTCTGGCTGTCTCTGAAGATCCCTAGCTAATTGAATGCTTCAACATTTTTCCAGTCTTGCAGAGTGTCTCCAGGCTTTGGGTTGGTTGTGTTGGTGTTGAAGGCAAACTTCCTGCTGGCTTTTTCAGGGACAATTTCACCTCTTGCTTCTAGGAATGTGTAGGTAAGATCCTTGGACTGGAAGTGGCCAGTGGTACTGCAGGATCAGTCTTTCATCTATCTTAACCTACTAGAGAAACCCTGAGTCTTCCCCAGGGCATATTGCATCCTTGCTGCTGGGGCCGTCTGTGAGCCCCAGGCTTGCACCAGGCTGACCATCTCATTTGTGCCTAGGGGCAGCGCGGAGGCATTGTGTGTTGAGAGCGTTTACGTGCACGCATCACATGCGCTGCCGCTATGCTGGTGGAACGGCTGTCCCACAGCTCGCCTCCCTCATCCCAGGGAGTGACTGGCTCCTCTGAGGAGCCAGAGGAAGGGTGGCCAACGCCTGCCTATACTTTTGCAGCTGGCAGTGTTTCTCTTGGCAGGAGCCTGTGTATCACCAGCCAGATTCTAGCCCCCTCCTGCGCTCTTTGCGTTGTCCTTGCAAACCTCTAAAAATCAGAGGCTCTGCTTTGTGAAGTGCTTTTTTTGTTCTCCTTAGGCCTTCCTAGCTCTGCAGCGGTTTCAATTCCAATGATTTCACGTCACCATTTGGAAAGTCGGCAACATGCCGGCCTTCTCTTTGCTTTCTGTTTAACAGCCGCCTCAAACCTCAGCCCCAAGTGCATGTGGTTCCAATTACAGAGGACCTCTGCAATGCTGTGTGGATAGGGATGAGGATAGGCCAGCCTCTTCATTTTGACACAGCCAGCCCGTCCCTGCGGGAGCTGACTGTTAGCTCACTTTTTTTTTTTATTTGAGATGCTTTTGCTTCACAACCGAATTCCTGAAATCAAAGGGAGGCCGAGGGGAGCAGGCTGCAGGCAGCGTGCGCTGGGGGCCAGGTCTTGGTCACTTGGAGCACTTGAGCTCTCGAGGGAAGGCGACCTCTGGCCTTTGTGTCTCTGCCAGCCAAGGAATACAGAAAGCAGATGTCCCAGAGCACAGCCCTGGCTGAGTTAATTATCCTTAGGAGACTTCCAGCCGCCCCCAGCTTTTCCTCCCTTGCACAAAGAATGCAAAATAGCTGTCTGTAAGAAGACACCATTTTATATTTATTCTGGTCTAAAATGCTGTCAGGGTAACTAACTGTTAGGGCTAGCATGGTCTGATGGTGAGTGTGGGGTGTCGACCTTGTGGGTTCTCCTTATAGCTCTGGCACAAACCAAAGTAGCTATTCACTGCTTTGGTTATCCACAGCAGAAAGTGCAGAAGATTTAAAGGGGAGATACAAGACAATGTGCGTGTTTGTCCTGTTGCTACTGAACAGTAATAACTGAGGAAGAAATGATTGGTTTCTTAGTGGAGAAAAACTAGAACTAGTGTCAGGAGTGTCATTGATACTAAGCTGATTTGAGTTTCAAAATCACTCGGTCATCTCTGAAATTTTTCTCCAGATGTAATCCTTTGGCCACAAAGAATTCTGTAGTCAGCATCCTATTTAAGCATGTAAAATACGGAATTTGTATTGGAGAATGTTCAGATTCTGTTCATTAGCACTCTTACGAGCACTGGATGGAGCAAGGGCAGGCTTTTGCTTTTCCATGAAGAAGCTTTGTAAATTAATTCCTGCAAGAATGCAGTAAGATCCAACAGATGTGAAGTTTTAAATTCCTGGCATGAAGGAGTGGTTCAAAGCTGCAACATGGAACTGTATTTTTGTTTAACTCTCAAACATTATTCATGTATATTTTTAGTTTAGACAGAGTATCTTCAAACACTTGCTTGAGTGGGATGCATGTATTAAGCCTGTCAGTAAGCGAGTCAAATATATAGGATTATTCAGCTAGAGAAATGTTCCTGCCTGAATAATACCACGGACGCTTATTGTTTGGATTACGGACTAACTTTTAAACTGTTTAAATAGAAATCTTTTGTTAATTTAGATCTTTTTGACTAAAATGAAGTATACTTCTACAAGCAGGTCAGCCTGCAGATCTAGCTGAGACGAGCAATAGCGTGGGGTTGTCGGATACATCGAGGTGGCTTTCTAACAGCCAGCCTGGATTTTGAGAAGAATGTGTTATTCAGAGGACTGCAGGACCAAACCGTCCTTCTTAAAAGGACCTCATTTTCAGGTAGTGGGATCACACTGAAGGGTGAAAATAATTCATTTAAGAGCATCCCAAAGAGGACTTGATAAATCAGGTTAGCAAAATTATTAGTAATGCTTAAAACAACATGTGTTTAGCAAACTGTTCTCCTTTCAGAAAGATGTACCTTGGCAACAGTGGCCATTCATTGCTCCTGTAACACTTTCTTCCAGGAAACATTTTGATGATAATGAACAAAAGCAGGTGGAACACCTATCACAGGTGAACTGGAAATTGCACAGACAGTACTATAAACTGTGCATGTAGATCTGACCAGAATTTGTGTTTATTGAAGAAAGTTTTTCTCAGCAGCAGAGTTGAGTCACTTGCCTGCTTCTCTATCGTGAAGAACACCTGAAAGTACAGATTTTAACCTTGTGTCCAGCATCCCATAGAATTAAGACTCACATGCAAACAGCACTGTTAAAATTGAAATAGACAAGGATGACCATAGAATAAACTGAAAATGCAAGTGGCAGAGTTAGAGGAAAAAAATATATATATATAATAAATCGGTTTGGAGCATGAGTGCTAACTAAATATGGTATTGCAAGGTCTCCCTGCACTGCTACTTGTCAGATTACTTCTGAAGTTTCTTACAAGATGCTATCTTATTGCAATGGAAGAACAGAAGGATGTATTCTACTTCCCGGATTTTTTGGAAATGTGCTTGCATTGTGGCCTTCAAGGCTGAAGTTTCCAAAACAGGGTCAGGCTAGGTGGCTGGCCTAGGACAATCCGTGGTGAACAACTTTTACTTTTAAGGTTTGCATTTAGTAAAACACTTCTAAAACCTTGCTTAATTTAAGCAAGTATTTACATCTCACTTCACCAACTTGAGTTGGTGACCCGAACTTTTCCAAATAAACCCTGAAGCTCCAGGAATCCTCTTTTGTCTTGTGCTAGCACAGGATGTCTTGAGTCACAGGAAAATTACAGGTGGTGTTTCTGCTCCGACTCCTCAGACATTACTGTCTTGGAATAGTCTGCTGTAAATATAATGTTTGATAAAAAGCCAAAATAAACTTTAAGAAGAATAAACTTTTAGAAGTTTAGCTGAAAAGTATGCTTCACAAGAGAAGCTCCTGGAGCAGCTGAACATTTTTCGAGGCTCTTTTTTGAGATTGACTTCTTAATGATCTTGGTGTAGGTATGGTTTGGGTTAGGTTTGCAAAGCGTCACTACGGATTTCTTGTATCATAATTCTCTGAATCTTTTGTAGGCTGTTCCTTCTAGTTGTGGCAGTTAGGTGATACAGACTTTTTACTTTTTAAAAATATCATGTATATTTAGCATTACTCCCTAATTCAAGCTGCCTTCTGAAGTTAATGAAAGATTTAAATCTGGAAGCTTTTTAGCTTTTAGCACATGAATTTGCCTACAAATGTCAGCAAAACACTTATTTTCAGTCTGATTCTGTATGTATGCTTTCATGCCTTACAGGTCTATGTATATTTGGTGTTCTCAGTATGTACGTGCATTTATGTGGATATATACATACACTTGTTATTGGATGGCAGTGAAAACAAGATAGCTTCATAATAGCATATGTGTGAAAGCATGTGTGATCATGTTCAGGATTCAGACACAAGAACACTATTTGGGTGGTCATAATCTGAGGTCTGACGACGCCTGGTTGTGGTGAGCTTGATACTTGTGTTGCACAGGACATGGCTCCTTCGCTGTAAATGTACTTCAGAGGGCAGGCTTTTCCAAAATTCAAACCCTCTTGCATAGTAGCTGCAGTGCACTTAAAATCAGCAGTCACTTAAGTGTTGAAATGAGTTCTGGGAAATACCTGAGACTGACATCTTTGCTCTGCACGAGGAAGATGCTGGATATTGTCCTTTTTTTTTTTTCAATCTGCTAAGGGTGCAAGGCAGAATGGCCTGTTATTGACAGTGCTAAAATCTGCTTGTGTGCCCTGGCTGGATCTGTCCTTACCCTGGTAAATCCAGTGGTGCTGCGCATCCTGTGCTTTCAGGTGCACTCGCTTTGGTGTTGTTTAAAATATTGTTGCTCTGTATTCCTTGGATTTAAAATATTAGTGAGGGATGAAAGACAAATCTTACTCCCGTGTCTGCAGCATGCTGGGTGCCTGAGCTGTTGTCTCCTGAACAATGGTGCGAGTGTTAAAGCATTACAGTGAGCTCTTCCCCCGAATACTGAGCGCTGCAGTGTCACAAGCCTGGCGCTGCACCCAAGGCTTTCTTCAGGCCCATGAGCCAATGCTTTGCGGAGCAGGAGCCCTAAGCCAATTGCAAAAACAAACCAACCTCCCTCTGGAGCCATGGGAGACAGGCTGAGTAAGGCCTGAGTAAAGCTGAAGGAAGCAATTGCTGAATTACTCTTTGCGGCACAGAGCCGCGCACAGGATGTGGAAGGGGAAGAGGTTTTTTGGGCAAGAACCGTGGAGCCTGCATATATGTGGCATTACTGAGCAAGACCCATGGGTCTGACTTTTGGGAAAATCATCTGTTGTCTTAATCTGCTGTCATCCACTGCAGCCAGCTCCTAAGGCCCTACCCTGGGCGTGCTCTGCCCTCGTGTGGCCGAGAAGCTCGGTAAGGGCAAGGCCTGGAGCTGCTCGTGCACCCACCCAGTGGAGCAAAAATGCTTGCCCAGAGCAAGCTGCTTTTTCAGACTAGCTGATGTGAGACCTGGCAAGGGTGCAGGGGTGTTTCCTGCTATGAAGGGTTGCCTGTAAGCAACTTCTTATTTAAACAAAATTCAAACTGGAAAAATAACTAAACACTACCTGCAAACTCCCATTTCTTTGAGCTGTTCTTGCTGGGTCTCATCTGCAAATAAACGAGAACCTCAGATGGCATTTAGTCTGTGAATAATAAAGTTCAAAGTAACAGGAACGTTGTTCAGACATAGTGTCTGGTTCCCTTCCATTTCAGTGACATAAATTCCGGCTCGTGTCTAAAGGCACGCTTCCATTTTTGTTCTGTCAGTGCCTGCTGCAGTGAGACCCTACCCACGCTGTTGGAGAGCGTGAGGTCTGTTCACGTCGAGCTCTCTTCAGACTTTGCATAGGTAATTTCCATAACTGGCACCCTGTGTTGAGTATTTCTAGGAAGTTGCATTTTGAGCTTCCAATTGACTTTGCATGGGTATAGATGGAAGGAAAAAGGGGGTTTGGCTGCACCTGCAAAACTTAGACTTCCTTTTGAGTTTGTGGGCTTGAAAAACCAGTAAGGACTAAAGGGACAAGTTTTTTGAATTAGAAAGTCAGCTATGTCATGGAAAAACAAGCACGTAACTTGCGTGATGGTCTGGTAATCACTTCACACTGGGGTATATAGCCTTACAACATGCAGTCCTGTGGTGAATCAGCTCCAACGCATCTCACATTGAAGGTACTGTTGAAAAAGCACAGAATGCTTTGGAGGTTTGCAGTCACTTTCTCACTGGATGGCTCCCTGATCTTATTCCTCTATAGAAGATGAGCTTACACGTAAAGGGTTCTTCTGGAAATTCGGAGCATGTTTGCTGGGGGCAACAAGAACAGACCAAGGTGCTCTCCTAAAAAGTCTGTCCAAGCCAGAGCGGAAGGAAAATGATGCAATTACACTCTATCAAAAGGCAATGTATAGTCCTGATCAGGGTGTGTAATGTAAAAATGCACTTTAAAATCTGGAATACCCTGTGAGATGTACATGAAACCTCAGTGCTCTGCTGGCACAGGACTTTGAAGCTGTTGCAAATGTTACATGAATGCTCACTGTTGTGGCACTTTAATTAAACTTATTGATCAGTCATCTAGTGAGTGTCAGCGTGTTAATGAAGGCAGCCCGCAGCAATGTGGGCTGTAGGAGAGAGCAGGCTTTTGTCTTAGGCAGAAGGTATAATTGTATTTGGCAGATGGAGCTTTGAGACTAGTGAATCCAGCAATAAACTGGATTAATTTTCCCTGTAAAGAAAGCAGCTAATGTGACTGAAAAGGAGCTTTCATGCTCATCGATTCATGCAGAAATCTGTGCAGAGAGGAGTGTTTAATCCTTTGCAAGACTCTACTTGTCTTAAATTTCAACGTATTTTTATGCATGTAGAAGATACCTTCTATACAAGCTCTTGACAAGTATTGATTGAGTATCAGAAGCTCGGGAGCTGAAGGATGGTTGTGCCACCAACGCAGAGGCAGATCTGAGAACAAGAGCGGGAACAGAATGAGTGTTTTTTAGACCAGTGCTGGTCCCGAAGAAATAGAATAAACTGAGGCAATGTCACTTTGGATGTCATTTTTCCTGCTTTTTTGTTTAAAGGTAAAGGCAAAGTTAAAGATCTGCTGTTTAAATACAAGTATAGGAATAAATTTACCCTATGTAACTGCAGCTTCTCACGTTCTTGCCAGTAATCGTGCTATGTAATCATGGGATTGTGTTCCAATACATGACATACCTTCCTAGTGCTGCCAACTCACTGTTTTAGTCAGTTTCACAGTAATTGGTCTAAGAATCGAGAGATTTCATCTTGCTTCCTTTCACAGGAAAAAGAATGTTTTGGGGCTTTCTTCTTGCACAGCAAGATTTAACGACAACCCAACTACACTCTGAAGATTCAAACGCAAAAGGCAAATGGTATTCATGCCACAGAAATCCACGTGGAAACTTGGTTGGAAATTTGTTCATTTGGTTTTGTAGCAGATCTGAAGGTCCCTGACTTAAATATCCAGATTTTTCCATACCTGATCTTTTTGGGCCAGTTTTAATCGAATTTCAGCTTACCAGAGCCGTTTGTTATCTGGAGATCTGAAAAGCCAAGAATCAGCCCCCGATTCAATTTAGTGTTTAGCAGGGATGCAATACAGAAGGAAACCCGGAAAGAAAGTACGAGTTTCACTGTGACTTAAGCAGTGCTGGTTGAACATCGTTTTCCTGGGGCGCGCCATCTCCTGGCCCCGGTTTTAGGGAGTTAGCATGTGTTTTGGGTTTTCCTTATTAACGTTTAAAGGACTCCGCTTCCCCCTAGTGGTTCATCTTGGTAATTTCTTTTCCTTTTTCTGACATACCGTTTTTGACAACTTCTGATGGTGTTTTTTTGACGTAGCTGTTCACTATTCTGCTTGTACTGTGCTTTTCTTAAGGTTAACGCTCTTGTTGCCAGGCTGGTTTCTTGTTTCCAGTGTTGAATTGCATGCAAAAATATCATCCAGTGTTAGGGAAGCGACTCTAAGTATTGTCAGGCTGATGTAGGAATAAATCTATGGGCTCTGAAAGTCTTTCAGGCTGAAACATCACTTATGAATAAAAGGTGAGGGCAAAAACAAGGAGGTAATCTAAAATTTTGAGTGCATGGAGGATGTAGTTGCATATATTAGCAAAAAGTTTGTGCAAGTTTAGTATTCACAGCTCTGGAGTGCAAAGCCATCTGTTCTTTGAGCTTAAATATTGGTGTGAAACTAACTCCCTATGTATGTATAGATGTCCCTTTTAAGCAGCTGCAATCTGCCCAGGAAGCCAAGCTGTTGGATTTTCTTTGATGCTATGAAGCAAATGACAAAGAATGCAGTGAAATCTAAGCTAGCAGCACTTCTCAGTGCAGAGACGCATCCTTATTCTCAGCCTCTGATCACCAGCATCTGTCTTTCAGCTTCCTGTTCTGTTTGGCTGTCTGAGGCTCAGACTGAATTTAAAAGAGTGGCTGAAGAAAACGTGACTTTGCCTTGTCACCACCGCCTGGGCCTCCTGGAGCAGGGAAGCCTGGATATTGAGTGGCTGCTGCACATTTCCGAAACGGTACAAAAAGCGGTAGGTTCATCCATGATTCCCATCTGATGGGAACATTGCCTCATTTCCATGTTGACATCACCATCAGCCACTGATTTAAAGAGACTTCTGTGATCTCCTTTGCAATTTATATTGAGGAAGTAAGTGGTGCTTAGAAAACAACTATTTTATTTTAAGAGATTTAAAATGTATAAAAGTTATTTGATATTCACCTATCCTGTATTGGAGCAAATATTGATACAACTGGGTTTTCCTTAAACGGACACTGTTATTTAATCAGTCATCACTGGATAAACCTTAAAATTGCCCTTCAGGTTTTCAAAAGTGACCTTTGATTTTGTAGGCACAGTTTTTGAAACCTTGCTTTCAGGGAAAAAAAAAAAAAAGTATAGTAGTTTAGTATTTAAAAAAAAATCAGGTCTGCAGTAACTTAAATTAGTTAACTAAACTCAGCCAAAATTAGAAACTACTTTTATATAATGTGGCATAGGCTGATGTCTATTTTGATGCTAGCATAAATCCTCAAATGCAAACCTTTAGTGTACATACATTTTGTCTGTCTCAGACTTGAAACCCAGGTTTAATTTTCTACCTTGCCATAGGCTTCCTTTGTGACCCTGGGTAAGTCACTTAGCCATGCAGAACCTTAGCCTGCAGTTTCTGGAAATGCTTTCTGTTCTTCCATTTGAAAGTAAAATTATAACTGGTTCATCAGTGACTTTCTCTGCTCCTCAGGTGATCACTTACTCTGGAGGCCGTGTTTATGATGACCTGAATGAGGAACAGAAAGGCCGTGTTTCATTCACGTCCAACTTTCGTGCTGGAGATGCATCCCTGCAGATCATATCCCTGCAGTCCAGTGATGCAGGGAAATACATATGTAAGGTTAAAAATGCTGGGCAGTATGAATGGGCTCGCATCACCCTGAAGGTTGTAGGTAAGATCATTTTTTGTTCTTCTGAAGAAAAAAAAAAAATCACTAGGCTCATTTCCTGGAGAGAGATTTATTTCAGTGGGGTAAAATAGACATCTCATGATCAGGTTTCACTATCTAACTCTGTCTGCCTTTGCATTTTTTGACGAAGGACAGAACACAGGAAGAGCCTAGAGAACCATTTTGAAATAAGTGTACTCACTTGCAAAGTCATATGAACTGTCCTTTCCAAATTATCTCTGATCTCATTGCAAAAACTAGAATGATATCCTAGTGGTGATTACCCTCTCCGCATCTCCTGCTGTGGACTCTGTTTGTGATCCAGGACCCCAAACTGATCCAAGTCGGTGAAGGTGATGAATAAGCTGCTGGGGTTAACATTTCTCTTCCCTGATTCCAGTTTATTGGTTGGCATTTGGCATGTACGTTATCACCCTATAGAAGCCCTGCTGTGGCCTGCCAGATGCTGTGGGGAGAAGGAAGAAATGGAGAAGCAGGGGGAGGGAAAGGATGTTCTCTAAATAGTACCTGGAAGAGGAATGCAGTGATACAGCTCCAGTGGTGCAAGTGTCCAGGAAGCAGACTTCCCCAAAACATGTAATTTCTATGTCTGAGCCAGCCAGCTCTACTTTTAAACTGCGAAGTTCACAAGGTTGCAGTTAAAGTCCGCTAACAAATATCAATGGTGTAATTCCCTAATGCTTTCCAGAGAAGGCAGCTTTCAGAAGCTGCTTAAAATGCATCCACTTGCCAAAAAAAGTTTTCCTCTGAGAAAATAGTCTGCTGCATGTGCATGACCTGTGTTCTGTTTGTTAGAGAAACCTTCCAAGCCCAAATGCTGGCTAGAAGGGGAGCTGTCAGAAGGGAAAGAACTGTCCTTGCAGTGCCGTTCTTCCTCTGGCACCGCACCCATTTCCTACCGATGGCAGCGCATAAATGAGGAAGATGAGAGAGCTGAGCATCTCCCGCCTACGTCAAGAGTCAGTAAGTCACGTCATTTCCTCTTAGAACTCTCCATAGGCTCAAAGCCAGATAGCCACCCACGTGTACAGTCATGGGGCTGCCTTTTAAATGGGGATCACTGGCTGGCAGTGATAGCAATGGTATACCAGTACTTCTCACTACTGCAGCTGGATGTCGTGGTATGTTCCACCCTGCACAAGGAAGTCTGAGTTTGTGTTTTGCAAAAGGCTGACAAATGATTTTTCTTCAGGTATCATTGATTGTTCTTGAACTGATTTGATGTGGGAGGTCAATAAATTCTTCTATGTTCCATCCATCCTTATAGTCCCTTAGTCTTTTTTGATTAATCCTGGTGTTGTTTTCTTTTCCTGTTTCAGACATTTCTAATCCCGGGCAAGTCTTACTGAAGAACCTTACTCAGATGAGTACAGGGTTATACCAATGTACTGCCACCAATGAGGCTGGACAAGAAAGCTGTGTTGTTCAGGTGACAGTGCAGCGTGAGTATTGGCACATCGCTAGTATTCTCACTACTGTATAAGCAGTGCAACTTCTCAGCTGATGAACTTTGTGCCACACCTTTCCCCTCTTGTACTTCAGTCACATACAACAGTTCTTGCTTATTGCATTTCTGGTTTGCTCAGCGGTCCTCCATATAACCCAGAGTGGTATTTGGGCTCAGATATTTTGGTCTGTTAGAAATTCCGATTTTGAGAATGACTAATAGAGAACCAGGGGGGAAAAAAAGGTGAGTTGGAGACTTCAGCTTTTAGTTACTTCTGGCTGGAATAATTGCAGGAGATTACTGTCAAGTCTAAAATCTCCGTGGATAGTCCATCACTCCAATTCCAAATCAAGTATTTGTTGCACTTGAGATAGTAAGCTATCTAAAGGCAGCCTGGAAAGGCTGAGTCCAACATGAAATAACGTGCAGAATAAAAAGCAACTTGACACAGTTTGGTTTTAATCCAGATTTGATAAATTCTGGCCAAAACACCAGAGATTAAAATCCATGTCCTACCTGATTAACCACATCAAGGGTGTGTATGTGTCTAGGTACCTGTGCCTTTGCATATGCATGCAAGGAAAAGGGTGGAGTCTAGCACCAGTGCTGATGACAAATCCAAACAATACAGTTTAGCAGGTTTTTATGCCCAGCTCTCTGGGGAGATCAGCAGGAGCTGGAACTGTTGTGATAAAAGGCTGCTAACAGGGAGGTCGCTCCTGTGGAATTCCCATTGCTTTGGAATTTATCTGCCCAACCAGGCCTGAAATAACTGGAATATAGTCATGTAGCAAGGAAAACCTGTTCCCCCTAGGTATCTGAAGTAAAAGTATCTTATCAGTTTTTATACCAATTGAAGTGAATTGGTTTAAGGGAGAAGCCTTAAGGAAACAACTTTCAGCCAAACCTAACCTAAACACTCTTAACAAAACAAAGTTTCATACAGGTTCAACCAAGGGCTCATATACATTAGGAAGTGTTGTCTCATTAACTTTGTTCTGGATGAAAAATGCCTTGCATTTGCACAGTACAGTCTTCCTTTCTCCCTTCCTCTTTGTCATCCTCAGGTCACTTTTTCCCCCAATTGAATAATTCATTCTGCAAGTAGATTGTAATCATTTCAGGGTGAGTTGAAAGGTGAGGGAAAAAAAACAAAACAAACAAACAAAATCTTATGGGGAAATATTTGTAGTTCAAACACTCTTCTGCCTCTACAAAACTGCTTGGTACTTTTTTTGGATGTGGGTTGTCCTGTCTGCTTCTGTTTTGTGTGGTTCTGGGCTCTTGTATAAGGATTTTTCCCCCATTTCAATTCTGACCCACAGCTGAAGGCATAGCTCTTGTAATCGCACCCTTCTAGAGGTGAATGCTTTTCTCAGTGCTGGCTCAGGTTTAGAAATAATACATTGAGATAAATTGTTTCAACTTCTGCATGGTGACACCTAAATAAATAGACTAATCTATTACTTTCTGTTCTGATTTATGATTTCTAGTGTGGACTAGAATCTGACCATATGACCCCTAGTGAGAGTTTACAAGCTAACGCATTTATTTTCTGGACAACAGATGCACAAAATATTGGTATGATTGCTGGAGCGGTTTGTGGTGTGGTGGTGGGACTTTCCCTCCTTTTCCTAGTGGTGAGGTTGACAATAAGGAGGAAAGAAAAGAAGAGGTATGAGGAAGAGGAGGCCCCAAATGAAATCAGGTAATGCCTTTTGTTTAATCCTCCACCTCCCACCCTCCCTTCTTTCAGTTTCACATACTGTGGATCATGTTGGGTGTATCTTTTCACTACAGTTTTAAGTAACCTAGGTATAAGCATATTAAAAGGCTGTTCTAAAAAGCTTGTAAAATCTCCCTGAAATATCACTGACAAATTTTTCATAACTGTGAGAATCATCTTTGTGAAGACTTTCCAGAAAACAAGATAAATAAAAATGTCGTTTTCCCCAGGACAGATTAGCATAAAACTCAATAAAATTATATTAAGTGCAATTTAATATTAAATATTGTCTCACTTGCAATTTCAGCATTTTGAAGCACTCACGTAGTTCTTTCCAGTACTAAACTCAACCCACCAGTCCCTTATGGTTCTGAGAGGTTTGATTTTTCTTTTAAATTCCTTTTTCTGTTGGGAATACCATGAGGCAGGCAGGTTCTCAGTCTTTGAGTCTTTTGAACAACTGTGCTTCTGGATTTAGCTCAGGGTGAAAAATCCCCTGAGCTTCTGGTTGCAGAGTTGAGAAGCCTCACCGCTGAACGGATGTACCAAGAATGCTGATGCATGTTCTTTGAACTCATTTGTTACATGTGTGTGAGGTCTGCCACTCACTCCTCTAAGCAGAGGTTGGTCTCCAGCCAGTTGAGCTTAAGCTCAGGAAGGAAGGTGCTGGAAAAAGATATTTCCAGGAATGGAATTAGCTCTTCCTGCTCTCGAAGAACCCCCTCACCTTGTTCCATTCTTATTTCTGTTTGCAAAGGACTGCATGTCCTCATATGACATCTATGTACTGTTAAGCAGGCACCTCTATAATCCATTCAGTGGCTGATTCCTCTGGCTGATGGTCAGGTTGCCTATATGGCCAGCAAGAAGGTAGTCTTTGCTGATTTCTTCCCTTCCCTTTTTCTTGTTCTTTGCTTTCAAATGTTGCATGCCTTTTTATTTTTAGCCTGAGCTTCCTCTGTCACCATTTCATGCATGACTTCTCTCTCTCTGGGCCCAGTTCTTGCACTTCTTTCACTACCCACGTTTTTTTAAACTCAATGAACTGGTCTCAGCTAGTCCTGTTTAGGTAATTTGTCATTGAGTAAGGATTACAGAGTAAACTGTCTGAACTGTTTGCACTGACAGTTGGCATTTGTTCTATAGACATCAAAGCCACACACAAAGAGCCAGTTGTGTGCACATTCTAAATCCATTTGGCCAATAGCTCTGCAGAGCAATAGCGAATTCAGTTTACAGACTTGTTGCACAGAATTCAGGAAACCCAATACCTTGCTCAAACTGCTCAACAAATGTGCATTGGTGCCTTGCAACGTGCTCATTCCGGCAGTGATAGTCTGCTAAGATCTATGAGTGTTTCTGTTCTTGTGACATTTGAACCCTGTTATGTTTGATTGCAGAGAAGATGCGGAGGCACCCAAAGCTCATCTTGTCAAGCCCAGTTCCTCTTCCTCTGGTTCCAGGAGCTCACGCTCAGGTTCCTCCTCAACCAGGTCAACAGCCAACAGCGCCTCTCGCAGCCAACGGACTTTGTCAACCGAAGCTACTCCCCATCTGACTCCTCCTCAGTATAGCCAGAGGGAGGTGGAAGGGAAGGAAACTGATCCAAAGAAAGTCGACTATGCTAACCTGATGAAAATGGGAGCCACGCTGGTCATGGTGCCTGCCCAAAGCCGAGCGTTCCAGACCGTGTGATGTCTCACCAGCCATCTGGAAACTCCTGCCATCCAGAAACACTTCACATGCCACCAGCCACATAGGAATTGTTAGATTAGCTAGTTATCTCCCTGGTCAGCTTAATTTTAATCACTTGTGATTATTCACACCCCAAGAAGCCCTCCCACTCAACTCTTTCTTGCATTTTCCAGCACTTGAGGTTCTGATACAGATTTTTATAAAAGAAAGATAAATTTGAGGGGGAAAAAGGGAGCCTTCTTTTTAATTACCTTTTTTGGAAATGGAACACTGAGCATTTTAAAGCTACAGCTGAAAAATGTCAGCTAAGCGCTGTACAAATGAAATGAAGCCAAACTTCAGGATTTTTTGAAAGGGATCAACAGAGACAGACACAATATTCCAGTGAGGTTTAGCAAGGAGGGGAATGTTTCTTGTACTGTTTTTGGAGAACTTTCTAAAAGATGCATTGTCTTATCTGAAGATTTTGAGGCAGTCTCTCTGCTGAGGCTAGTCTGGTGCTCAGCCTCAAAGGGAACTGACAGACGCTTCACATTTTCTGCATTCAGTCTTCTAGTGAAATACTTTGAGTCTATAACTAAAGCAGAAAGGAAAGGGTGACTCAAAAAGGTCAAGAGATGCAGAATTAAGGCATGTGTCTGAACTAACCTCTGTACTAAAGACAAAGGAGGCTATATGTCAAGGAAATAGAGGTGCTTTAATTGCCAGAATAAAATTAATGATGTACCCAGAGAGATATGGCCAGGAGCCTGACTCTGCTTTTATGGACAGCACTGTAAAGCTGCAAGAACTTCACTGGAGTTGTATCTGTGTCAAATGAGCCTTAGTGCGATGAGAATCGGGTGCTTAATCCAAAATGAAGGCATACTTCAAAAACCGAGGGCCATTAATCTACCAAAAAGCCTGGAGGAAGCATTTGGAAGATGTCTTTGCTATTGGCCAGGTTATGAATTCACCAGTTTTGGGGTGAGCCATGCTACAGAAGCCTTGGAGAGCTCCTCCCAGGGTTGAACAAACAGCGTTTTTGGACTGACCTTCAGGCATCCAGGTAAGACTGAAGATAGAGTGACAGAGCATGTAATGAGGGAAATACACCAGGGACAGGTAAACAAGTGCAATGCTAAGGGAAGAAAATGTGTGTGCAGTGTCACACTTATACATCAACCTGTGGGCCACATGCTGTTCTTGAGGTTAAAACCTTAGCAAGTCTCTTTTTAAAAAAAAAGAAAAAAAAAAAGCAAGAATCATAAAAATACTTTGTGATTGTTAGCCAGAATATACATTTTCAAGGGAGTATAGTCTTATGCTTCAAGTTGAAGGCCAATAAGAAATGATGGGAGATAGGGACAGCTTCCTCTGGAGGCAGGTGTTCCCATAATTGTCTGTCATTTATACTTTCCTCTGAAGGACTTGGCTCTGACCTCTGCTACACAGAAGGCACTGAGCTTTTAGGTTCTAAATTCCTCTATTCTGAAATTGATGATTTACTATTAAAAAAAATATATATTTTATATGAGGGAGGAAAGGTTTTCTCCAATTTGTGGAATGAGTCTACAGGAGATGGATGAGCACAGAAGAACCCCAGATTTCTAATTCTTCTGCTCTAGGGCTTGTAATTAACCTCTTTTTCTGAGACCCAGCATTCTAGCTTATTTGTTTGAGAATCTTAGAAAATCTGATTAAAATGAGGCCTTGCTTGGGCTACTTCATTATGAGAAATAGTTTTCAAATTTGCCATACACCACCTGAGAACTTCTCTTCCTAATAGCAGTCACCTATTTTCATCACACGTACTGAGATTGCACTTGTTCTCTGTACCACAGTCAACCTAACCACCCTCAGTAGGACAAAATACTGATTTGTTGTGCAGGGAAGGTCTTGAGCCACAGATCTAAACAAGGGTATTAGCTGTTTGATAAGCTTTTATTTTCATGATGGCTCCTGGTATTGGGTACCTTGTAATTTTACCTAGGCAGTTTCCCTCATTACTCCAGAAGCTCCTTCCTGGGTCAGGCTTGTTCTGGTGGATTTGGTTGTGGCTGTCACTGTTTGGAAGCAGCAGCTGTGCCTGTGATCCTTCTGCTGTTGCTCTTTTCATGGGCCCTGAAGGCCTAGCACCCCAAAGTGCTTACAAGGCATTTCAGAGCTAGGAAGGTCCTGAGGACGGAAGAGCATGAGGAGGACTTCTAAAGTAGCCTGTGGCTTTTACGGTTGCTTATTGTGCTTGATGTTACCTCAGCAGATTATCTGAGGATACCTATTCTATGCATAGAAAACCAGGAGTGAATTTCTCAGTAAAGCATACACGCCTGAGCAACGAGTAGCTTAGTACTGCAAAATGAGGAGAACAGTTCTAACAGCTGAGCTGGTTACGGTCTAAGTACCAAATACTGTAGGCTAGTTTTGAGTCACAGGCCAGGCTTGCAATTAGCAAAGAGAAGGGTGCTCTGTCTACAGCCTGGGGGCCACTTGCTGCCAGCCACGAGAATTTGCCCAGCCTTTACCTAGCAGTTGCTTTCCTGGAGGCCTTGGGGCATAGGCTGTAGGACAGGTCAGCCGTGGCAGCCCTCTCCTGGCTTCCAACTTTCCTGGAGCAGGGAAGTCACTCCTTGTCATATGAACTATGTCTGTTTGCATGGGATGAAAGATTTATGGACCTTGGGGAAAAGAAGTTGGTTGGAAGCAACTGCTGAAGCCTGGTGTGCAGTCATTCCCAACTCTTCCTAGCCCTGGTCGGGAAGCAGGCGGTACGCATGCCTGCTCTCCATGCACGTGCAGACTGCCCTGTATACAAAACCGTGCCAGAAAAGGCACTGTGGCCCTCTCCTGCTGCGGAATTAAGATGTGTGGCCCTGGCTGGAAAGCATGGGCGTCACGGTGATTAACAATCATTGTCTGAAATGATGTGGTGCTTTTCAGACCACACATCAGTGATCTCACAGGTGAACACCAAATCAATTCTGCACTTCAGTTGCTAGTGTGAAGCCCAAAAGGGAAAAACTCCTTACTCAAAGGAAATATGAGAGAACATTTCAAAGGTACTTTATTTTCAAAGGGACATTTTCTGGGCTCCAGATGATACTATCAGGAGTTGCACAAGGGAAACAAATGAACCGTAAGCCAAACTCTGTTTTGTAAAATAGTGTACTTATAGCATTTACTGTCATATACCAGTTATTACTAGTGTGATTAAATGCATACAATTTTATGTAGCTTTCTTTTGTCTCAGCAGCTAAACTGAGCTTACATCTCTTCTACCTGCTATAATTGGTGTACTTGTACTGTGTCTGAACAACTCAGAGGAAAGCAAATATTTATTATTGATTCCTTTGAATCAATGATTTCATATTTTTTTTGTTTGGTTGTTTTATAAATAAATGTGCTGTAGCTGAAGTGCTACAGCTCAACTAAACTTGTACTAGTGCTCCATCTTCTGTGCTATATGTTGCATGCTGTCAAGTCAAATCCAAGGAAGAAGATATGGGGGTAAAAATACTGTTTTTAAGCTAACAAGGACTACATGCATATTTGTGTAGAAATTGCAGGGAAGCTGCATTTTTTTCCCCAGGGATTTGTCTAAATTATGTGATGGTATGAAACGTGAAATCTTGGGTGTATTGAAGTAAATCGAGTTTTGACCTCCATGCAGCTATTTCACCTGAGATGTTCTGTCTGAGGATGTAGCTGCTTCAGGCTAATATGGTAAATACTGCCAGTGCAGACACAGCACAGATAAAAATCTCACAGCAACACTGCTCTCCTACTCCCACATACGCGAGCTTGCTTCTGAACCACCCTGTGCGTTTCAGTTCATCTCCTGAACTGTGCATGAGATGACAATGAAACCTTGAACTAAGAGCTGTGTTCAGACACTTCAGATCTTGTCTGCAGATAAACATTTTGAACTAGCTAACAGTCTCCAGTCATAGAGATGCAGGTGGAATTTAGGCTAACTATGACTGTGGTTGATTTCTCTCGCTGTAGTTTCAGCCTTCTTTCCCCCAGGGTGTTTTACACAGAAGTCTCACAACATCAGCTATCTTCTCTACAGAAATCTGGGAGTAAAGTTGCAACATAATTACACAGTATTTAAAACAGTGACAACAGTGGTCTCATAGGTGTGTCTTTCTGTCTATCCCTGATTCATGGGGAAAGGCTATTTTACTCACTCCTGAGTTGATGACATCCAATATCCTGATTAGGTGATACATGTCTCAAGAGGAGTTGTGCAATTGCATACTTTTGTACAGTATCAGGAATCCTGGGTTAATTTTACCCTGGATCAGTTTGTACTGCCCCACTGAAGGGGAAGAACACGGTGAGGAAGGGAAGGACTGCCTTAGAAATGCATCATTTTTGAACTTCAGCTGGGGCGTGCAGATGTCGGTGTCTTGTAAACAGCACATGCTGTTATTGTGAATAGGAAGCATGCCTTTGACAATCTCCACTCTCCGCCCAATTCTGTTTTAAATGTGCTTGATCTCCAATGTACTAAATTGGCTTCAAATAATGTTGGCATTCATCATTAAAAATACAACCCCATCCCCACCCCAATACTTGTCAATGTCCAGCATGCTGGGCCTTGATTTTTCTGATTTACAGTAAATGGGCTACTTTAGTCAAGTATGTTAACAGCTGTTAATTTCTAATGTAATGAGTCATTTGCCAGACTGCCCTCCTCCCTGCACTGACTCACTGCTTCTTTAGGCTGCCTTCGCTTGCCGTCAGTCCGCTGTGCAAAGTACAGTTGCACATCTGAATGTCGTTGCTTAATTTCCAAGTGACAGTAGTACTATTCTTAGGTCCTACTGAAATTCTGCTTGTGATTTAAAAAACGAAACCAAAAAGCTGCACAGGCAATCCCTTGCTGGCAGCGCAGCTCCCACGAGTCTCGGTGCACAACGCACTCGGTGCAAGCTGGCGCTGCCGGGGAGGGCCCTGCCGGGTGGCCTGGCAGCTGGAGCTCCAGCAGCGTGTACTCTGCACAGGGCGGAGGAGCCTTATCGTGCCATCCCTGGTCAGCGCATGGGATGATGGTTTGTATTGCCCCTCTTATCTTTAAAGGCACAAGGGAGCGCTCCTGTTCCCAGGTCTGTGCCTCAGCCCCTCTCCTTTCCTTTCCCTGCTCTGCCTCCTGTCTCTCTGACCTTGTGCACCCAAATGCCAACCCCCAACTCTGCCTTCTGTGGTCACCCAAAGGTCCCAAGTCAGGTTCCAGCCCCGTGCATGGCAGAGCACAAATCAGAGCCATAAACTACTGCGTGACTGTGGGTCAGCATGTGCCACGTGCGGACTCCTACCCGGTGGTGTGCGGCAGTAAGCACCTGCATGTCGGTGGCCTGTTAACAAGCTACCGCGTCACATTCCCTAGTAGACGTAACCCAGCGTTGCTGCGAAGGAAAGGTAAGCTTGCAGCTTCCTGGCTCAGGGTGCAGGCATGCACGCAGCAGGGTACCACAGAGGACAAACCGTCACTTGATTGGGATGAGGCTGAAGGGAAGCGATTTGTTGGCTCCCCGACGTACTGGACTTTAAGCAGGTAACGGGAGTGGTGTTCTCTAAGGCCAACCCCATGGGCGGCATTAAGAGAGCACCAGAAATACTTTTTCATGCAAGTTCCCTCACACCTTTCCCTACTGTGTAGGCGTACAACGCCTGGTCAGGATGCAGCCTTTTCACTGAGCATTTCATGCTGTGTAAACGCTTGATGCAAATCACAGCACTGCCGCTGGGGCCCGGCCTGGTGTGGATTATGACCTCTGACCAGCTGCCAGCCTCAGGCACTGTGGCCGGCTGAATGGTTGGGGTCCTCTATTTGCCTGCTCGATCCCACAGCAGGCTGGAGGGGAACCTGAACAGCCAACTGCGACCGCCGGCAGCTCCGCGCTGGGCTCCGGCCCCTGCCCGCGGCTGCCGGCTGTGCTTTCCTGCCGGGAGGCAAACCCCGCTCCTCCGGCTGGCTTTCACCTCCGCGGGGACGTTGCTTCGCGGGCGTTAATTGTGCCGCGAGGCCGAGCCCGTTAATTGTGTTTAACCAGCCACCGCCGCGCGGCGCTGCGCCAGAGCCGGGCCGGGACCGGCAACGCGGCCGCGGCTGCGGAAAGCGCCCGGGGCCCGGC
>VXAL01002286.1:1075867-1103016 GCA_013399475.1 Chauna torquata | reverse complement strand
CCTGCCAGCTGCTCCCTGGGGGCCCGCGGGCTTGGGCCGGCTTCATGTCCCCGCCCGGTGCCGGCTGGGTTCGCGTCGCAGCAGCCTGGGGCTGCGCCAGGCCACGCGGGCTGCCAAGCTCGGCCCACGCGCGGCGGAGGGTCCGGTTCCCCGCGCCCAAAATGGCTGCCGCGACCACGTGATCGGGGCGGTGCACTCTGGGATATGGAGTCCGTGGCCGTGTGCGGCCCCGCATGGCTGGGCGGCCGAGCAGCGAGCGCTGGAGCTTGGAAATGCAGCAGCCGTGTGCGCTCGAGAGCAGCTAGTGGTAGAACGGGGGATAGCAGAGCAGTTACACGATCAGGTTTTTTTTAGGGGTTTCTGACACGGAAGATTTCAGCTGCTAACGGACCGTGTGTTCCTGAGAAGCATGAACAGCTAACCTTACACTTCGATTCCGCTTTATTTTTCCAGACAAGATGTCGAAGGGACCAGCTGTTGGAATTGATCTTGGCACCACCTATTCCTGTGTTGGTGTGTTCCAACATGGGAAGGTGGAAATCATTGCCAATGACCAGGGTAACAGGACCACGCCGAGCTACGTTGCCTTCACGGACACAGAAAGGTTGATTGGCGATGCTGCGAAGAACCAAGTTGCAATGAATCCAACCAACACAGTCTTTGGTAAGAAGGCTGCAAGATTTGCATAATTTTTGTATACAGATTTACAACTGTGCTAGTAGGTGTTAACTGCTTGTAATAATTACTGGCTTGTAGCAGGGTTAGTGGTTTCTCTTCAAAACAAAAACTGTATATTTTAGTCTCAGTGACAAAGCTGTGTTGTTAACAGCCAAGTTATACCAGGTATCAGGGAAGTACATGCAGTAAAGTTAAAGATTTGCCTTGTAGACTGCTTTTTGGCACTTAGTGCTAAGTGGCCGGGACTAAGTATTACATGGTTCATAACCTCTACTATGGTTTATCAGGCAGCAGCTGTAGCATTGCTGTGTTGTCTGTGAGGTGATGCTGACACAAGTTTGTGCATCTCCAAGAGATGGGACCTCAGAATGCCTGCCATGAGGTTTTGGTAAAGGCAGTAATTCCAGATGAAATACATAATTGCAGATTTTTGTACGGTCTTGTTAGGAGGAACTTGATGTTTCTCAGCTGTGCATGAAATTATTTAATATGCTCAACTAACTTTTCCAGATGCAAAACGGTTGATTGGGCGTAGATTCGATGATTCTGTTGTCCAGTCTGATATGAAGCACTGGCCTTTCACTGTGGTGAATGATGCTGGCAGACCAAAAGTCCAGGTGGAATACAAAGGAGAGACAAAGAGTTTCTACCCAGAAGAAATTTCTTCCATGGTTTTAACCAAAATGAAGGAAATTGCAGAAGCATATCTTGGGAAGGTAAGGCAGAGGACTTCAGCTAAATGTAACAAATTGCTCTGCAGGTCTGAGTGGTTAACATCTAAAACTCACTTTGTTTTTGCTTGCTTTTTTTCAGACTGTTACTAATGCTGTAGTCACTGTACCAGCCTATTTCAATGACTCTCAGCGCCAGGCCACAAAAGATGCTGGAACCATTGCAGGGCTTAATGTTCTGCGAATTATCAATGAGCCGACAGCTGCTGCTATTGCCTATGGTCTGGACAAAAAGGTATACTGTGGAGTGATGACTGTCTTTGTGGAACTAGTAGACCCGCTAAGCTAGCGGTAGAAATGAATTGCATTATGAAAATCAAATTTTCTTTCCAGGTTGGTGCTGAAAGGAATGTTCTCATCTTTGACCTTGGAGGTGGCACCTTTGATGTGTCGATTCTGACTATTGAAGATGGCATCTTTGAGGTGAAATCCACTGCAGGTGACACTCACTTGGGTGGAGAAGATTTTGACAACCGCATGGTCAACCACTTCATTGCTGAATTCAAGCGCAAGCACAAGAAAGATATCAGTGAGAACAAGAGGGCAGTTCGTCGCCTTCGTACTGCATGTGAACGTGCAAAGCGTACCCTGTCATCTAGCACGCAGGCCAGTATTGAAATTGATTCTCTCTATGAGGGTATTGACTTCTACACATCCATTACCAGAGCTCGCTTTGAAGAGCTGAATGCTGATCTGTTCCGTGGCACCCTGGATCCTGTGGAGAAGGCCCTGCGGGACGCCAAACTAGACAAATCCCAGATCCATGACATCGTGCTGGTTGGTGGGTCTACTCGTATCCCAAAGATTCAGAAACTGCTGCAGGATTTCTTCAATGGCAAAGAGTTGAACAAGAGCATCAATCCTGATGAAGCTGTAGCTTATGGTGCAGGTAATCTTTGCTACCAAAATCTGCGTTTGCCTTAACCGTGTTCTGCATGCTAAAATAAATGGGTGGGTTTCTCAGCAATCTGGGTGCTATGTGAACTAAAGTCTCAAGCAGTACTAGTGCAGCTCCTAGAACTCCTGCCTGAGTTGGTACTGCTTTTCAAAGCAGTGAGAAGCTTACTTTGACTTGCAATGATGAATCAGATTCCAAAGCCATTCGTAGTTTCCACCAGAAGTCTAATGATGGCCAAAATCTTCCTTGGATGTCTGAGCGAGTTATGGGGTTAACTGTAGCATATGGTATATCTATTGCAAGGCTCTTAATGTTCTGCTTTTTTCCCCTAGCTGTTCAAGCTGCTATTCTGTCTGGAGACAAGTCTGAGAACGTACAGGATCTGCTACTGCTAGATGTGACTCCTCTGTCTCTTGGTATTGAGACTGCTGGAGGTGTCATGACAGTCCTGATCAAACGGAATACCACCATTCCCACCAAGCAGACTCAGACGTTCACTACTTACTCTGACAACCAGCCTGGTGTGCTGATCCAGGTAGGCAAGGAACCATGAGGTTACCTGATCACTCAAATATAAGACCCTGTTGGAATTCTCAGTGGTTGATACTTGAAGTAAATTTTAGGCAAGAGACCTTCTTGCAGTTAATGGTATGACTGAACAACTGGTTGCAGTGATGAAAGTGATTCCAAAGCCATTCGTAGTTTCCACCAGAAGTCGAAAGACTTGTGTTGGTCCAAGTACCTTCCTTGGATGTCTGAGCGACCCAGTCACATCAGCTAGTTCCCCATTATAACTTAACGTGGTTGAGTTTGATGTATTTGCTGGTTCTTCCCACTAGGTATATGAAGGGGAACGTGCTATGACTAAGGACAACAACTTGCTGGGCAAGTTCGAGCTGACTGGTATTCCCCCTGCTCCCAGAGGTGTACCTCAGATTGAAGTAACCTTTGATATTGATGCCAATGGCATCCTGAATGTGTCTGCTGTGGATAAGAGCACTGGCAAGGAGAACAAGATCACGATAACAAATGACAAAGGTAAAGATGATGTTCGTGAGGGTGGGAGACTGGCAAGCTGCCTACAGGGAACTGAAGTGGCTTGTCAAGTTCCCTGTTCCAGCTTTTCGAAACTTGGCTATTAATGTGCATGCCAGCTTTTTTTATTTATTTTGGTTATAATGCACGTGTCACCCGATTACAGGCATGAGCCTTTGTTCTTAGTGCGGTAATCCAGAAGTGTCTCAAAGCCCATGAGGTGGCTTGAAATCAGCGCACCTGTTAATTCATGGGTTCTTTTTACTACCTTCATGACCAAGTTAACTTTGAGTGTAGAATTTGTAGGGGGTGTGGGGGGGTCATTAGTCCTTAACTAAAAATGGCTGACTGACCAGAAACCGTGACATGAAATGTGGCTGTGTTCTGCAGGCCGGCTGAGCAAGGAAGACATTGAGCGGATGGTTCAGGAAGCAGAGAAATACAAAGCAGAAGATGAGAAGCAGCGTGACAAAGTGTCTTCTAAGAACTCCCTAGAGTCTTACGCATTCAACATGAAAGCTACTGTTGAAGATGAGAAGCTCCAGGGGAAGATCTCTGATGAGGACAAGCAGAAAATCCTGGACAAATGCAATGAAATCATCAACTGGCTGGACAAGAATCAGGTATGTTGTACTCTTTGGTCAGTGTTAACTTGTAGCATTTTTCAAGCTACAAAGCAAGCTCAGGATGGAGGAGAACTACTGGTTGCAGTGATGAAAGTGATTCCAAAGCCATTCGTAGTTTCCACCAGAAGTCGAAAGACTTGTGTTGGTCCAAGTACCTTCCTTGGATGTCTGAGCGACCGCAGCTAGCAAGCATAGATCTTTCTCTTCCTCCTGAGATCAGATTTGACAACTAGCCTGAATTATCTAATAGTGAGTCATCAGGCTGGCTTTCTTGGAACCAGACCAAGCAGAAACATGCCTGAACCTACTCTAGTGCAAGTCTAAAGTTTTAACTTTAACCTTAGATGGTTTTTTGGACTGGACTAGTTCTACATAAGGCATCTAGTGCAAGTTAACGTTCAGGCTGTATCCAGTTGGTGAGAACAGTAGAATGCTGAGCTCTGTCTCTTTCAGACGGCTGAGAAGGAAGAGTTTGAGCACCAGCAGAAAGAGCTGGAGAAGGTGTGCAACCCCATCATCACCAAGCTGTACCAGAGTGCAGGAGGGATGCCTGGAGGAATGCCTGGTGGATTCCCTGGTGGTGGAGCTCCTCCATCTGGTGGAGCTTCTTCTGGACCAACCATTGAGGAGGTGGATTAAAGATGCTGGGAGATGCATTCCACTAGCAGTTAGTGTTGGAGGACCCCCACCTGGGGGTCAGATCGAAGGACCCAAACCTGTAGGCACATCTGGGTATATTGCCAGATTAAAACTCCATAACTGACCAGCTGTAAAAAAAAAACAAATAAATTTTCTGGGCATTTTAAATACTTGAACATGTGCACAGGAGGGGAGATGAATACCATTGCACTTTACAGTACTGTAAACAAGTGGAAATGCAATTCATGTCCTAAGGAATAAAAACTATTTAATGGGCATCACATTGTTTCTCTGAATTCTGTACATGTTGACTGCTGTATGGAAAGACTTCTTTTAAAAAAAAAAAAAACCAAACCTGAATCATAAGCTTATAGATGCTTGCTGAGAAATAGCTTCTAGCTCCAACCACAAGGAGCAGGCTTAAAGGTAGGAATCTAGTGAGCTTTCTGAAGAAACTGCTTTCTGACTGTAGAGTGAATTCTAAACTGAAAACTGGAGTGTTGGCATGGTGTTTTTGGAGTACAAGGTTGGTGATATGCCCCATGAGCATCTCCGTGGTGGTACATCACATCTCCTGTTTGATTGAAGGCTATACAGGTACACCCTCCTGAAACCCTAGGTTTTCCTAAAAGAAAAGTCTTAAGTTCTACCTGCTTTATTCACTTAAGTTTTTCATCACTTGATAATAATCACCAGTCTGAAATTAATGTTGGTAAATGGCTGCAAGTGTTGCAGGTGAGTGAGCTTTAGTTAGGTGGGTAGGGGTTGGTACAAAGTACTGCTTTGCAGCACAGCTGCCTCTGAAGGTGATGAAAACTTCCTTGCATGTGGGTTTATGTAATTGCTGCACAACATAAAGATAAGCCTCTGTTAAGGAAGGGCTGACAGGAAGCTGAGCAAGCTCACAGGAAGGCAGCATTTTAAGAACTGTTTTTGGATCTAGCTATGATTAACCCACAGCAGTAAAGAACTTTTTTAAATATGGAGAAAAAACAGTCATGCTTTGGCCCTTGAAGTGTTTACCAGCTCAAAGATTCCATACCCCCACTCACTCCTCCGGGGAAGGTGAGTTCGGGGGTTGCTTATTGCTTACAGGAGCGATTGCTGGCCTGGGAGGTGGCTGTGGGCTGCCCTAGTGAGGGATCAGCAGGGGTAGTGTGACTTGGACACGGGTGAGGAAACACAAGTATGTTAGTTCTAGATTGCAAGTTAGTCATGCCTCAGGTACAACAGAGCTGCAGGGTTAAAGGGCTGTACCCTTTAGTGCTGATTATTTTTTAACTAGATTCTTAATGAGTGATAACATTGTTGTCTTTTCCTGATCAACTTTTTTCTCAATATAGTGGAAGAATTAGTTTTTTTTACAGCAATGCTTAACTAATGGGGAAAAAAGGACAGGCTGATAGCTTTGTATTCCTATTGCTGTCTCTGGAGTACGTGCTCCCTGGCTGGCTGGATTTACAGGGCTACCCTGTGATGTAGCAGCCAAAAAGCCAGTAGAGGAGCAGCTGAGGGCATTTCTAAAAGGTGCAAGGCTTCACGTGTCATCACGGCAGGTGTGTTCCTGTTCACATACAGATGTTTTCAGTCTTTTTTTGGATCAGTGGCCTTGCAAAGGGGGACTGCCATTGCTACCTCCATCCTCCAGGACATTTGGAAAAAACGTCCTGAGTCACCGCTTACCTTCTGCCTTTAGTGACAGTGGCAGCGCTTCCAGTGAAGCAGCATGGAGCAGTGGCAATTTTCATTGGGGCACAGCTACAGTCCATAAAGATCATCAGTAGGCTATTATAACTTCCTAGTAATCATTTCAGAGTAACTGAAGTGCTAATTACGCGTGCCCACAAAATAAGGGGGAGAAAAGCACCCTGCTCTCCGGCTAGTGTTAAACTCCAGCACTTAAATGCGCTTCAGATTCGGATTAGGGTTTGCGTTAGGAACAGGCTGTGACCGAGGCTGCCAGCCTGGCTGCACGAAGTGTCTTGCTGGGCTTCGGCCACCAGATGTCAGGCGATGCCTGCATAAGCTCAGAAAATCACTGGTTTGCCACGGGGTTGAATTAAATCCCACAAAATGTTTTTATTCAAGAGGCCTCAACCCTTAGCAGCATCTCCTTTAGGGGTTCATATCCCATTAAGAGTGTGTAATGCTTTCATTGCCATAACGGGGGCTAAATTGAACTGTTTTTTGGGAAGTGGTATTTCAGGGCATTTTAGAGATGATGGGTTGGTTAAGCCAGCACAGCTTTACAGGAGGGCACAGCCCGGGCTTCTCAGAGCTATGATTTAAAATGACCAGGCTTGCCAGGCTGGGGAGCAAGGGCTCACAGTGCAAATTATGAATAACCACAAGTAAACGTTGGCTTCACCAGGGAGTTGGGACACGGCGGGCATGAGAGAGGGAGGGCTGTGGATGAAGCTTGCAGTCACGCCAGCACTTGGACCAGGGTACAGGCAGATTTAGTGAATTAAATTAATACAAACAAAGAGAGTCAAACCTGTGACGTTTTTGGGTTCATAAAAAGAGCCTGACAACAAAAAAATCCTGAAGGTTTGTGTGTGCAAAATAGGGGAACAGTTTTTAGGTTAACATATGGATAACTGAAGAGCACAGCAGAGGAGTCAGGGGTGATAAAAGAAGTTTTTCCTTTTCTGCCTGCTACAGGTGTTTCTCGGTTGGGTGAAGATTGGGCGATGGGCTCGAAGCCTTCCCAGGTACCTGGTGAGGGCTGACGCCCAGGCAGACCCTGCGTGGCCGCGGGGTTTCTGTTGTGTGCCGGCCGCTGCTGGTCTGGGTGTGAGAGCTGAGGCAAGGAAGCGAATGCAGGGAGCACCTGCACAACGTTAATTTGTGAGCAAAATCTGTCTCTGTAGGTGCAAGCAGAGGCAGCCTTACTGCGGCTGACAGGGGTAGCAGAGCTCTGTGGACGGCAAATTCCGCATTCAGGTTCCCAGCCTGTGTTAGACCACTAACAGTCTTCATCAAACTTCAGCCTCCGAGTGCCCTCTCCAAGCACCAGAGCACCTTTCAGCACGCTTGGGTTTGACTCCGGAAAGGAATGACCATCCCCTGTGCTTGTGGCACGGCAGCGTCTGCTGGAGCAGAATCCCAGCGCCAGGTCTGTCCGCCTGGAACCGACACGCTGAAGAAACAGCTCTCATACAGACACGCGGGGTTCTCAAACGCTTTAGAAACTTAAGAATTGCCAGTGCAGTGAAGTCCAGCTAAAGTGACTTTTAGTGACTGACCAGTGTTGCCTGTCTTAGAAAGCGTAACAGATCTCCCAGTAAAAAGGCTTAAGGGGAGGTTTTTACTTGGTGCTTCAGCAGTAGAGGCTGAATTTGGTTCTGCTGAGGAGGAGGAATCCTCGATTCCCTTGCAGGTAGCACACGCATGCTCCTCAGCCGGGTCACAAGACGGGAATTAGCTCATGGGTGTGGGTTTTACGGGCTCTGAAGTCTGCTTGGGCGCTGCTGACCTGGGTGCACCCAGCAGGGTGAATGAAATCTCCTCTCCTTTTCAAGGTGTTTTGCTGTCTGTTTTCTGAGATGAAGGGTGCTGTGGCTGTTCTGTAGGACAGGCAAGGAATATGTTACTGCCTTGCCTCTGAAAAAGCTCCTGCTTTGGGGTATTACCAAATTTGGGGGAGGGGGGGGGATTTTATTTTTTGGTACAACTGGGATGGAGGCATTCAGGCCGAGGTCAGTGCCCAGCTGGGGAAGAGCTTCGCTCTCTGCCCGGCGGGGAGCTGAAGCTGGGGCAGAGTCAGGCTGATTTTCCAAGCAGCCCGACACAAGCAGCTAATCCAGCTTCTCAGAAAACCACAGCCTAAGTGGCCTGCTCAGGGTAGCACAGGGAGTCCAGGGGCAGAGGTAAGAAGCAGCTCTAGGTTCCTTGTACAGCTGTTCTGGGAGAGAAACCTGTGTGCTCTGGGAGCCAGGCTGTCTGCTTCCTACACACTGCAAAATGCAAAGACAGGGAACTACGAAGTTTTCACAGCTTCTTGAAGAAGAAAACACCATTGAAAGACAGTTTATTGGGGTTAAACACTTGTATGTTTTGCAATTAAACCTAGGTTTTTAGTCTGCTGTAGCCTTAAGGATAATTAACCAAGCTGCGCTAGAATTTCTTGCCCTGGGGAACAGGGAACTCCCTTACCCCCAGCAATTGCAGAGGTGCCGTTAGCTCATCCAGATAATCCTTAGGAACACCCCCCAACAAAAAAAAAAAGAGAGAGAGAAGAAAAGGAAAGAAAAAAAGCACCCCGAGAAAAGGGAGAGCTGAGCATTTGGTGGGGCCAAACCTGGTTGTAAGGAGAGGGCACGAACCAAAGCTCTGACTTGAAACTGCCGTCAGAGATGAGCTTGCTGTGAAGGCAAACTGCGGCTAAACCAGGAGCCCAAGCAGCAGCTTGCTGCTGAACCTCAGCACTTGTCTCCTCTCCTTGGTCAAGTGCCTGTTTTGTCATCGCACGATTGACTCTGTGGCTGTTTTGTTCAGACTGAAAGACAGCAGCGCTTGCTGGAGGAGGTAGTCAATGCAGAGGTCCTGGGGCCTTGAAAAACCAAGGATTAACGGGTTTGCTGCTGTTGAGCTGCGCGCCCAAGCCAGCACTGAGCACGGGCTCTCAGCGGCGGGCAGAGCCCCGGTCCCCGTGCCGGGAGCCGGTGTGGGCGAAGGCTCACGCCTCGTGGCTGCTCTGCGAGGTGCAGCAGAAAATAAAGCAAAGCTGCGGGCGTATCCGCCTGCGTTTCGTGGGGCTCTTTGACATGTCAAAGCCACAGCGGAGCGCCTGCACCTGGTGTCGGGAGCAAGGTACAGGCCAATCTGGTTGGGAATCTGTGCCCCTTCACGGGATTTATTAATAACGCTGCCTTTAATTAGCAGACAAATGGGTACTCAGCAGCCCTCCCTTCTTCTCCCCTCGCACTTTTTCTGCTCTTCTTCCACTATCCTGCATCATCGTCGCTTTTCTGTTGATTTTCCAGCAATGCCTAATTCTATTATTCGGAATGATTTCCCACCGGGCGGTAGTTTATTTCTGTCATCAAATCTCTGATGAAATCTTTAGACATGAAATATTTAGCCCGATACCAACAAATCGCACATAGTGTTAACGTGTCACAAGCTGCCTGGAGACAGCATTAGGCTGTAATTTGAAAGCGAGTGAAGTGATAATGCCATGCGCACTTCTTTTGTGAGCGTGCATTAATGCATCTTTTGCCAGGGCTAGTCATTGACAGCAAATCGACTCACACTAATAGTATGCGGGAGGGTGGCAAAATTGGGGGTGATGCAGAAAATAAAGCATATTGACCAGCCAACTGCAGCGCCTCAGTAGCCTTTAATCTATTATTGCCCTTGATGGGGATGTTTTAATGCAACTTTACTGTCAATCGCATTTATAGTCACACACTCTGCCTGCTGGGGAGCACTGTGAAAATGGCAGAACTTGGGTCATGCTGTTGCTTAGAGCTCATAGGTATTGATTGTGGCTGGGCTCAGGAGTCTGAGTTATAATTATTTCATTAAACCACTTAATGGTTATCAAATATGAACCCTTCTACCATTCCATTTAGGAACTGCAGCGTGCTTTAAGTTTTATTGTTAATCCATGTTGATCTCATTTTTCTTAAATTGTCTGATGCTCCCAAGTGGTCCCCGTTCCCCTGCCAAGGCTCTCTGCGTATCGACCCCGGGAGAGCCGCTCATGGTGACACCGGACTGCCACACGGCATGGGGAAGTGGGAGTACGTACAGGGTTGTAGTGCAGCAGGTAAGCCTGCGCTAACGCATCGTCCCACATCGTAACCGGACGTCCCGGTCCCCTCTCTGACCTGGTTGTGCCGTGGTGGAGTCACGCAGTTTGCTGATGGGGAAGCAAAGAGCATGGTCACCCTCAGTTTCTTCCTTTCTGGGTGACATTTCATGCCTCAGTTTCCCCATGCCTCAGTTTCCCCATTGCTCAAATGGAGTTACTTGCTTTTCCTCATTCATTTGAGCTTTAGGGATGAAAAGGGCCAATTCGTATGACCAAACCCCTCCCTTTGTTCAAAGCTCCTGCCTGTAACATTCCCCATCCAAAGCGTTCCTGATTCTTTTTATGAGAACAACTGCGCTGTTTTTCTCATATACCTGAAGTATGGCTGCATCCCACTTGGTCCCAAGTGTTTGAGGCAGCCTTAAGAGCACGGCAGGCAAAACACGGCCTGTTCCTGCTTTCCTGGCGCTGAGGGAGGGAGGCCGCTGCCAAAGGAGGCCGGTGGCAGCTGAGGGCACCTCGTGTCCGTGCAGCGGGACTGCATGGGGCACCCCAAAAACAAGGCGCTTCTGGGGAGGGTTTGGGTCCTGTAACTGGAAAGCTCTGCAGGAATCAGAGGAGCTATAAAAATCCCAGGGATCCCCATCACTGCACCGGGCACACTCCTGCCCTCCCTCACTCCCAAGTGCCTTCGAAAGTCACGCAGCCCTCACCGCTAAAACATGGACGAACTGGGGGAAACCTGCTCTAGGGGGTAGGGAGGCTTCGAGGCAGCATCTCGGTGTGCATTTGTATTCAGGATCCATTGAGAGCCTGTGTTTGTCGGCACCTTTTCATTAAAACCCTGGATGCTCTGGAAAAGCTGTATCTTAATTTGAACAAACTGATTCCTTTTTTCTTGGCGATACAGTTTCTGCAGAGTCCTTTATCAGTATTCTGTGCTGCCTTCTGGCAGCTGCTCATTTTATGTTGCCTCAACCTATGCTGACCTCATTTTCTATCACAGAGCAGTGAAGGATTTGGTAAAAATTAGTTATATTAGTAGCTCCTGATACAGCCAGTTTATTTGTGATATGACAAATATTTCAGCCATTAGGATCTTTCCATCTCTTAGCAGCTTAAATGCACTCACTTATATTCCAAATCACTGCTTAATTTAAAAGCCTATTTGTCTAGATTGTTGCAGGCATGAAAAAAAATGCAGAACACTTACCCTTTCAGATAGGACTGGAGCGGGACTGGAGTCGTGCTCATGATTGGATCTCCTGCTCCATAACTTTACACTCAGCAAAGCCGCAGACTAATCACTTAGTGCATGGCACAAGCACATCAATCCCATGCAGGAAGGTTGGTGCGATGAAGGAGGCCCCGGGGGGAGGCCAGGTGGCTGCCTTCTCCCCTCTGTGCAGCCATTCGCTGGCCATGCCTCAGTTTCCCCACCTGCCCTGGCAGGATGTAGAAGGCACTTGCCGGCTTTCTGGGAATACTCTGTGCACGAGTGCCAGCGAGCCACTGCAAGGCTGGGGAAGGGCAGGGGGCCGCAAAGCCGCCCCTGATGGGCACTTGGAGTTGTTTAGCACCTGCCGAAGCTCTCTCTGAAGCCTGCCAGCTCCTGGCTGCTTCCAAGAGGCTGCAGCTCCATGGGGACAAGCAGGCAGGAGATATTTGGTGTTCTGACACTGCGGGGGGCTTCCACGTTTCCTGTGACCCAAGCACTTCTGAAAAGTAAATGAACTCATGGTGATGCCTAATTTCTTCAGCCTTGTTGGCCTCTCGACTCCATCCTAAAGTTTGGGGAGGGGGGAATGGGAACCACGGGGAGCTCGGGGTGCCCCCAGTCAGTCCGGTCACTGCTCCGGGCTTCTCTCTACACCCAGAAGGCCCAAAGGCTCCTTCTCGGGACTGCACGTTTTGGTTGTTAGCGGTAGCGCCGGGATGCCACTCCAGGGCTGCTTTAGGGAACCCTTTGTGTCTTGCGAGGAGCACAACGAAATGTCCCGAGCTGCCTTTGTTCTCTCCTTCCGTGCATTCCCCTGGGCAACTCCCCTCCAACGTTTTTCTTCCACCCAAAGCCAGGACCAAGCGCGTGTTCCCCTGGGTGTCTCCTGGCCGGTAGAGCCGGCAGAGGAGCAGGGGTTCCCAGCTGCAGGAGCAGCTCTCTGCCCTTGTACCGTGCCCACCCCGCAGCCTCTGGCGCTGGTTCCTCTGCTGGGGCTCTAATGGACACGTGCGGATTCACGGGCAGTAGCTGTTTAAGGCTAGCAAAACGCAGCGCCGTCAAAGACTTGGTTGTTTTTGTCAAAAAGATGAGTTTTCATGCAGCCATTTTTGAGAAAGCCGCAGGCAGCTTGCCTGACATGTTTGCTGCCTTTTCTGCCGCCCCATTTCCCTGCCAGGCTGCGAACCCCCCCGAGCAGCCCCCTGCGTGCCCAGGGGTCTCACCCCAAACCCACTGCGTACTCAGGGCATTTCCCTTTGACTTGTAGGCTGAAGCCCCAAGACAACCAGCAAGGAGCGAGGATCCACAGGTTGATGCAGTTAATGATTTTAATGATGAGTTAATGATCCCTGGCTGTGCCGAGGGGGCAATTCCACGTCTTCACCTGGGGAACGTGTTTTTCTCTAGCCTGCTCCCAGTTAGGTACTGGTGGTTCTGGACCACGCCTTGTAACTTTGCAGGTGATTTTGGGAAGTGCAGAGCAATGGGAACCGGAGGAATTCACCAGCTCTAAAAGGCAACTGCTGGAGGCTGGCTCGCTCTGGAGGGAAGGTTTTGCTCAACTCGTTGGTCTCGTGGGCTCGCAGGCAATTGCCTCCTGTGAGCACTATTGCAGAGCAGGCTTTGCGGTTGTGAAGAAGAAAGAAAAGGAATTTAAAAGTGAAATACTGCTCACATGCAATTACTGCTTTTGATTGTGTCAGCTGGGATGTTGGACATCTTCTCTGAAGGTAAATTATCTCTAAAAATGTGTGCTACTTTTACAGCAGGTTGTGTCAAAGATTCTGGCTACAGATAATTATCCTAAGGCAACACAGTCTTGACAAGTTCTCCTGCATCTTTCACAATTAAGGAGTCATGATGGAAATATATTTAATTGCTAGAAAACCCCTGGCAAAACTGGAGCAAACTGTAATTCTTGCTTAGTTTCACTATTCAACTTGCAAGACTCTAGGAGTTCAAATGCTGATGGAAGTGTATCGATTTTCCCCTATATTGAATGCTTCCAAAAACAAATCTCAACAAAAAGACCCAACCCACCTCCTGTGATGCAAGTCCCATGGTTCCAATTAAAATCACCTGTTAACTTAAAAGGTCTCTTTTTAAAAAGGGTTTAAAAGATTTTCATTTAATTGATTCAATGTAAAATGCCCTTTACAATTACCACTATAAACTACTTGTTTCCCACTGAGTAAGACCCAATTTGAGATGTTTATCAAGACTTTGCACTCTTTCCACTCTTCATACTGAGTTCTTAAATTCCTTATTGACAGCTTGCATCTGTCAGCAATGGATATTTTTAGTTTGTTGCAAGAAAGCTTTTAAAAGGTTGTAATGGCTTGATTTTGTCTCTGTGGTCTGAAGCGATAAATCAGCCCTGAATGGCCTCGTAAGTGTGGGCAGTGCTGGGTGCCCTTTATTTTAGAACACGATTTAGACACGATTTAACAAATTTCTTTTTCCTTCTTCTGAGTATTTCCGTCTCGGCAACGTTGTCTAGTGCAAAGATCACAGCCCTCGTTCTTCTTGACTTTTTTGCTGGTTTGTTTTGTCTTCTTAAAATGCACTTCTTCACAGCTAATAAACATTGTGGCATTGATTGGCTTCTGCTGAAGTCTCTGCAGCTTTGGTTGTGGGGTGTATGCAGAACTTTGTCCTCAGAAGACTGACACCCTCCCGCCGTGGTTTCATTGATAGAGGAGTGTGCTTGTATTAGAAGAAAACAACTTGCTGTGTGAACACTTCTGCTACCTCTGCGCATACGGACCGTGGGCACTTCGTTTTTCCAGCCGGGTAGGGTGAGACAGGCAGAGCATCGCTGTGTTTGGGGCGCAGAGAGCGCGTTCCTGTCCCCACACGCTGCTTTACCTCCCCAGGCCCTCGGGGCAGTTTTCATCTCTCCAGAAAGCCACAGGCTCTGTGCCCGTGGGCTGGACGGTTTTGCAGGCGGTCGTCCCCGTGCTGAGAAGGGGCCCCGGCCCCACAGCGCATCCCTGTGGCCCAGGGGCCATCCAGCCTCCCGGGGGAGAAGGGCAAGCTCTGGGTGTACCCCGGGCCCCGCTGCCCGGGGAGCGGCAGCGGCCGCCAGAGGGAGCCAGGCGCCCACGCGTGTCGGGCTGCCCACGCGCGCCTCTCTTCAAGCAGAGGCTCGGCCACGAGACAGCCCACACCCACGCTGGCAACTTTTGCATCCTTCCCTTCACAAACGATCCCGGGAGTGAAAGCACGAGTGCGTCCGCCGGCCCCAAAAGTTGGGGCTGTGGGGAGCTTCTCGTTCAGTTTGCTCTCGATTCCAGCCCTTCCCCGGGATTTCTGGTGTGTTTGGAGCTAGCTTTTTTTGCTCAAATATTGTTCTGGGCTAGTGCATGCCTCTGAGTTTATTTTCTGTTTATTATCCCCTAGTTATGGGGGAAAAAAGGGCCGAAATATGGTGTGGTCAGCTGCAGGGAGCGGCACGCACACAGCAGTGCCTGTTTAGTCTGACAGTGCCTTAAGGAAGGGGAGCTTGGAAACAGAAAGGTAAAAGCTGGAACAAGTGGAACCAGCCCTGCCGTGGGATGCGACACGGCGTGCCCTTGTCCAGCCACGCACCTTAACGCCCCTCCGTCTCCCTTGGAGGATATTAACGGGCGTGGGGTTTTTCTTGCGGTGTGCCCACCTTTCCTGACCCGTCCTGCTCATCCCCAACCCCAGGAGGAAGGGACGCGTACATGGGGAGCAAGAGGAGACCTGCCGGCTGCCACATGGAGAGCAGGGCATCCCGGAGCAGCTGCAAGCAGCACTTTTTTCCTTTCCTCCGGGCAGGCTGCGTTCGTGCTCAGCAGCCCGGCGTGGTGTGGGCTCACCCTTGCTGCGGGTGACCGGGGGTGCCAGGCGGCAGAGGCTGGGGTGAGCCAGGGATGCTGCACGGGTGACACCACGGGCCTGTCGCCTTTCCATGGGCGGGGAAACTGAGGCAGGGGGGCTGTGCCAGTGGCTCACTGCAGGAAGGGGTCTCCAGAGGCCCGGGTGCTGACTGTGCTGGGTCTCATCTCTCACCACCAGAAGGGCCGCACTTGTTTGTGCTGCCCAGCAGTAACGCTGCGCTCGCTCTTTAATAAAGTATGCTTAACGTTACCTAGCGGGCTAGCACCCAGTCCAGCTCTCTAACCTGGCTTTGCTGCTAATAAGGACACCTCCTAAATTACCCTAATTATGGTTTCACAAATAGAGAGTTTGTTTCCACACTTTCAATCAAAAATCTAGCTGGGCCAGGGGAGAGAAGATGGTAGCGTACAGCCCCCGGCGCAGACATGGTTACAAACCACAACAGGTTAAAGTGCCCAACACAAAGGTGATGAATATGGTGTAATTATGGGTTATTGTAGGAGCTTAATTAGGGTAGCCGTAATTAGCCTGTTTTTCCCTATCTTCATTTAGCAGCTAACAAAATCAAATGGAAAATATTTTAATTTAAAAGGCCTTCTCAGCCTAGGGTTACTACAAGAGATTTAATTGCTTATTGATAACTATGAGGTGGAGAAATCACTTCTTTTGTGTCAGGAGTAATAAAAAGCAAGGATATTAGCCAAAAAAAATAACATCCAGCAGGTCTAACCCTGGAACTGAGGTTTCAGTTTGTGTTAAAACCTGGGAGCCCTCGCCTTCGGTTCGGTGAGGCTTAACTGGCGGAGCGGCACCTGTACCTGCAGGAAAGGCCCCCATCCCCTGCCCTGGGCTGCTTCGGGGACAGCCGAGCGGGTGGGAGCACCCGGGCTCGGGGCTGGGTTTCCCTCTTGCCGGCAGACTTATGGAGGAAAAGGGGCGAAACGTGGCAAGTTTTAAGAGGCAGGACTCCGGGTGTGGGGTTAGCAGTACAGGGGCGTGGAGAGCAGTAGTTTTTTAATTCAGGCACCCAGGGGCCGATTGAGTCCTTCTTCTGTTAGTATTTAAAACATTGGTGCTGTCAGAGCCTCCTAAAAGCCCTGAGAGTGCCCTGGTGCAAGCAGCTGGCTGGTGGCAGTGGGAAAAGCCCTCTCGCTCCCTCGTGTGGGATCTCCAGCCTCTACGCAAGGAAAAAGTACAGCAACGCTGTTTCCTTAAGCTTAAACAAAATAACCAGCTCCCTGACTTCTGCCCCTGTTTGGGAACAGGGCACAACTGGTATTCAACGCACCGGGGTTTTGGGGCGTTGCTGTTTTTAAAGACACCCCTCCTGCTAGCATCCCTGTGGATTAGGTTGCTCATTTACTGGGCTTGAAAACATTTTCCTGTTCACAAGCTAAACAGATGAGACTCCAAGATTCCTCTCTTTCTTGTTCATTTAGGGGTGAAAAATTGCCAGCAAGAATTCAATTAGCATCATATCTGCTTAGCCTGGGCTGCACTGAGGGCCTTCCTATACCCATACTTTCACTGCATCGTCTTCACAATAGCAGCATCTGCTTTATTATTAGTTGCCTAATTGATTCTGACATGCCCAGTTTATTATATGGTAACAATGTCCTCTAGGGTGAATAGTTAGAGGAAAGGGAGGGGCAATAACAAAGATGCTTTTCTTCTGTTTTTTGGTTCTCCTTTCAGAATTAAAAGCTGTGGCTGACCTTATTCACAGAAAGGTCCCTAACTTCTGGACCTAACTTACTTGCAAGTGCTGGTGGCAAATTTCCCTCTGAGAAGTTTTTGTTTTTTTTTTTTAAATTTATTTGAAAATGCATATTCAAGAATATCAAGAAGGCTTCTAAATTGTTTGGAAAGGGGTTGATGTTACATGAAAATAAAAGTTGCCTTTATCATTTTGCCTGATGGTATGATACAGGCTTGGAGGGGCTGGCAGTGACAGACAGCATCCTTCACGAGCTCAGCAGATACAGTTAGGAAACCCAGACACTCTTTGAATCTCACAAATATTTTCTCAAAGGACTTCATACAAAATTCAAGGCCATTGGTTCTTTGGTGGGGGTATGAGGTCAGAAGTAAGATATTGCTGTTCTGTAGGACTTGTAAAAAATATCCTGTCTTTTTTTTTTTTTCTTCTAAGAAAATAGGAGTGTGCTGCGATGTGCAGAGGACTGAAACTTCTCATTAGGTTAGCCCTGCTGCCAAGTTACAGAGCATCTGTAAATCACGATTGTTATGGGAGGGGGCATCGGAGAGGAACTCAGCAGGCGGCTGTCAGACCCATCCCCTTCCAGCTGGGAAGGGCAGGGCACGTTAGGGGCAGGGAGGTGGACGAGATGAGCTCTTCAGCTGGCTGCCAGCCCTTCTTAATGCAAAGCTGTTTGTACAGCGGGATATCATTTGGGCGGTTTAACTGCCCTAAACTGGACAGCTTTATAATCTGGCTTGACGGAATCTAACACTCCAGCATCTCTCTTTGTGTGTAACCCCTGCAGAGGCACCCTTGTTCTTGGGGGTGCTTGTGGCTCCGAGCGCTCGCGTTGCGCTGGGTGGTAGCAGGCACATCCACAAAGCCAGTTTCCATTTCAGGCCACGCCTGTCCATGCTCCGTATTATTTCGTAGCAGTGGAAAGCGTACCCTAGAGGCAACACACGTTGCCCTTCTTATTTTTGCTGCTGCAGAAGAGGAAGAAATCTCCCCGCTCCTCGTGACCCCTCCTAGTAGCTTCCTCTCCTGCATGATGTCATAAGGACTCTACACCTCGTGAGCAGTGCCCAGGACAAATCGAAGTGTCGGATTAGGAGAGAACTCACAGCAATGCAATGGCAAAATGGTTCTTGCTGGGAAATATTACGTGCGTCTCTTGTGGAAGCTGGTTGTTCGTGGAAGTCTGGCTCCTTACTGATTTACGCCTGTACCCCTCATCACAGCAATAGCCTCGCTCCTCTCCTGCATCCCTCACGGCCGTGCAACACCTCCTGGGCTGGCAAATACGATGCCCTAGGGAAGCAGGCTCAAGCAGCAGGGCCCGGTATGGACCCAGCTGGGTTCTGTCCCCTCTTTGCTTCCCCAGGCCCGCTACAGGGCGGCACATCGAGCTTTATACGAGCCTTTGGCATTTAGATAAAGGAAGTAACAGGGGCTCCAGAGTCTCTCTAAGGTCACTTGAATGTCTTTTGCTGTGGCCTTCAGGCAACAGCTATTATTTTGTGCCAGATCTCCTGCGCTAAGCAGCCATGAAGATGTGCTAAGAGTTAAATCCTGAGGCACTCACGGTATCCAGCACTGCTGGTGGGTCCTAAGAGGCTCCGAGTCTGGGATTCATCGGGATCCCACTGCATGGATCCCTCCTGGCCCCGGGGAGGCAGGCAGCGAGCTGCCTTCAGCCCCTTCGAAGTGTCTTCGCCACGCAGGAGCCGTCAGAGCCACGTCACAGAGGGAGCTCGCTCTCTCCTGCTGCTGGGGGTGAAAAGCAGAAGAAATGAGCTGGGCTTTGCTTCACCTTCCCCGCCAGCAGTGCCAGAAGCAGCCGAGCCCCGCAGGTGCCTGAGCCCGTGCCAAAGCCACGTTCGGGTCCACCGCTCGTCGCAGGCAGTGCCTACCGGCGCTGCGCACGGGCTGCGCCGCTTGCCGAACAGCAATGCGGCGTGTAGAATTTTGTCAGAGTAACTTATTAGGGAACATTAATAAAACTTGTTACCCTAATTGAAACAAATACTTAAATAAAAATCAAGGCTTCGGGCATTAATGGATGTGTGAGTGGGAGAGGGAACAGCACACGAGTAACTCGGCTTCCTGTCCTTTTAGGATTGGATAGCAATAACCTTACAATGATGACAGCTAAATTAGAGAAGATGGCTTTCCATAATTTCTCCAAACAATCACTTAATGGGAACGGTATAATTCCACGAAATAGGTGAATGGAGTACTGATCCATTTTATGGAACCATCAATAAACTAAACCTTGCCTGCTTTTAAGATTAAACTGGGGAAAAAAAAAAAAAAAAACCAGCCTACAGGCAGGGAAGGGAGAAAGAGAGTATTTATCTTTACACATAAAATTTGTGTGCTAGTAAAGTGCAGGCAGTGACAGGAATTTCAATTATTTAATCAAAAAGAAAATGAAAGTGGCTTTAAGTGTTGTGATTTGAGCCAGTGAAATCTAATGTGGGCTCACATTGAATATGAGGAAAATGGGAAGAAAATTAAAGCTGCTCCTACTTAAATCATGTGGTTACAAATGGTAAATTAGTTTCTTGATGTTTTCATTTAAGTGTTTAAGTGGAAGGTTTTATTCTTAATGTAGTGTTGTGACACAGAATAAAAACCTTATCTGTCTCTATAGCTTTTTTTCTTCCCCCCTCTGTGCTTCTGCGTTAGAAGGCAAAAGGGGAAAAAGCTGCAGCAATATTAGACTGCTTTTGTTAAAATTGGGAGGCAATATGCTTTCACCACAAGCTCATTAAGGTAATAGATGAATAATGTCTATTAAAAATGCACTAGGCTAAATGAATTTAATGTGTGTTGGGAGGGAAATTGCATTTGCCAGAGGATACAAACTGGAAAATTCTCCTTTTTGTACTTATTTTGAAACTCAAGTACTGATCTCAGTTGGACAGAAATGCACGGACAAGCACACACACAGGAGTGCAGGCACACATCTCCTATTTGGGACCCTGTTGGAAAGATGCACGAGCTTATAATATCCTAAAATACCCCCTTAGCTTTGAGGGTGTTTTGTATGATACGCTGTTTCCCATAATTGTGCTGCTGTTTTCCTCCTTTCAAGCTTATGGCTCTTGACCTGTTGGACTTTTTGGTTTAATTTTCCAAGTATAATAACAAATGGCAAACTAATTTGCAAAGACGGCTGTAGGCTGATGAGTGCCAGGTCTTGACCCCCCGAAGTCGATAGAAAACAAAAGCAGATTTTGGCAGAGAACGAATACTTCCTTTGCATCGGTGAATCTTGTGATTACGTTGTACCGATAATTTCTAACGTTAGCTCTGAAGAGCAGATAACATACTTAGGAAACCCCATAGCTCTTTATTAAAAGCTCTTTTATTCTCCCCATAGCTGGGTGAAAGCTAAATCAAGAACAAAAAAATCAATCTGTCCCATATATAAGCAATCATGGCACATTTGTAAGTCTGTGCAGTTTTCCATCACATTTCTCCTGTTCTAAAAAAAATGCTTAACTCTGTATGTAATGATTTTTCTTTTTCAAAATAGAGAAGGCTTGAAAAGCTTGTAATATCCAAGCCTTTTTGCTATCAAGAATGTGTTTAGCCCACTTACGGGATTCTTTAGCGTGCGTACAAGAAGCAAAACTGACCCTGCAGTCCAGTTAAAATTTCTCAGAAAGTTGCCGTTCCTCCCGTAGAAGCACCTATAGGCCACAGGGAGTGACTGGAGGCGATGCTAAAGCTCTGTCCTGTGGCTGACCAGCCCCGGGCCAGGCACCCTGTGTGCCCTGGAGGAGCCGTGCTCGCTCCCGCAGCGGGGGGCTGCCGGCAGCGCCCGGTGCCCGCGGGCACCGCACCCCTCCCACCCAGCACCGCTCCAGGCGCGTGCCGAGAGCATCGCCCCGCAGCTCCCACAGTCATCCCCCAGCCCGAGACTTGCGTGGGTGCAACGGGAAAGGAGTGAAGGGGGATCCCTGATTGCGTTCGGCACTGAGAACCACTTTCAGCTTTTAAGTCAGGTGGGTTTCTCTCACCTATCGCTGAAACCATTACGATCCCTGCGGTGGCCTCCCCTGAGCGAAATTTCGGGCATTTGCTTCTGCTGCACGCAGACCCAAAGGAGGCAGTCGGCCTTCGGGAGAGAGCGAGGTCAGTGGCTGAAAGCCTGTGGTGTCCTCTGGTCTCAGAAATTAAGCTCACGCTGCACTAACGAAGTTACTCTCCTCCATTCAACCACCTGCTTCTGAAACATTTCGGAGAAGTGTATGTTCAAGACTGCTAGTTGTCCAACTAATTTGATTGAAACTAGCTGATATGTGAAAACCTTACCCTGGTAAGCAGAGAAAGGAGAGTTAGAGAGGGATGTACAAGCTTCTTTTCTTTAGCAGGAAATCATATTAAAATAAAATACCAGAAGGAGCAAGGAAGGGCTGGACTGAATCCAATATTGCTAAACTAAATAAATTGAATATATTTTTAAAGCATGGAAAAATCATGCAAATATTATCTTACTACTTTATTATGAGGCACCTGTCTGCATCATTTCTTGTTTCTGATGACCTAGTGTGTTTCAGTACTTCTAGTTTAAAATAATATTATCAAACCTGAGAAAGCATTTTTAACAATATAATATTATTGTCAGTGAAACAATATTATATTACATCATATCGCCATTTGAATACCTCATCGCTGGAAATGCCATTTCAAAATGTAATTTCCAGTTTTAAAGCATTATTTGAAGATGCATTTGCTGGATGCTGACTAGATTCTATCTTTTTTCCTCCAGACCTGTCATCCACTTCTGAAGTGCTTAAAATAAAGTGCACAGATACAGAGTAAGCTGAAACAGTCAAGAAGCAATATAATACAAAAATGTTTCGAGTAAAGTGTGTTACTCAGATCTTTCTAAAGTACATTTCTCCCTTTATTCTGAAGGCCACAGCACAGACAACTCCGACTAATGCAAGTAATGGAACCAATCTCTTCCTTTGATCATCAAAAAGGTTATCTTTTGGTAAACTAGGCCCAACTAGTTTTGCAATCTGGTTGGAGCAAACGTGAAAGAGAAAGGTTTAATTATCTTTCGATAAAGAATGATTTCTTTTCTTTTAGCAAAACGAGCGGCTAAGGCAGCACCAGTTTGTGACCGCCGCTGTGCGGGTGACACATACGGTGTGAGAGGTGCACGGGGTACGTGGCATTTGTGTACGTCTTGTGTCGCATCACAAGATGATGTAACAGTCGGTGCAGTTAAACCGGGAGGAAGAACTAAGCCAGTTTGTTGAGACTTGGCCGAAGTGATGTACAAAATCTACTGTCTAGAAGAGGCTGATCTTCTAACTGAAGGCTGAGTCATGTTTACAAAAGCTTAGTGCCGAGTTTGTAAATAGTCACAGATTTTCAATGGAGCTAGTCAAAATATAAATACAGAAGAGTGGAGATGCTTGCTAGAGATGTAGAGAAGAGAGGAAGTTGCTCATTCACTCTATTTATATACAAGTATTTCCTGTGTATACCTCAAGATGTATCAAACATAATTTTAAGAGTTAGAAAATTGGTATTCTTATTCCACAGGCTACCTAGGTCGGGTGTTTTTTGTGAGTTTGATAGGGGAGTTACTGGATGAAACTCTGGCCTGTGTGATTCAGGAGGTCAGGCTGGGTGGCCTTAATAGCTTTCTCTGACCTCGAAGTGCATCATTTGTGTGCTTCTTAGTTTTAAGACTTCAGGATGCGACGCTATAAATTTGGAGAGTAAAGAGTGGAGCTCTAAAGAATCAAAGCATCCGCATCATTTAGGGTTATGTGCTCCACTGGTTTTTACAGAAGCTACTGCTGACTTTCTCCAGCCTGAGATCAGACTCAGTATTACATATTCAAAATATTCCTTTAAGTAGAAAAGGCATATGAGGTTTCATGAGGAACTTGGCGCTACGGAAAGAGTATGACAAATAATCAGAGGAAAACCGCAAAGAACAGTAGGAATACGAGGGGAGTAAAATAAAGGTTGAATGGATAAGAAAGGGAAAAGGAGGATTATCCTGCCCTGAAGGTTAAAAGCAAGGACGTGCAAGGTACATACGCCATGAAATTAGAGAAACAAGGGAGGTTCTGAATCATTAGTGCAAAAAAGTCAAAATACTGAGTTGTGCAGATGATTGTTACACAGCTGGAATGAAAGAAAGTGAATGAGCATTAATGTGCTAAAGGCAGCAGCAAGGCAGTGGCAACAGCATCGAGAATGGATTTTTTGAGAGCAAAGGATTAACCGAGATCCCAAAGTACAGATGGTCTTGGAAGAAATAATCACCTTCGCCTCGAGGGAGTAAGCAATGCCCATGGGTTGGTCACAGGATGAGGAAGAATTGGTATGTGACCAAATGAAGAGAAGACTAATTGAAAGCAGGTCGCAGGGAAACTTCCGAGCCTCCCTCCCTATTTCTGTGTTTCGGAGCAGTACAAATTCACCGCTGAAATTGCATACAAAAATTTCAGATAATTAAACAGATTCAACAGATTCTAGCTCTTAGTAAGAGTCTGGGGGAAGTGTTTAGACGTAACCTGTCAATGTTCATGTTTTCATTCTCTTTATGTAAGTATCCTGTCTTCGGAAAATATTCAGAATTATCAGATAATGAGGCAGATTTTCAGTACGGAGACAAAATTCTGGATTTAGGAATGAAATCCCTGAGCCCATCAATAAATATTTGGGTTTGGGAGCTGTGTAAGGAGGTCACGGCCTAAGCTTTTACTGTTTAAAACAATTTCTGCCCATCATTGGTGTCATTTCTCTTCTTCTCCTTCCAATTCTTGTAATTCTCAGTAGCGATAGAAGCCTCAGAATTACTTTCCTGTCTCAATTAGTTCCCCCAGTTGTCACCTCGCACCAGCAGCACTTCTGTCCTCCCCTGTGCTTCTTAGCTAGACCTGCAGCCCTGAAATTACCATGATGTTGTTTGTGGGTAAATTCAGTGATTCTGTTAGAATGATACAGACCCGGTTTTTAATCTGAGTGTTTATTGTTTTGGAAAAAAACAATGACAGGTTGATCACCACTTTATTTCTCATTCTGTCTTCTTCATCTCAGCTACAAATGAAGGAACATGCCAGTCCCCGGGCTGCAGGATGACGTATTTTTGAGGCAGCAAAAGCCAAGGGGTGGCAGAGTTATGAGCCTTGGAAGACCTGGCTGGAAACTCTTCTTTGACGCTTCCTCCAGCCCTCCATCAGCCCTGCCATCTGCACGCTGTCCTGAGGCCATGCGTGAGGCCTGGCTCTTTTAGGTGGTTTGACCTCAAAGCCGATCCACCCAGCCCTCCTCAAACTTGAGCCGGTGTCAAGGCACGCCGGAGAGCTGCCAACAACAAAATGCCACCTCTGGCCACCCTGACACACCGGTAAAAGCCTCTAGGGTAGACCTACCTTAGCGCTGAGCAGGCTTCCCACTGCTGCCTCTAACTGCACTCTCACGTCGTGTCTGTTAACCGAATTTTAAAAATCTCGTGAACACAATATCATTGCTCCCAGGAGCCACGGTTTTCCACAGCGAGCCTGCAAGGTGGCAGGAGGCAGGGCTGGGCGCACATGAGATGGGTGTTGAAGACCTGCTGAGAAAGAGCAGACTGGGACACGGGCAGGCTGGGCGTAGATGGGGAAAGCGCCCGGCTCTGAGCGGCTGCGGCAAGCCCCACCCAAGTGTTTTTCCCTCCACCAGCAGCGCCCGGGGAGCCCCCAGGCAGAGGCACCCCACTTCCAGGGAGCATCGCGCATGGAACCTTTCCCATTAAGCCATGCTTTGTTTTCAAAGGCCCTCTCTCCACGTTATGTGTGTGGCTACTCAAACTGAGCTCTTCAGACCTCTTTCCTGCAGCCAGGCTCCCATTTTGATCATATCAAGGCTGTCTGTTTTTAATTTAACTCTTCCTTTTTGAGTGGATTTGTCTTGAAAGGCATGAAAAGGCTGGGCTCCCAAGCTACCCTACCTCTTCAAGAGCCACAGGAAGGTAAGTGCATGTATTTTCAAACTGCACCAAATTTATCCCTAATGCAATGCGCTGAAACAAAGCTAGCATTGGTGCAGCTACACCAACCTTTTAAATGACTGCCTAGGACTTAAGTCAAATAAATTTCTGTTTCCTGGGCAAAATTTTCCCGTAATACCTTCAAATGATCTTAAATGTGCAAATAATGGTAACCGGCATTCGTGTGAGCACAGCACTTGTGTGTGTGTATGTTATTAAATCATGAAAGGGGTGTGTGCATATGCACGTATGGGGCGATACACGTGTGTGTATCACCACTAGCGACGTTTATAAAGCTCTTTGAGCCTGCAGAAACAATTTCATTTCATTGAAGAAACAGCAAACAAACTCCACAGTAGCGTGGCTACCTAGTTTTACAGACTCATGCCTCTGGCTGGAGGGGGGTCTGAATCGTTTAGGGTTGCAGGCTAAGACGCTGCACGCACCACAAGGTGTTTGCGGGAGGACGTGAGAACACAGTGTTGAGAAGCAAGTCTGGTCCCCGCCACGGGAAGGGGGACACAACAGTGAGCAAAGCAGCCAGGCTGCTGCTTCTCCCTGCCCTGCACGCAGCCCCTGTGTTGCGCTGACTCTTGCTCTCTCTCCTAGATGGGCCCCTCAGCTTCTCCCCAGGTTCGGGGCAGTTTCTGCTGGGGGACCGCCTCAAAGGGGGACCCTGCTCAGGTTAAGGGACGTCCTGAGAGGTCTCTCTGGAGACCCGACCCACCTGTGAATTTGGCAGCAAATGGGATTGTGTGTGTGTGTGTGTGTGTGTGTGTGTAAAACGATGTAGGAATATCTGCCTGTGTGCATATGTCTGGACGGACAGAAAAAGGGCTGATCTGTGACTCTGGGGCTGGTCCCCGGGGGCCAAAGGTGCAGCTGGGAGGGACTGGGAGCGCAGGGGGCGAGAGCCCAGCTGCTGGGCACCTGTCACTGCGGGGATCTGCAAAAATGGGCCAAAAGGGGAAAAAACAGATAAGAGGCTTGTGGGGCAGGGAGACCACCCTGCCACCACTGCCTGCTGAGGGTGGGAGGTGCCCAGCGCCCACTTCCTGGCATAAAAAGCCACAAAACAGTTAATGTGAAAATTGCTGGCAGTGAGGATTGCGGTGCAGAGGTTCCCCCCTTCCTGGGGTTACCTTTTTTGGGGGGCACTTTTCTGCAGACAGAGCATTATCACCTCTGCTTTTGGCCCTCGAGTTAGCCCTGGGAAGAGGCTAAAGCTGTGACCTGATCCGGCTGAATTATCACATCTTTAATCTTTTGAATCTTCTTAAAAAAAAAATTTTATATCTATATATATGCACGACCGAAGAGTAAAGCCCCAGCGCTGCCGGAGCAGCAATCTCTGCTGATGAAATGGCCAGTCAAGCGGCTTACACGCCCCAGCCGCGCTCCCTCCATTACCAAGGTGGGCATTAGACCCGTTTCATCCTGTTAATTCGTTTACTTACTCATTTGCTCCTCAGAGAAAGTTGCCAGCCGGTTGTATTTTCAAACCGCTGGCCAAAATGCCGGCCTGACGCAGAGATGGGCGTCTCGGGAGGGGCTGCGTCAGCCTTGCTTCCCTGGGGGGCTCTGCTGGCAGCGCCCGGCCCCACAGCTGTGCAGGCACCTGCGTGTGTGTGCGTGTGCATGTGCACGCGTGTCTGTGTGCGTGTGCACATATGTGTGCATGTCACAATGTGCACGTGTGCGCACGCGTGTGCTGTGTGCACACGTGTGTGTACGTGAGTACATGAGTGTGCTTGTGCATGTGTGTGCATGCATATGCGTGTGTGCTTGTGTATGTGCGTGCGCGTGTGTCAGTCCGTGCGTGCGTGTGCAATGCACGCGTAAAGCGAAGTGGGTGCGTGCTTGCACCACGCGTTGCCTGCCCGCGCCTGACAGCACCCCAAGGCCCGCGGGCTGGGCCGGCCGCACGCAGCGCTCCCTGGTGCCGCCGCTTCCTGCGGCGCGGCCCCGCGCAGCCG
>VXAL01002286.1:1064441-1074632 GCA_013399475.1 Chauna torquata | reverse complement strand
TTATTAATTAATTGTTATTACCGTTATTTTTACTTATTTCTCTTTGTCCCGGGACGCGCAGCCCGGCTCGCTCCCTTCCGAGGGGACCACCGCGATGAACCTCAACTTCACCTCGCCCGTGCACCCCGTCTCCGCGCCCCGGCCCACCTCCTTCTTCATTGAGGATATTCTGCTGCACAAGCCCAAGCCCTTGCGGGAGGTACCCCCCGAGCACTTCCCCGGCTCCTTGGCCTCCCGCGTCCCTCTCTTGGACTATGGGTACCCCCTGATGCCCACCCCGACCCTCCTGGCGCCTCACCCACACGCTGCCCTGCACAAGCCGGAGCACCACCACCACCACCCCTACTTCCTCACCGCCTCGGGTAAGTGCAGCGCTTGGCAGGAGGGACGCGCCGAGTTTTGCGCCCAGGTGGCGTCGAGGTGGGGAGCTGGCTGGGAAAAGAATTTCCAGCCCCGCAGGGGACGCGCTGCGGCGGCGAGCGGCACCCGGTCCTGGATCCGTCCTGATGCGGGGCTCGGCTCCGGACCCGCCGCGTCCCCCGCTGCGGGGCAGCCCCCGCTGCCCAAGCCCCGCCGGCCCCGGCGTCGGGCAGCCCCGGGAAGCGCCGGCATCGTTAGCGGGGAAAGGAGCCCCCCGCGCTGCCGCTTTTCGTTCACTCCATTAGCCGGGATCTGGAGCCCTGCGATCCCACGATCTCCTGTCTGTTCGTTTATTCCTTTTAAGATATTTTTATTTTTGGACCGATAGCATTTCTTTTTTGCACGCATTACCCCTCCAGATGGGGACCGGGCTTTGCTTTTCCACCTCCGACAGCACCGCCGGGACCATGCCGGACCCGTCCCGGGGCTGGGGGAGGCTCCCTGCGCCCAGCTGGAGCCGCGGGCTCCGCCGCACCGGGGGGTCGCGGGCAGCTCGTCCCTGCAGCCCCTTCCCGGGGCCGGCTGCTCCTCGCTGGGGACGGAGACGGCCCCGCGAAGTTTCTCGCCGGGCAGCCGGAGTTGCGCGTCGGTGTGACCGCGGAGCACCGCTCTTCCCCTGCCCGCCCCCCTCCCGGCCTTTTTCATAGCCCTCCCCGTTTTTCCCGGGTCTGTTTCGTTTGGGTTTAATTGCGCTGAGGGCGACTCCTTTCCTGCAAGCCCGCCGAGCTCGGCTGAACCCTGCCGCTGCGGCGGTGGGGGCTGCGGGCGCTGCCCGGGCTGCGGGACCCTGCTGGGGCGGGCTCAGCTGAGGCGAGGCGCCCGGCCGAGCCCCGTGCTTCCAGAGCAAAATACAAATAGAAATAAAATTAAACAAACAAACAAACAAAATTAAATAAAGGAACAAAGCAGCAAAACGACCTCAAAAACGAAATAAACGAAAAAAATGCATATATCCAGGCGAGCAAAGGCACGGGGAAAGCCCCCCCTTCTCCCCCAGCCGCTGCTGCCCGCCGGGGACGGAAGCCCCGGGGCGGGGGCGGCTCCGGTCCGCCGGCCGCAGCCCGGGTCTCCGCCGTGTGTCCCCCCAGGCGTGCCGGTGCCAGCCCTGTTCCAGCCCCACGGTCACGCCGAGCTGCCCGGGAAGCACTGCCGCCGCCGCAAGGCCCGCACCGTCTTCTCCGACTCGCAGCTCTCCGGCCTGGAGAAGCGGTTCGAGATCCAGCGCTACCTCTCCACGCCCGAGCGGGTGGAGCTGGCCACGGCCCTCAGCCTCTCCGAGACCCAGGTACCGGGGGCGGCGGGGACCGGCACCACCGCTCCCCCTTCTCCCGTGCAGCCTCCTCGCTTTCTCTCTTTAATTTTTCTCTCTCTCTCCTTTTTTTTTGTTTGTTTGTTTTTCCCCCTCCCCCCATCATGCCCACCCCAGGTGAAAACCTGGTTCCAGAACCGGCGGATGAAGCACAAAAAGCAGCTGCGGAAAACCCAGGACGACCCCAAAGCCGGTGGCGGCGAGGAGAGCCGGGAGCAGAGCTCCCCCGAGCCCGAGCTGCCCGAGGCGGCCGCCGCCGAGCCCCGCAAGGGCCCCCCCGGCCCCTTCCTGCTCCAGGACCCCGAGGACGAGGTGGACATCCTGGAGGAGGGGGCCCTCCTGGCCGCCCCCCCCCGCCTCTAGGAGCGCGGGGGCCNNCTAGGAGCGCGGGGGCCCGGGCTCACCCCCTCTCCGGGGCGGCTTCGCCTAGCCCCGGCCCCACAAATCGCCCCTAGCCCCCCAGCCTTGAGCAGCGCCGGAGCCCAGAGGGGAGAAGGGGGACGCGATTCGGAAGGAGGTGTTGGTGCGGGGGGGAACGGTACAACCGCAGGGCCCCCGCCCCGGAGGGCTGCAGGCAGCGCTGCCCGGAGGCGGCCGGGGGCCCTGCGGAGCCGCCAGCTTCCTCCCAGCATCACCCCAAGCCTGAGCTTCGCTCGGAAATCTGGTGGGGAGAGGAGAGCAAAACAAACAAACAAACAAAAAAAAGCGACTTTCCATTTAAGTTTTCCTTTCCCTTCGAAACACCGGACTTTTCTCCGTTCCCCGAACTCCCCTCGGTTTTAAAATAAACGCCTGCCCGTGACAGCGCGTTGTGGGTACCGGGAGCGGCGGCCCGNCGGCCCGGCACCGCCGCAGCCGGGCCGGGGCTCGCCGCCTCCCTCCGCAGCGCTGTAGGGCGGGTTTGGGCCCGGGCAGAGCTTCCAGGAAAGGCGTATGCTCATAAAAACCAGAATTGTAGAAACGCCCTCCAAAGAACCAGGTAAGACGAAAGTTACCGTTTATTTAATTTCGAGCTGGGGAAGGGAGCTGGGGAGCAGCAGGAATAACTCCATCCCGCCAGGGCTGCCCGGAGCAAACGCAATCTCAGCTAGCAAGAAATTTTCTGCAGCTTGGAGAACCACCTGCACCGGCAGCGTGATTCCTTCACGGCTTCCAGGTGTGAATCACCTGCAGGGTATTTTTCTTTTCCCCTCAAAAAGCCCCAGACCTGGTTCGAGGTTTTGCTCCTCCTTGTCTGCCTGCAACGGCCCCAACGCCTCTCTGAGCTCCGTATTGCAGTCACCATCCGTGCTCGCTTTGCCTTTACCTTTCTGCCAGGGAAATGGTCTTAATTTCCAGGTAAATTAAGATATATTTTTTTTCTTTTCCCCTGGGGTGAGCTGCCGGCTGGGAGCGCAGCGGAGGCTCCGCGCGTCCAGGGGAGGGCTGGTAGAAACCCGGGGAGAGGCTGTGCCTGCTCAGATGCAGCCCGGGGGCACGTCGGTGTCTCGTTAGGTTATTCTTTTTTTTTTTCTTTTTCTTCTTCTTCTTTTTTTTCCTTTTTTTTTTTTTTTTAAACGGGAAGTAGATTTGGTTGTCCGGTGTCGTTAGCACCTTTCAGGGTATTTTGGATCACGGGACATGCGGTTTTGTGAGGGAAAATGTGTCCCTGTTTAATATATAAAATATAGATGACCGAAATGTGTATGTTTCCTTCCTTTCAGCGGGTTTCTCTTTACGGTTTTTACACGTAAAATAATAAAGATATCACGTTGCAGTGGTGGTGGTGGGGAATAACACCCAACCATCTATGCAGAAAATAGCTAGTTGTCTTTTACACTATATTTATAAATATCTTCAGGACAGTCATTTTCATCAAAAAATTATGTTACAATGCCACCCGCCTCCATAAAAACTAATTCAGAAGGTAAACCCCGGCCATTTCCTCCCGAAGCCTCGGTGCGGTTCGAAGCCCCGGGGAGCACTGCCCAAGGGCCGCCCGTTTCGCACCGCTGTGTCGCTGGCTGCCAAAGCGTTCCCGCATCCGTGGCTCTCCCCTGCTCTCAACACCCACCCCGGCCCTAGGCAGGGAGGTGATGGAAATGGTCTCGAAAACCTTGCCCTTCGGCACAGTCCTCCGGCTGCGGCCGCACTTAGCCTCCCGCCAAGTACTTTGTCTATTTTGCTCTGTGCTGATCATCAACCTCGCCTTGAGTGTGTGTTTAGTTAGGAATTATTAAAAGCGAGCTAAAAGAGAAGCTCTACCGTGACATTTCTGTGATTGTTCTTCTCTGGCCACGTCTCGCTGCCGCTCCCCGGGCCGGGCGCAGCAGCCTGCGGTGCGGTGCTGGCCTCCCCGGCCGCACTCGCCGTGGGGGTCCGGGGCTCGCGTCCGTCACGCAGGTGGACTCGCCTTTGGCAATGGGATTGGGCAGCAAAGTATTTGGCGAAACACAAGAGAAATCCCTTAAGTTTAGTGAGAAAGAATATCAGGAGGAGTAGTGTAGAGAATCATTAACAAAATTGCACTTGAATGAAAAGGGGAGATTAGAAATCCTGTTTCTGTACGTTTATATGTGATTCCTTTTACTTGTGCAAAGAATTGTTCATTCTCTGTTATTAATGAAGACGTTAATAGCCATATTAAAGGCACATAAAATATTCTGATCTGGAAAGAACACAAATTAAAAAGGCAGGAGAAAGTTAAAGGAGAAGGCTAAGAGGCACGGGTAACAGAAGTTTTCGGGCACACGCTCACGAAGGCTCCTTTTTGCATTTACACTGCTGTTTTGCAAGGCATCCACTGGATGTCGAGAAAACTGGTGTCAGCCCCGGGCGCTGCCAGGCTGTGCCCTCCCAGCCCGCTCTGAGGGTGTAATTGGGTGCTGTGCGACCGAGCACGTTCCCGCTGCCCGAACACCCCAAAAGTCAGCGCTTATTTCCATTGCAGCAGCAGGGCCGGGGCATCCGCGCGCCTGCGGCCATGCGCTGGCAGTGTTTACAGCCTGCTGGTGGTTCTGGAGGGAGGGCAGCATCCTGGCAGTCGGGCGCAGGCACTGGATGTGTGTCTGGGACCTTTGCCGTGCTGCAGCACAGGTGGCAGCGGGTGAGGTTAGGGCAGCTAAAACCCCCGGGTACCCCCATCCCCTGGGCATGGCCGTGCAGCTGGGACTGCCGGAGCAGCGAGGTGCCGTGGTCCCGCTGCAGCGCAGCGGCGTAAGGCAGAGCGGGCTCTGCCGCCAGCGTTACCCCACTCGGGACGTGCCAGGTCTAGGAGGAAGGGTCAGGATATGAACCCAGCAATGCTCGAGTCTCTGCTGCCTTTCAGCAGCTTGCTTCTACGCAATGTATTTATGCTGATCAAAAGAAAACATTATTCCCCAAACATCCCTCTATCTTCTCCTCTCTTGGCTAACATTTACAATTACAACCATGTTTAAAGCCAAAGCCGCTCATTGCTAGTGACCACTTGACAAATACATGCAGAATATGAACCATCCAACCCCAGGGAAGCTTCTGTTCCAGCCTGGATGCTGCAGTGGTGTGCAACAAGCCTCGCAGATAGCAGGAGAAGGTTTTGGGAACAGGCTGCTTATCCCAGAAATCTGGGCTCAAACAAGGGCTAATAAACAAGACTGAGAGGAAGGAAATAGTCACTACGTGAAGCAGCCCCTTCCTCAGGAGCCAGCTCCTTCCAGGCTGGGATGCAGTGCCTGTGGCAGGAGGCTGCAGTTTCTGAACTGTCTGGTTAAGCTTTTGGGAAGAGGTTATCATGTGTTTGGAGAGTGGAGATGGTCCTGGGAAAAAGGAAGGGCTGGGGAGGTTTTTTGTTTGTTTATTTCTGAGATTTGCTCTTAGAATAGGTGAAATGAGTTTGTATTCCCTGGTCCTGTCTTATTCAGTGAGAGCTGCTGACTTTTTCCTGCTCTGCCTTTGCTGCTCTCCCCAAGAAGCTTGTGGAGTAGGAGAGACATTGTTTGGCGCTGGCTTTTTTTTTTTTTTTTTAATATTACATCTTTGCTTGGGAAATGCTGGGTGGAAAAGGCTTGTGGGAAATAATTGATCTTGGTGGATTTCCTATTTTTCAAGAAATCCACTGAAGTCTTGGTTTTGATTAAGGTCTGTGCGTTTTTTTTTTTTTAATTAAATTGTTTCCTGTTAATTTAATTTACACTTAAGTGGTTAATGTTTGTTGTTGTTTTCATTAAATAAAATGTAGGTCTATAAAATCTTCCCATGAACTTTTGCTTTCTGTTTTTATTTTGAGCATTTTCACCTCTGCTGCTCTTAACATTTTTAACTTTTATAGGACTGGAAAGCAGTTCCAACCCAGGTTTTTCCTTCCATGGCCAGAGCAATGTCACACTCTCACCATACATAACCAGACGTGCAGGCTGTATGGGCAGTTAAACCATTTGCCAAGTCTTGCTATGAAACAAACGTGTGGTATCAGCCCTGAAAGTACCATGGATTGTCACTGGGTGAGGGTGTAAAAAACCTGTGGCCATGCCTAGCAAGCGATCCAGGCATTGCATGAGCTGCGTAGAATTCTTTCTACAACTTCCTCTCATTGCTTCTCTCTGCTGGGTAATGGATGGAGTGATTTCGTTCCATCGGTTATCTGGAGTGAAGTTTCTGCAGGTGGGCCGTGAGGAGCAGGAGGATGGCTGGATGTGGCTAGGGTGCTGACTGCAGTGCTGCGAACACGAGTGTTGCAGCCCCCTGAACTGATGACTTCGGTCTTCCTCTCTAGTCGCAGTAACAAGCAGCATCACCCTAACTAACTGCAAACTCCTGCTTGGATGGTTTTACTCAGCTTAAAAAGTGGCTTATTTCTGTCTTGGATTTATCTTGTTTCTATACCGTAATAAGCTTAGATGAAACGCTTGCAGCTCCATTGCTAGAGGTGCCATGGGGTGACCACAGCCACTGACGCAGTCTGCATTTGTGCGACAGTAGCAATACATTGCACTTGGTGATAAAGGCAGGTGGATGGACAGTGTGGTTAAGAGAAGAAAGGGTGATCCCGCACTGGACTGCGGTGCCTTTTCAACCTGGTAGTGTACAGAGTCTTTCAAGGAAGTAGTTGGTTTTAACTCATGATAATGAGGTAACTCTGATCCAGGTTTCTGAAACGCCAGGAGCAAAGGCAAGCTGCCCAAATTTGGTGCTTCTCTTTGTTCAACTATTGCTGAGACCACTCACCTTGCTTTCCTAAAGTAAAGACTCCATATTCTCCACGGTTGTGCATTGTGTTGGCTTTGCTGCGACTGCTGGAACAAATCCTGAAGTGCTCCTAGTGACACACAGAAAACCAGCACTGTGGTATTACCTGCAGCTGCCCACTTTGCACTCACGATTATGCAAAGCTCTTGCTGAGCTGCTGGATGCCTCTTTAGCATCTGCTCTATGCAGGTTTTTGGCTCAGCATCACTTCTGTTCAAAGCAGGCTCTCGTGTAAGGCAGGCCGCTTTAACTCACCCTTGCCAGCTGTCACCAGTGGAGATTCACTGCATTTACCCATCGCCGTGATTTTGTGCATCTAGAGCTGTTTCTCACACCATGGAAGCAGTCACCAGAATCAGTCCTTTCTTCACACGCCTGCTTAGTCTCATGCAAGAGAGGTCTGGGCAACACGGGAAACAAGGCATATTCTTTGTGCTATTACAATTTACTGTAGCATTGATCTCTAAACGCAGATCAGTGATCTAATCTAGATCAGTGATCAGATTATTGGCTTGTGACCTGTTTGGACATTATAGCTTGTTGATGCCTATTTGAATTACTCAGTGACTGCAGGAGTTGGACGTTCTCTTGCCTTGTTTTACAATCCTCACCTTTAACGATTTGTCTGTAGTGCTGTAATTGTGGGACATGGCTCCTAGGTTCATGCCTTATTTAACGTTTTCAAGTGATAAAACAGTATGCTTTTTGTCTTAGTGGCCTATGAGCAGTTGTTTATCCTTGTTGAGGGGAAGGTGGTAAGAAGCCGACTTCAGCTGTCTTCAAAAGAAGTGCAGTGGTGATGTTTTCGCAGCACTATTGCTCCTAAATAGAACTGTCCCCAGGTTTGTGACTGCTGAAGGTACCATAGGATCACTTCTACCTTCCTTATGTCCTCCTCTTAATGCCTGGAGCTCCTGAACCTCTGCCCCTTCCCTCCCCAACCAGCAGGGTGCTGTGTTGTCCACACTCCAGTTATAGCAGGAGTAGAAAGAGGGAATGGGAGGCCTAGAGGAGAGCCGGACTCCTCTCCAATGGGCAGCACTCTCCTCTTTCCCCCTCTGCTCCAACAATCCTGCTGAGATCATGGAGGGAATTGGGTCCTAGAAGGGAGCGGTTTGTGCTCAGAGTATTCCATGCTTTAGGGAGGAAGAGGAATGGAGGAATTGAGAATCACCTTTTATTGCAACCTCCATCTTGGAGTGGTGTGTCCCAGAGACAAGACCCAACACCTCAGAAAGATCAGAGACCTCATTTTCAGAAGATTAGTTGGTGATGTGCTACTTGATAGTATCAAGGTGTCTCTGATTTGGTACAGGTACTATGAAAGCTTCCAACACTGTTGCATATCAGCAACAGATGAGCCGCACCTGTATGCCTTCTTGACTTGAAAACAATTATTTGCCTCTGCTTCTACACTTCCCCAGTCTAAAATATTAAGTAATGGTGGCAAGTAGAAGGGGCCCGCTAAGTAAATGTTGAGAATTTCCATTGTATGGCGTACACAAATACATTTCTGCCCCTGTAAAGGCAGCCTGTGCTCATGGTGAGTAACACTGCACTCTGCACATAGCTGTGCTGCAGCCATGGGACTACAGCAGACAGGTTCTACTCCAACTAAATCTCTCCCTGAATACTTAATGCAAAATTCAAGGCCTATTTCTTATTTAAATTCCTCGCCTTCCTAATTTGAAAGACATTAAGTTTTGGCCTTTGCTTTTAAGCAGATGGATGCTCATCATTTACTTGTATGGTCTCTTTTTGTGCCACCATATCTGTTAGGTGCAGGAAGAATTTGCATTAGTATTGAGGCAGATCAAAAGATTTTCTTTGCACACATGCTGCAAATAATGTCTTTTCCTGGGGGAAAAAATACAGTCCTTTCCAAATGGTTTGTGAGATGATCATGATCTTTTTTTTTTTTTTTTAAATCAACAACGCAGCATCATATAAATATACATGGCTTATAGTTTAGCGTGGGTTTAATATTTAAACGTTTCCTAAGAGTTCATTGTTTTATTTAAAAAACAAAAACCACACCACCCACCCACCCACGAAGATCGTCCTTATTTATGGGAGCTCTGAAAGGTAGTAGGATGACAGATAGGAGGAAGGTGATCAATTAAGACATTAAGCATTTTGCACCACATGGACGCATCTGCATGTCAGCCAAATAATAAGGCCATCAGCTCATTTTCAGGGGGCTGTTGCCTACTTCAACTCAATCCTCAGATCAAAGAGAAAATGTCTGCTTGCATTTTCTAATCAGAAAAGGGATGCTAATTTAGGTTCCTTAATGTGTGGTGGTAAGAGACTTCTTCAATTAACTGAATTCTATAGCTCAGAAAATAAAAAAGGGGGATACAAAGGGAGTCAGGCTGGAAAGGCAGAAGTTCTCATTAAATCAAAGGTCCAATATTCATTACCTCCAGCATCTGGGGCTAAACACTAAACATGGAGATCATCAAAGGGGGTTTAATGGGTTAAATTGAGAATATAATCTAATTAAAATATTAGATACGAGTAAATAGCTCTTTGATATTCATCTGAAGGTTTCATTAAAATAGGTACTTGAGGTTTGTATTAAGGGGGGATTATCACTTTTAAGCAGAAACAACAAGTTGAGGTTCCCTAATCAGAAATGCTTCAAAATGTTACCATTTAGTTTAAAAATAAAAGTAGAAAAGCAGCAACTGGCATAGCATGGAAACATTTACCCAGTCTAGCTTGATGGATCGTACCGCAGGCATGCGCATTCTACACAGGGGCCAAATGCAGAAGTGTGCAGATCTTGAAGGGGAAGAGAAAGGAGGCTGAGGCAGAGGACAGTCCTGTTCCAGAAGTTGCACATCAGAAGTCCACTGCTGTACTTTGAAATGCAAAATGTTTTCCCTACAACCTGACTCACATTCCCCACATTCAAGACACTCTTCTGCCAAGTTTCCCCCAAAGATTATGTACATCACAAACTTCTGCCTGCAAAGTCTGACGGTCTAATTCAGCAAAGCATCCCAGCATGTGTAGTGGGAAGCAACCATAGCATGAAGAGCTTCCTAAGTCTCAGGTGGGTCAGGAGGGCTTTAAAAAAAGGAACATGTCTTTTTCCATAAGGGAGAGATGTAGTACAGTGGTCTGTTTTCCCACATTAGGTTGGGAGCCCAACTGGAGATCCTGCAGGGTGGATTTCAGCAACTAACCCACTTTCAGGAGGATTGAGGCATACATGCTGAGGACTGTAGGATCTAGACCAAACTCATCTA